>JBAMAW010000314.1:0-54854 GCA_037043295.1 Amiota minor
TTCAAATTGGAACCAATTGTCCTTTTCATCTCTTCAAAGGAATCACATTGTTTTTGATTGTTGTAAGTCCTTCGGACTAGTATTCCCCATATATTTTCCATCGGACTTAGGTCTGGGGAACAAGCTGGCCAGTCCATAACATTAATTGATTTTCCAGAAAACCAATTTTGGCATTATCTTGTTGGAATGTCCAATCTGTTTCCAAATTTTGTCTAATAAATGACGTTATGCTCATTCCGAGCAAATTAATGTAGTCGCTGCTCTTCATTTTCGAATTTCCAGACAGCCTAATGCAAAAAAGCCGCCCGAGTCAAAAGGGTTCTTCCTCCAAAATTTCGCTTTAAAAACACCAACGGCTTCTTTCTGAGATCATGCCAATACCCTCGGAAACCGTCTGGACCATCCACGTTCCACTTTTTTTCATCAGAAAATATGACCTTAAACAGGAAAAGTTATTAAAAACCATCACAAAGCGGTGGTGCATTTTTCGCTTACGGATTCTCAGTTTCGGGCATATTTTCTGTTGCAAATCCCAACCTAGCCTTCTTATGGCTTATGAGTTGGTGGATATGTTACTATACATAGGTACATATAAGGATCTATTTTATTTACCGATGATCAAACTATACTTGCGGTTTTTTAGCTGATGCTGTTATCAAATCCTGTTACTATGCCGATGAAAATGATATGAGTTTCATGCTGTTGTTGAGGTAACTCCAACGATGAGTCCAATGAAATTTGTTGATATCCACCGATGACCAGACTCCCGAGATGAGTCCAAATTTATTATGAAGTCCGTTAAATTAATTCACCGCACGAATTAATTTCGAAGAACAGCCCATTGTTGTCATGTCGCGGTCGCCAATGTTTTACGATGTAATAATCACAACTTCAAAATGATTAGGTAGACCGATCGCTATAGTTTTTTATTATCAAGTGTTTTTATTGAAATAAGTACGTCTGCTCAGTTAGAGGTGTAAGAAAGAAGAAAGTTTCATTAGTAAAATAGTGTATACATAATGTGAAAAAGTAGGTAGTTGCCATATTGAAAATTATATTACAACATTCCATCTTAATTAAATATCTGGCAAACAACAAATTAAATAAGTGATTAAATTCAATTCAATATTTAGATTATTCTAAACCTAATTTCAAATACATGGTTTTTATTTTGCAAGCCGAAATTGCCTTAGTGAGCCCATTTGCGACCATGTCGTTTGTATATATTTCAATTCAATAGCTCCGTTCTTCAGTTGCCCTCGTATAAACTTCATTTTTATATCAACATCTTTGGTTCTGGGTGAGTAAGAGTTATATTTTAGGATATGTAAGGCACTCTTATTGTCGCGGCACCGACTACGGACATGAACTCCGCCTCTGTTGATGACAAAGCTACTGTTTATTGGCGTCGTGAGCACCACGAAATTGTGCCACCTTGTGCAACAAACACATAACCAGAAGTTGATCGTCAGTCATCCACATCTTCAGCCCAGTCAGCATTGCAAAATCCAACAAAGTCATCATTATTTGCAAAATATTTCATACCTTTGCAAACAGATCCTTTTAAGTAACGCATCACAAGCTTTACAGCAAGATTTCTGGAGCATATGTCTCACTCGCACATGTGGAATCTGAGCGACTCGGCGTGACGACATTTTGATTTTCCTGATTGGCTTGGCTTGGCAGGGCAAGAAGTACGACGCGCGAGTTATGTATCTACCCTCAATCCGACCCTGTTGGTAAGAAGTAAAGTAAATACAAACAGCTATTCCTACTTCCAAATCCATTATCAGTAATGAAGGGTAAATAAAAGTCAAAATAGAAATCAGAGATCAGTTATTAAAATGAATATGAAACCGTTATCTTTATCGAATCATAAGGTATGAAGCATAAGAAGAATTTTAGCATAAGTTAGTCTTAAGACCGAAGTTTAATAAAGATCACTCGTTACGGCAAGAACATTGTTACTTATTTAACAAACTTATAACTGGCGCAGTCGACGGAGTTAGAATCTAAAGATTTTAACTGTGAATCGTGTTAAATATATTCAATTAAAATTTTATCGTACCAAAGAGTGAATGAATGAATGGAATAGAAAGCAAATAAAACTCCTTTTGTTGATCAATCAATCAATCGATTAATTGTTTGATGGTGGCGGCATTCATAAATTCTATATAAAAATACAAAGAAACAAAAATATAAGAAATTCTATATATGAAAACTATAAATTGCATCAATAAACTATTTATAGATATATAAAAAAAGAAAATAATTCATTAAAAATAAGAATAAAACAAAAACTACTTCCTAACCCACTAAAGCCTCTTAAAAATAAAATAAGCTAAACAAAAGAAAAAACTTTCCAGAGACTCCTCAAAGAATCAAAATATAATTAAAAAATATAAAACAAAGCAAAACATATGAAAAAAAACCAATTCTTCTTCAATAATTAAAATAAATTTAATTAAAAAATAAATCCAAATTACCCAAAAAGTATTTAAAATAGAAAGATAGCAGCGTGCCGATCAATACCAGTGTTTTTTTTTTTTTTTTTTGCTGCAAACAATAAACAAAAGAAGAAGGCAAATTGAAAGGAGGAGGAACATCAACAACAAAACAAATAACCACAAAGTGAACCTAAAAGATCTGATTTTTTGTAAATTCATCGTACAACAAAATAAAAAAAAAAAAAATAATTAAAGTAAAAAAGGCCTCTAATTTTTTGTTCAATTCAATAATCAAAAGTAAAAGTAAGTTATCAATGGAATAAATAATATGAGTGAGAGAGGACATCAATAAAAGCAGCAGCGATATGCATTTCAAAACTAAATAAGAACAACAACAACAACAACGCCATTTCATCATCGAACTGAGCTCTTCTTGATCTAATCTATAAACAAACAACTCTTACAACTAAATACATTTAAATAAATAAGCAAAATAATAAATGCAAATATATCGAACTCTCTTTAAAAAAAAACAAATATATTTATAAAAATAATAATAAATATATAAACTTCGTTTTCTTCAACATCATTATCTTCCTCATATTAATATATATTATTGTAATTTTAACAATAACAACAACAACAAAATATCAATAATTAATCTAAAAAGTAAAAGAATCAAATAAATGTTCAACGTTATCAATTTCATTGTCGGCATTTTTCAACAATTTACAAAAATTTAAAAAATACTAATTACACAATTTAATATATTAAAATATAAATAATAAAAACAATTAAAATTTAAAAAACAAACACCAACAACATTTTTCGAAGACAAGGAATTTCAGTGCCTCTCGTGCAAAAAAAAAAAAAAAAAAAAAACAAACAAAATCAAAATACCTACAAATGATTTTCTGTTAAAACGAATGATGAAATTAAAAAGAAAATAAATTAAAAAAAAGTGTATTGCGTAACTCAATGATAAAAACTGAAACAAAAGTGAACAAAATACCGTAATACATTTCTTATAATACTTGTGCCGACACATACAAGCACAATAAAAACTAGAATAATTAATAATATTTCACAAAGAGAGTGCTAAACAAATGACAAACATGGAAGAGCATCAAGAGAAAATCTATATGCTGGAAGAGACAATAAAGAAGCAACAAGAACTTCTGGACCTTCAAATAAATGACGAATCATTACTTAACAAGGTTCGGGCATTGTAAGATACGGTCATAAAACAACGGGAGCAATTACTACTCCAAGGAAAAGAGACACTGAGAAAGAAAATAGAAGCATTAGAAGCAGAAATTACACAAAAGGAACAATACTTAAAGCTCTAGACGGACACTATCGATTTGCAGACTCACCTGAGTAATCTAACCACGAAACAGGAGACTTCAAATCTACAACAACAAGTCAACCCTCTAGGACTACCAGTTAAAGATGTCCTTGGCTACTTCAGGTCGATTCAACCTCTAAATAACGAAATGTTTTTGGTACAGTTTTTAAAATCGGTTGACCAAGCAATGACGTTATGTGCAGACAACGTTGAGTTGCAACGCTTTGGACTCAACATCATATTGAATGAGAAACTCCGGGGAATGCTGCATTCATCACCAGTGAACTGACAGAAAACACAACTTGGACAGAGTTAAACATGAAACTCAAGTGTCACTTCAGGCCAAAGAAGACCTTCTCGGACATTTTCAACATGCTACGAGGAATAAAGATAAGTAATTTAATATCATTGAAAAATCAAAACACGAAATTAACACGTTATATGAATTAGAAGATAAGAAAACACCATTATATTCTCCATGGTGTGTAAATAGAGATCTAGTGGGTATCCTGTTAGAAAAAATTAATGGAAACACTAGAGCTTTCATTAATGACACAATGCAATTAATTTTAATTTATACTAGAAACAAACTATTAGACGACCCATTTGCAATTGACTTTATGCATAGAAAACCAAAAAATACTAACAATACCGATAAACAACAATCAACTAACACAAACAATAACAACCAAACTCAAAACGAGTATAATTATAGTAATAGAAATCAAAGATACAATAATAATAATTCAAATAATTAAAATCAAAATAGGAACAACAATACATATAAGAATAATCAAAATCAATATAGGAATAACAACAATACAACCAATAATAATCAAAATCGAAACGCAAACAACTTGAATTCCAACACAAAGGCCCAAAACCAACCTGTCAAAGTACAAACAATCGAAGAAACTGAGTCTGATGTTGAGGAACAAGTAAATTTTTTAATATCGCCTCGCGATGTAATTTACCCGTAATTATAATAACTATAGGCAACCAAAACATTAGATGCCTTATAGACACCGGAGCAACCATTAGTATTTTAAAACCCGGGACGATCGACAAAATATATACTAAGAAACCTTTAAATAAGCCCTTAAATTGTAAGACTCTTAACGGGATAAAGACCATCAAATATTCATTAACTACTCCATTCCCTAAACAATTCAAAGGAAAGGGCACACTCCCGTGGAAATTAGTAGACTTCGATAATGACAGATATTCTGGCATAATCGGACAAAATTTCTTAATACCCCTACAAGCAAGTTACTCCACTGGATAAATTAGGCAGGGCACAATATTTTACAACCCTCGACTTAGCAAAGGGATTCCACCAAATACTGGTAAGAGAAGAGGATAGGCCAAAAACGGCCTTTTCAACACCAATCCGGTCATTACGAATTCATTCGTATGCCTTTTGGTCTGAAAAATGCACCATCAACCTTTCAAAGGTTAATAAACAAGGTTTTGAAGGATCACATCAACAAAACATATGTGGTATACATGGACGATATTCTTATATTTAGCACATCGCTACAAGAACACATTGCAAGTACAAGAGCAATTTTTCAAGCCCTAAAGAAGGCAAAACTCAAAATACAAGTAGACAAATGTGACTTCCTAAAGAAAGAAACACAATTTCTAGGGCATGTCCTAACTACTAAAGGCATAAAGCCAAATCCAGACAAAGTTTCAATCATACAGAACTTAAAATTACCAAACAACCCAAAGAAAATCAAGTCATTCTTAGGAATGACCGGCTTTTATAGAAAATGTATAAAAGACTATGCCAAAATAGCATACCCAATGACAAGATACTTAAAAAAAGGACAGTCAATCAACTTGTATGACCCAAATTACATATCTGCATTCGAAAAACTCAAAGATATTGTAACAAATTCACCAATTTTAAGATATCCCGACTTTTCAAAGAAATTCGTTATAACAACAGATGCGAGTAACTTTGCAATTGGAGCAGTTCTTTTTCAGGAAGGGCATCCCATTGCTTATACATCAAGAACCCTAAACAAACACGAAACTAATTACGCAACTATAGAAAAAGAACTTCTCGCGATAGTATGGGCAGTAAAATATTTCCGTCCATATATCTTTGGGAGATTATTTGAATTACAAAGTGACCATCAACCTCTCAAGTGGCTGATGACAAAATTCACAGGGAAAGACATAAGTCCCCGATTACAAAGATGGTTAATAAACCTAGGAAAGTATAATTTCCAAATAGAATATATCAAGGGTAAAAATAATAACATCGCTGATTTTCTCAGTAGAATATCAATAGACGAAATAAATCATGCAAGTCATGATAACAAACTACAAGCAGTTCAAGCTGTCGACCTTCAAGAGGAAGACTTAAGCAGAAATGAACAACTTGGAATTGAAGAAGATAAAAACAACTTACGGGAAGGAAACGACGAAGAAGAGGACTTAAGTTACAATGTACCTACACTTGAGACAGTTGTTAACAGATTTAAGACGCAATTAATATTAACGGAAAAACAAAGGGAATTAATACAAGTATTTAATAATAAAAGGATTTTTATAGGGAAAAGCGAAATCGATAACAATCAAACCATTAATATTCTACGTAGGGAATTAACAACAGGCAGAATAGGAATTTATAATGAATTAAATAATGAAGAATACAACAAATTTCAAGAACTCATAATAAGAGAATTCGCAACAAAACCCCAAATAAAATTCTTTAACTGCACAAAGTTTGTAATAGACATAGAGTCTGAAGATTATCTAAACAAACAAATTGCATTATTTCACAAACACGAAAGTGGACACTGTGGAATAACAGCTACCTACGAAAAACTAAAACTAAGAATATATAATCCCAAACTAAAAAGAAATATAAATATTATAATAAATAATTGCGACATATGTTCAGGAGGGAAATATGACCGCAATCCCATAAAAAATATATTTCTCTTAACAGAAACACCCAAATCAATAAATGAAATAGTTCATGTGGACACTTATTTAAACTCCAATCAATCTTTTATCATATTCATATACAAATTCTCAAAACATGCTACATGTTTCCCATTAACCGATAGAAACAATCGAACCATTGTAGATAAAATTCAACAATATTTGTCTATAAAAGGCAAAGTTCGAAAGTTCGTATTCGACAATGAATTCAATACGTCAAATGTAAAAGAATTCCTTAATACACAAAATATAGACTTCCATGCGACTAAACCAAATAGTCATACTGGAAATAGCGATATAGAAAGATTAAATAATACACTAACAGAGAAGATAAGAACACTAAATTTAGAAGAAAAACTACCTATAACAGCTCAAATGAATAAGGCTGTAATGCTATATAATGATACTTATCATAGTACAATCCAATGTACACCGTTCGAGGTACAGAACAATAAAGTGAATCATACAGAGATATTCAATAGAATAGAAAAACAAAAAACAAAAACAATTGAAAAAATAAACCAAGGAAGAGAACGTTATATTGAAGACAGGCAAGAAGGTTTTATTAAGAATTATAAAAACCTTAGGCATAAAGAACAGCCAAAATTCAGAAAATCTAATCTGAACAACATACACACAGTTAACATTAAGCGCAAACTAAAGTATGCAAATCTTTCACGTACTCCTCCTGTTACTCAGCCTATATCCGACCCAAATAATAGCACAAGTAATAGTGCTACCAATCAATAACCAGCATGTAATAAACCCTCACGAAATAACAATAACATTAAAGACACTTTAACTTATCATGACCAACTAATAAAACTTCATTATTTGAACGAACAAGTGAACCATATACTAGACACAGTAGCCTCAGCCACATACAACATTTTCCATCCATCCATACTAACACCGGACGGAATAAATAAATATAAAATGGACTTATGAAAAATAAAAC
Source organism: Amiota minor (assembly GCA_037043295.1). NCBI lineage: Eukaryota > Metazoa > Arthropoda > Insecta > Diptera > Drosophilidae > Amiota > Amiota minor. Next base: position 7,715 of record JBAMAW010000314.1, read on the forward strand.
TCATTCGAGTAGCGGTATTGACCGACAATAATTCATTGATCTTTGCAATCAGGATCCCCATGGATTATATAGTTGCAAATTTGACCAGAGTAATACCAATAACAAACTTGTCGAATTATAAGATAGATGGTCAAAAAGAAACTATAATACAAATAAATAATAATTCATATATTTATAAAGAAAGTAAATCGCTAGGAGAATTAAAGAAAAGCAAACATTGCATTTTTGAACAAAATTGTAAATTAATATACGATAACGAAGAGAAAATAAATAAATATAATGTGGTGATGTGATGATAAACTCATTAAAATACCAACATTACTCCAAAACGACTCATTAAATTTTGCTGTTTCACATTCCAATTAATTATATTGTTACGAATCTTAGTATAATTTAAATTATAAATAGATAAAGTTTTAAAATAAATAGGCAGTAGGAAATTGTAATGAAGAATATCTTGTAATAATTGTAATTGAAATTAAAATTAAGTGATGACTGTACACTGATAAAGGAATTGGAAAAAGAAAATGGAATTAGTATGGAATCCAGGAGTATTCCTTAACAAGGGTGGGAGGAGTTATGTATCTACCCTCAATCCGACCCTGTTGGTAAGAAGTAAAGTAAATACAAACAGCTATTCCTACTTCCAAATCTATTATCAGTAATGAAGGGTAAATAAAAGTCAAAATAGAAATCAGAGATCAGTTATTAAAATGAATATGAAACCGTTATCTTTATCGAATCATAGGGTATGAAGCATAAGAAGAATTTTAGCATAAGTTAGTCTTAAGACCGAAGTTTAATAAAGATCACTCGTTACGGCAAGAACATTGTAACTTATTTAACAAACTTATAACTCGCGTGCATCAAGAAACAATAAATTTATTACCAGTTGATTAACAATAAAGAATTACAATATAATAAACGCAAATGGTAGTTTACCATATTGGTGACCCCGACGTAATTTAAAACAACGTGTTTTAATGTTCATAATAATATCGTATTATTATTTTTAACAAATAAATCATCGAAAAGACGCCAACACACACACACGCGCACAATCGCCTGAAAATTTTTGATGACGCTAACATACACACGCACGAGCGCCTAAAAATTTTTAACGACTCCACCAAATATACAAACACACGAGTTTTTGGTGAAAATTGGGTGTCGGTATACAACCGTTTTTCGTGAATGGATGAGCCTCATTTCAATTTGCGTTCTTTAAAAGGGAAAAAACTGTGTTTCACTGATCATCAATAACAATATGCTTGGCGAAGAACAGAACTTGACGGAGCAGATCCGCGACTTACAGCAGCAACTCGAGGCACTTCGAGTAAGTGTTCAGGTGCCGGCAAGTGCTCCCAATCGGACTCAAACGCGCTCGGCACTTGCCAAAGTTCACGAAGAACAATCCGGACTTATGGTTCGCACAAGTAGAACGCGCATTCCACTGGCACGGAATTAGTGACGACACCGACAAGTTCGACCTTGTCATATTGCATTTAGAAGAAGATGATGTGATAGTAGTCGAAGACCTAGTTACGCGCCCACCTATAGAAGACAAATATCAACGCATCAAAAATCGTCTGTTCGACAAATTTGCAGAACCTGCACAGTCCAAGTTGTGCCGTCTTTTGCAAGGTGGCAGAACCACTGGCTTAAAACCGTCTGAGATCCTTGCTGACATGCAATGATTTGCTCCAGAATCGGGCAATGAGAACATCATTCGTTCCCTTTTCCTCGCTGAAATGCCCCAGAACATTCGTCCACTACTTACAGTCTGGGAGGAAAATGACCTGAGCAAACTTGTCAAGTTAGCGGATAAAATGATAGATTCTGTCAACGTAAATGCTACTTTTGCTATCAACACAACGGTGCAACCGCAAGTCGAGTCGATAAGCATAACCAACGGAATTGCTGATTCCTTACGTAGAAGCTCGACAGCCTACAAAAGGATGTGAAACAACTTCAGTCGGCTGAGCGGTCTCGAAGCGAATCAAGGGGACGATCGGGCCAACGAACTAGTGATACTAGCGGTCGAGTGTTGCAAACAAGCGACAGTCAAGAAGTGTTGCGCTACTACCACCGTAACTACGGCGATAAGGCTCGAAGATGCAGGTCGCCATGTTCTCGTTCTCAGCAATCTTTAAACTGAAACAGCTGTCGTCAAATTCGCTGACTGACGGCAGTGAAATCACAGGCAGCGATTCAACCTTACAACCATTTGCTATTCATGAAAGGCGCCTCCATATAACCGTAAATCGCACATCAGGTTTCTCATCGACTCCGGATCAGTTGTGTCTGTTATACCTCGCTCGTTGGTTAAACAGAGCAATGTGAAAAGCGATTTAATATCATATGCGGCAAACCGGACGGTCATCCACACCTATGGTACTCATGTGGCAGAGTTGGAAATTGGACTCCGTCGTTGTATAATGTGGCCTTTCATAATAGCGGACATCCAAACAGCTATCATTGGTCCAGACTTGCTGTCTCAGTTTCAACTGCTTATCGAAATCAACTTCTTAATTGCTCTTGTCGTCCCTCGAAGAGCCCATGGGCCAGTCCGTTGCATATGGTTACGAAGAAAGATGGTGGTTGGCGGTCATGCGGCGATTATCGGAAGCTTAACGCAGCTACTGTACCTGATCGATATCCGATTGCTCATATCCACGAATTCACTGAGCAGTTGCACGGGAAAAAGTTTTTTTCGGCATTGGACCTGAGAAAAGTATATTACCAGATTCCGATGGCAGAGAGTGACATTCCGAAGCATTGTGCACTCCTTTCGGTTTGATCAAATTTCTGTACATGCCTTTTGTGTTGAAGAACGCCTCACAGACATTTCAAAGGTTCATGGACGATATCTTTCGTGGCATCGATTTTGTTTATTGTTACATTGACGATATATTAATCATGTCAAATTCAATCGAGGAGCATGAACAGCGTTTGCGCATCGTCTTGCAGATCCTACGTACTCACGGTCTTTGTATCAATCTTAGTAAGTGTCAAATTGCGCAATCAGAAGTGGAGTTTCTCAGTTACGTTGTCAACGAACATGGAATTAAGCCACCCACTAAACGTGTCGATGCTATTCTCAACTATGTTCGTCCTGACACCATCGGCCAGTTGGGTCGTTTTCTTGACATTATCAATTATTACCGTAGATGCATACGACACTCGTCGCATATACAGGCGCCTTTGTCTGAACTGCTGAGGAATGTCAAGAAAAATAATCAGCGCAAAATTGATTGGACTACCGAACTAATGAATGCTTTCAATGCTTGTAAAAGTAGTATGACGGACGCAGCACTCCTCTCACACCCATCTCCAAATGCAAAGCTTGCTTTGGTGTGCGATGCAATTTGATGATATTTGGCAGCCACTTGGATTTTTCTCTAAGAAGTTGAGCAATGCGGAGAAAAACTACAGTCCTTATGATCGGGAGCTATTGGCAATATTTGAAGCCATTAAGTACTTCAAGCACTGTATCGAGGCCAGGTTGTTCATTATCAAAATCGATCATAAACCTACGCCTTCAAGCAACGGCCTGAGAAGGCATCACCCCGTCAACTTCGCCAGTTAAATTACATTTCGCAGTTTTCTACTACAATTTTGCATGTGGAAGGTGCACATAACATGGTTGCAGACACCTTTTCTAGTTTGTGCGAAGTCGACATGCCGATGGCTATTACATTAGAGCAGATCGAGGAAGCACAGGCAATCTATCTCGAGTTGGCAGACTTGTTGAAAGGAACAACGTCTTTGAAGTTGCAGAGAATTCGAAACGGCAGTAACGTTTCACTCTATTGCGATGTTTCAACTGGAAGTGTACGTCCGTATGTCCCCAATTCGTTACGAAATCAAATTTTTTCTTCTGTTCACAGCTTATTGCATCCGAGTGGTAGGTCGACGTTACGTCAATTGCGGCAGAAGTTTGTTTGGCCATCTATGAACAAGGATGTTGTTAACTCGTGCCGAAATTGCCTGTCATGTCAACGCGCGAAGGTCAGCAGACATAACCATCTGGTACCGGATAAAATGATCGTTCCCAATGGCAGATTCGATCATGTGCACTTAGATCTCATGGTTATGACTTTGCAAGAAAACTATCGGTACTGTCTAACCATGATTGATAGCTTTACACGATGGCCAGAGGCTATTCCAATTACCAACATAACGGCTGAAACCATCGCACAAGTTTTTTGGTCACAATGGATTTCACGGTTTGGAACACCGAAAACCATTACCACGGATCAAGGCACTCAATTTGAGTCTGCTTTGTTTAAAGAACTAGCGAATCTTGTTGCTAGCAAGCACATTCACACGACCAGTTACCATCCGCAATCAAAGAGGTTAGTTGAAAGGTGGCATCGATCATTTAAAGCGGCGCTTATGTGTAATGCTGATACTCCGTGGCCTCAACTTCTTCCAGCCGTGCTTGTAGGTCTTTGAACTTGCTTTAAGCAAGATATACAGTCATCTGCTGCTGAGATGCTATATGGAGCACCGATTCGTTTACCAAATGAATTTCTCGATGACATGGATGCCACACCAGTCTCTGCAAATTTTATAATAAGTTTTCGTGAACACATGAGAAGAATTCGACCAACTCCGACTGCTGCGTATGAGTTAGAGGTAGGCGGAAAGAAAGTTGCTGTAGCGGTGGATCGGCTCAAACCAGCATTTTTTGCCAACGATGACACCCAATCGCAATGCAATATACCACGTACGTATGAAAAGAAGTTCCGGGTTCGATTTTCGGATTCGTGACGTCATCACTGGATGTGGAGTAATATGGTAACCTACCTCATCGCTACCTGACGCTGATTTCGGGCGCATCTGTCTCACTCGCACATGAGGAGTCTGAGCGACTCTGCGTGACGACATTTTGATTTTCCTGATCGGCTTGGCTTGGCAGGGCAAGAAGTACGACGCACGTGGATCAAGAAACAATAAATTTATTACCGGTTGATTAACAATAAAGAATTACAATATAATAAATGTAAATGGTAGTACCATACAATCCTCCATACCGAATCGTTTCAGAAGTGCTGTAACATAATCAGACAGATTAATTGAGATGTCACCCGTTATCTTATCTCGCTGAATGTTGATTCCCAAAATGGATGATACTTCGCCCATATCTTTCAAGTCAAAGGCCATGGTTTTATCATTTGCAAAAGTAGTAGCTCCATGAACATACGATCGAGCCCAAAATCCATTAACACTTGATTTCATTTTTGGTTCCAAACCCTGCTTGCTTGCTTCAACCCGTACAGCTATTTGTTAACCTGCAAACTCTTCCAGACTGGTTGTTGAAACCTTCTGGTTGGATCATGTAAACTTCTTCTTCTAATTCGCCATTCAGAAACGCAGTTGCGGTATCCAGTTGATGAATAAATAAATTATATTTTGCAAAATCATCGCAAACAGAAGTAGAATTGACGTATATCCAACTACAGGTGCGAGTTTCTCAGTCGATACATTGCTTTTGAGAAAACCCCTTTGCAACAAGTTGGCCTTATGTCGTACAATTCCATACCTAACATTACGTTTTGTTTTAAAAACCCATTTTGATTTACGCGCCCTTTCCTTTAGGCAATTCAGTCAACCCCAGGTATTGTTCACCTCATGTGCATTCATTTCCATCTTCATGGCGTTTTTCCAAGCTTCGGCTAAGTTAGAGTTCAGAACAAATGGCCTACAGCTTTATTGTTAGCAATTCTTTCAGAACGTCGTACTTGGACCCCATCGTTTTCGTTGTAGTCAGCCATACTCTGTTCAGATGGTTGATCAGAGCTCGGTGGTTTTTATACACAGCTTTCACCGTCAGAATCTCGGACATATAACGAATCTTCAAGATGTTGTTGGTTTGCTTCACAGCTATCATAATCGAACTCCTGGGCAGATAACGATTCTGCAGAAAATTCCCCCACTGATTCGTTCAACGGGGGTTCGTAATCCAGAGAGTTACACATAACATTTGGCTTTTCTGCTGAGTCGATACGATTGCTTTCTATGAATTTAACGTCATTGCTGATCAAAAACTTGTGATCAGCCTTACGATATAGCCGAAATGCTTTTGACGTCTCACAATATCCAACGAAGATGCATTCTTCTCATTTTGCATCCAACTTTCCTCGTTTTTGCTTCGGAACATGAATCATTGCCGTACAACCAAATATGCGTAAATATATTAGATTTGGTTTTACCCCTAACCAAATCTCCTCAGGCGTTTTATGATTGCCCCGGTAAGGCACTTTGTTCATCAAATATCCTGCTGTATTCGCTTCTCCAGCCCAAAATATGTTTGGCAGCTTGGAATCTAGTAGCATACAGCGTACACGTTCAATGATGGTGTGATTCATTCGTTCTGCCACGCCATTCTACTCTGGAGTATACGGTGCAGTCGTCTGATGTATGATGGCATTTTCCTGCAAAATATGATCAAACTTTTTATTACATAACTCAGTGCCATTATCAGACCTCAAAATACGTATTTTGCACCAGGTTTGATGTTCTACTAGTTCTTTGAACAATAAAATTTGTTGACTACATCTGATTTTTCTTGACTAGGACATACGAACGTTTTTCGGGAATGATCATCAACAAAAACCATCATGAAACGAGCACTACTGAAGGCTTTCACCTTCAACGTTCCGAGAACATCTGTATCTTCAGCACGACTTCCACGTTGTCTACTCACATCTCGTGTTTGCTTCCCTTGTAGACATACAATACACTTGTTTTGACTGGTATCTGTTATATTATTATATATTTTACTCCAAATACAGCATTTTTGACTAATTGTAAATTCTCATCACAAATGTGACCCATTCGACGATGCCGCAATTCAAAGCTACTTACTGCCGACAACGCTCGTGAGTTTTCTTTGCTTAATTCACAATTGAGTCCATACGAATTATTGTCAACATATCCAGTTGCAATTAATTTTCCTTTGTCATAAATATCACAAAATAATTTTCAAGCACAACCTTTTCTCATTTCTTTGTCAATTGCCGCACAGATAAAAAATTTGCACACAAATTCACGAATGTCACTTTTAATTATGTTTTGTCTTACTTTAAACAGAACGTTGATATCGCCTTTACTCAGCTGCAGAAGGTTGGTACCGACAACCTCAGCCGTCATCCTGATTTCGATGGGATCTCTCTAGTCAAGAAGCTTCTTCATGACTTAAGCGACGAGTGCGGCATCCTCCGTAACAGTTCAAAAGGCGCAGATCACTCTAAGTGCAAGCGTCCGTCACAAACGAACCAAAACAGTCGATTCCACGCCGTTAGCAAGAATTGGGCATATCTCAGTCATCAATATGGCGAATTTTGCGAAAGGATCTTGGCCACCACTTTTATAAAATCAAGTTAACTCAAGAACTAAAGGCTCTCGATCATATGTTCTCGCATTGGGCTCTTGAAATGTTGGAAGAAGATTACCATTTTCTTCGCAAAATCATCTTCAGTGAAGGGAGAGGGAAGGGTAAAAAAAAAAATTAGTCAAAATTGCTCGTGCAAATTGTGCGCTGTAAACCAATAACAGCAGCGACAAGATCGAACATACAATTCAAGCGCCGTGTCCTGCTTCATTTCCTGGATGCCCGTTATTTTCCAAAAATTGCAAAATAAAAAATTTTCAACAAAAATATGAAATTTGTTGTAATACGTACCCCGGTGCTCTATTTTGATAAATTTTTCGTTTCCATGACCAGACATGACCAAAATCAACAAAAAAAAATCACACATATGTATGTAGTTACATCTCAAACTCAAACAAATAAAGCCTGTTTTATTTTCTGCATATGCGCATGATGTACAGCCTATTTTAAGTTGCTGCACACGTGCAGTGCAAAAAAGTAACATATTTTGTTGACATAACATTTTTTAAAGTAAAACAGAATTCAATTTACAGTGAGCGCAAGTCGCTTCTGTTATTTAGCAGAAGTTTATAATGATAAAAATTATTCCCAAGGTTCCTGACCCAAAGGGTACCATCAAGCAACCCCCTTTGGCCCCGCAGGCAATCTAATTTTTATCGCTTAACTTCTGCTATGTGTTGTTGATCGAAGACAACAAAATTCGAACATACAATGAAAGTTCGATCAAGCGTATAATCAAACAGCAATGCAATGTTATCTATGTTATGTGCTGTTGGTATGTTAGTTACGGAATGTCATGGTTATGTATTGAAACAAAACAGGTCAGGTGAAAACCCTCATGTGCTTCAAGAAACACCACTTCTTCACCCAGAAAAAATAACTGTATGGTGCGGTTTTCATGTCGGTGGTGTCATTGGAGCGTTTTTTTCGTTGATGAAAATGACCATCACGTTACAGTCAATGGAAACCACTACAGAGACATGTTGCAACGTTACTTTTTTGGCCAATTGTATGGGTTAGACATCAACGATATGTGGTTTCAACAAGACTGTGCCGCAAGCCAAACAGCGGGTATAACAATCGACTTATTATATCAAGAGATGGTCGTGTCGATTGGCTGCCTTGACTGTGTGATTTAACAACTCTAAACTTTTTTTATGGGGCTACGTTAAAGCATTGGTCTAAGCCAACAAGCCAGCGTAGGTAATCGAAGATTGCCTGCCTTTCATTGCACTGGAAGCAACAGAGTTCGCGCAATTGGATCAGTTTTTATCAGTACTTTTAATTACGTTCGTTAGAAACGCCCGGATTTTTGGATGAACAAAAATTGGTTTTGGCTTTGCTAACGCCCTTGCTCACACATCGTTGATTCTGCGAGAATTTTTGGCCAAAACCAACACACTAATAATGCCGTAGCAACCGTAATCCCCATATCTGGCCTCCTGTGATGTTTTCTTGTTTACGTTACGATTGAGAAGATAAAGACGGCATCGAAGAAGTAGCTGAACAAGATCACAAAAAATGATTTTTTGAAGTGCTTTGAGGATTGGAAAAAGCGTTGGCACAAGTGTATACTATCTGGTGGGGATTACTTTGAAGGGGACAAAATAGATATTGATGAATAAATAAATACTTTTTGAAAAACACAAAATTCGCGATACTTTTTGAACAGACCTCGTAAGATACAAAACAAAACAAAACAAGGCAATTTGTGCAATCAAACATTAAGTGAATAAACACATAAAAAAAATCGCACAAATTTCAAGCATATCAGTTTCTTCAATCCGATCAATTTTTGTTTTTGCAATGGAATTACCAAATCGTACGCGTCAGCGAGGCAACAAAACAGAACCCTTCAACACATATAAATCATTTCTTAATCAAGTGAACGACTCTAATTCAATTGAGGCTCTGAAGTTTCGATTTGGAAGACTTGATAATTTGTAGACAGAATTTGTTGAAGTTGACGGGAAAATTGCAGCGTTTCCGGATCAAGCTTCAGTATATGACAGTCAATAAGATTTTTTTTTTTTTTGGAAATCAAAGAACGCTTTATGGTATTAATGCGTCTTTGAACGCAATCAAACGCTGATCCTCAACAAAATTAAAGCACCATAGGGTACGACGATTTCAACGCTTATCTTGCACGATTCGCAGACACTCATCGCAGTATATTAGAACAGCAACAACAAGATTTAGATGGAGAATATTATAAGTAGCGTACATTTAAAGATCTCTTCGTCAAGGCTGTTCACAATGCCACAAGTATTTCAAAATCAATGAAATACCAGTACTTGCAAATGTATATCAAAGGCGAATCCGAAGCACTAATTGCGTGTATGGTATGTTCCTGCGTATGATGAAGCTTGCTCAAAAATATGTGCACGATATGATAAGAAAAAGCCAATCATTACGTCATACATAAAGGCTTTCTGTGAACAAGAACATATTACTGCTATTCGGAAATTAGCTGACAACACAGACTACATTATAAGAGGACTAAAAGCTTTGGGTGAAGAGGCTGAGCGTAGTGATGCTTGGATTATGTTTTTAAATTTTTTCTAGCAGCTTTAGTTATTTAGATACAGCTACTTCATTCGCGTAGCTTGATAGAAAGAACAGATGACAGATTCGGAATCAGTGCAGTCGAATTAGGAAAAAACAAAAAGTTTTATTTTGTTATGCTGTGTAATCATTTTTATTCTTTCTCATCTGTATTGTTTTCCATTCTTCCCCCGCTTCCTTCCTTTCCAATATTCAGTCAACTCACGTCATACAAAAACAAAAAGAGACATTTTTGCTTGTACCTTTATTTTCTCTGGGCTCTCATTGAGCAAAAGGTTATTATCATTGAAAATGTTATCATTTAAAATGTTTTTGAAAAATTGCGTTACGAAAATCTGTTACGTGCTGGCGGGGAAGTCGAGGAGAGAGAAGAATGAAATGCTTATAAAGCACATAAGGTGTATGTATGTGTGTGTGTGTGTAAGCAAGCATCGAAAGAAATTTCTTCAAGAGATCAAGGAGACTGAAGTGTTAAGGAACTGGTAAAGCAGAAATAAGTTAAATTGTATGTGTGAAGGTGCTTTTTAAAATATGTGGCGCGGAAGTCGAGGAAAAGACCACAATGAAATAGTTAATTCAGAAATAAGTTAAGGCGTATGTGCGAGTGTGTGTCTGGACATTTTCAATGATCGCGTCGTTTACGAATTCCGTAAATTGTGAGACTTATACTTTTTTATCAAAATAGAAATGGTTGAACAATAACCGAAAAAAGTTAAAAATAAATGAAATTCAAATTTTTCGGTTTTTCACTGAATGTTCCACTTTGAAAATAAATGATAACAGTTCTTTGCGAACTATGGTAAAAACATAAAAGTAATTTTAATTGTATAAGTACTTATATAAAGTGGTGATAAAAATATAAATATAAATAAAATTGTTAATTGTATGGCACATCAAATGTTTTTAACATAAGAAAAATATACTTTGTAAACAAAAGTATTACTGTTAACCAGCTGCGCAAAAACTTTATGTATGTTAATCACACCAAGATACGATGGGAGCATAAGGTGAAACTGCAGAACAAAATAACACAATGTTATCATGGTAAGTTATTCGATCACGGTTCAAATAACTGCTCAGTTAAAACATCTTGCGCCCACTGTGCTGGACCGCATCAAACGGTATTATGTACGGACACCAGCAAAAAAAAATGTGCCAACTGTAAGGGAAATCATTCTTCTACCGAATTGACTTGTCCATGACGCCTTTCCTATATAAATTGCTTTCAAAGCGTTCGTCGGCACGAACTAGAAGAAGCAACCTGGATGTATACAACAACACAACAACACGTACCGTTTCAAATGTTCTCTTAGAAAGTAAGTCTAAAAGTCCACTCTCTTCGTCAGATCAAACTAGCAGAGTACATCAAACCAACTATGGTAGCTATAGTAATGCACTCACAAATACTGTCACTTTGAATAACCGTAATGCAAAGGAACCTGAGCATTTTTTCAATTGAAGAGATAAACTCTTTATTGTCTGAACTTATTACAAAACTAAATAGTTGCTCCAGCAAGGGAGAGCAATTCCAAGTCATCTCTCAGTTAGAAATTAAGTATGTGTACACAAACAAATAGCTCTCTTGATATTTTAAATATTATGGCATGGAATGCCCGTGCCGTGAGACACAAACGTGTAGAACTTATTAAGTTCTTAGAAGAAAATCTAATCCATATAGCTCTTATAAGTGAAACATGACCAATTTAACATACCCCACTACACTGTTTACAGACGCGATATGACGGAAAGTAGAGGTGGTGGTGTTGGTGTTGCTATTGTTGCTAGCAATAAATAGTTCGGTCCGTTTTCAGAAGATGGCTCCACCTGCAAGTTGTGGCTGATTTTGGAAGCGATTACCTATTACATTGGAAAGGTTTGACATCTGTCAACAATAATTAGTGTGCATCAGCGTCTGCTTCTGACAACAACACTGTTTTTTGCCAATGTCCGGATTTGTGTTAAATAAACAGCATTTTCGGGAAGTTTTGATTTTCTTTTTTATTGGGAAGAAAAGTGAAGCTGAAGCCCATCAAATGCTTGAGGAAGTTTATAGTGAATCTGCTCCGACCGATAAGTCATGCAGAAAGTGGTTTCGACGCTTCATTAGTGGAGAGGAAAAAAGATTCCATTCCCACGATTGTTCAAATTTACACTTATATTCTGCCTGTTCCAGCTAGCAGTCGGAGCGCGTCTTTTCGTTGGCAGGTAATTTGGTAAACGAAAAAAGATGTCAGCCTGCACCCGAAACCGTTGATAGCATTTTATTTTTAAATTCATTATTAAAGTAACCTTAATATTAAGAAATTACGATATAAGATTCAAAATATTTTACTTTATTATTATCTAACTATTATATTTTTATATGTATGTCGTTGTAAGTGATTTGTTAGAAGCGTCAGATAAGTTCAAGAATTTTTTCTTAAAATCATATTTCTTCACGCGCAGTGAGTCGCAATTAGCTGTTTACTTCTCCGCAGTCACGATCAGAAAACCCTTATTTCTACACACTAGCTTCCCTGCTTGTGCTTTGCATTCTTCTTTTCGTATCTCTCTCTGCAGCAGAAGCTCTCAAAACAACCACCTTACGCCACACTCGGCAGAGGGGACTCTGTCGTTCTCAAGCCTCGCATTCAACAAATATAATCTACTCATCACAATCCAAGGGTTCACAATGAAACGGTAGTTGCTTTTGTACCCTTTATACCCTACTAATTTCCAACACGGCCGTCCTAATGATCACACGTCCTCGTGTGTAAAGTCTAAGATCAGATTGGTATCATATTCTGCTTTGCTCATTTCATCATGTCACAACCAACTCAATCATTTTCATTATTTAACCAAATATACTACACATCGATTTGCCAATCACATTACCTTACAATTTGTTGTTGGGTATTCACCCGAGAGTTTCTGGCGGATTGTTTTGCGCAAATTGCGCATAACTTGCTGGTAATATTTCTTATTGACCGTTCTACCCTGTGCCAAGAACACATGATGCACAACGCTCCTGCTAACGAAGAAATCTGTAAGCAAAACGATCTCATTCGACGTAACTTGGCGCGTTTTTTTCAGTCTTGGCTCGTGCGGCAACTTCCATTGAGATGATTGGGCTTTGGTTTTTACATCATAATCATAAACCTATGATTCGTCACCAGTTATGACCCTCTGGAGCAAATTTTGGTCATCGCGGACAGAGTCCGAATTTCGCGGCGACCCGTCTCATCCCCAAATCATTAATAAAAATCGAATGGCAGGAGCCAATCGATATGTTTTGGTTCTCAGCAACTTCTCTAACGGTGATTCGACGATTGGCCAATACTATTTTCTTCACATCAATGTTTTCATCTGTTGTTGACGTGCTCAAGTGGCCGACACGCTCTTCGCCGTTTACATCTTCTCGGCCTCTGAGAACATTTTGTACCACCGATAAACGTTGCTTCGGTCCAAGATGGCTTTACCATATGCCACAGTTAATATTCGGAATGCAGCCGCGCACTTAAATTTGTTTTTCACACAAAATTTAATACAGATTCTTTGATCCATTTTTCGGAATAGGCAAAAATCCAAGACGAGCCAAAATACGTGCAAGCAAAGCAGCTGTCAAAAATTAGCTGAACATTCAAAATGGCCGACCTTGTCAGTATAAGTGAGGGACATGAGAACCAAAATAACGCCACAAGAAAATCGAATGTACGTAACCCGCGGAAATTCAAAATTCCCAATACATTTTGAACAATCCACGTATGAGTGCAGCAACAACGTGTTCATTCTTTTAACTCTCTTTATGGTTATACGTGCTCATTTTATTCCATATTTTATTATAATACATATTTTCGAACTGATCGTTCTGATCTTCTCCATGAATGGTCCAACAAAATCTAATTTTGATAGGGTTTGTTTTTCGGTTGCATCGTTATGCATTCATTGCCGACACTTCAAAAACTTCCTCCATATGATCGTAACTATCAATTAATTTTTTTGCGCGAATATTCTAACCAACCTTTGTATTTATTCCAACTAAACACTGTCACAAACGCCATGTAAAGTACTCCATTTTTAGCAATTCGGAGTCTCAAATACATTGCAGATCATTACGCGGAACAATTCCCATTTGGAGCAGCAACACTCTAGGAAGACATGTACGTAGATGATCTTCTCACAGGAACAGATATCGTTCAAAATTTGCAACTGAAGGCATCTCAGGTGACAAGCATTCTTTCCACAGCGAGGATTAAAACTCGCCAAATGGATGTGAGTAACATTGAAAGTAAAGTATCGGAATTTCACTTTAAAGTCGATAGCAATAATATCACAAAGGCACTAGGTATGTTATTTATTCATTTATTGAATTGCGTATGACAAAGTACTGTCCACTTAAAAGTAAATGAAATAAAACTAAAAGTAGGTAATTAGATTACAAACATTTAAAATAAAGCTTAATTTAATTAATTAACTATGGAAAATTATTATTGGGACTATGCATTAATTTTAAAGGTTGCACACAGATGGCGTTATTTACAACAGTATCGCATCTGGCAATACTGTAACTATATTATTATTAAAAAATAACGAAAATAATAATTACTTAATTAGTGTTTAGAGACATTAATCGAACCGGTGAAGATAATGTGCATCTATTCAAGGCTAAAGAAACAAAGTTTCTAGTAGAATGACTGGGTATATAATAATGCAGTTTGCTCTGAGCCAATTCCATTGGCGGTTACGACAATTTAAATCAGACTTAAACATATTTTTGTTGTGCTTCGTATTGTTTGATATCCTGCAAGAATTTGACAAATATTTATTTATTTATTTATTTATTGTATAACAGAAAACTTTATTCGAAAATACAACATTAAAGCTGAAGCAACAAAGGTCTTGAGCTAGATGAGATCATAATCTTTTTTTTTTTTTTTTGTTATTTACAATATTTGCATACTTAGACTAACTGATTTAGATTTAATTTATTTATTAGTAATATGAAATCTTTTATGTTAGTTTGACTGGCTTCTGTAAGTAGACGGCTTAGTGGAGGGATTCGAAGGGAGTTACACAGGGATTGGACTCGACTGCAATTGTCAGTGAGATGGCTCACACTTAGTGTACCTGAGATGCAAAAATTGCAAGTTGGTACTGGTGTCTTGTTGAGAAGATGTTCAGGTGAAAACTTTGTGTGTCCTAGTCTGAATCTGGTATACAATACACATTCTTTCCTGTTGATAGTTAGCGGGATGCTGAGTGTTTGTGTTGGCGGGTTTACTTGTTTATAAAAGTGGGAGTATTCGTTCCATATTGCATTCAATTTCTCTGCTGTTGTGTTGTTTACCAGGTTCTTGATGTCATCTTTATTGGACGTGTTGTGGAGTAGAAGTGGAGCTCGTGTTGTAGATTTCGCCGCAGCATCAGCTTGTTCGTTACCTGTTATTCCTACATGGCCAGGTATCCACATCAGCCGAATTTTGTTGTGATGATTTATTATTAAGTCTCTTATAATGCTGACCGTTGATTCCATGTTCTTGATATTTTTAACAGCTAACAGAGTTGACATCGAGTCAGTGCAAATTATAAATTTGGATTTTTTATTTATTGATGCATATTCTACGGCAGTAAGTATGACTGCTGCCTCTGCAGTGAAGATTGAGGTGTATATTGCTAATATGGCTGATTTAATAGTGTGGTTTTCTTCGGAGATAACGCTGAAAGCTGTTATTTGGTCTGGCTTTGAACTGTCCGTAAAGATAAATTCCCATCTGGCGAATTTCTATCGGATGCAATTGAAAGCTGCTCTGTATTCTGCGTTTGGCGTTGTCTCTTTTTTATATTTGGCCATCTGGAGCATTATTGAGTCAGCTTTAAGATACCATGGAGGGAGTTTGTATCTATATTTGCGTTGAGGAGAGATGATTACATCCAGTTCAGTTGCTTTGTTTATGATTAACTGTAGGCTTGATGCTAATCTAGTTTTCATCTTACGTTTTTGATTGTTATTGAATACTGTATGCAGTCTGGATCCATGTATGTTGGTGATTATGTTGATCGCACGACCAATTGACCAGTCCATTCGGATATCAAAGTTAGGTAAGCCAGCTTCAGTAAGAATATTTGCTATTGGGGTAGTGCGAAACGCTTCGAGTGAGATTCTAGCAGCCGCATGGTATGGAGGGGATAGTTTTTTGATATTTGTTTTGTTTGTTTTTCCATATATACAGAAGTCGTAGTCAATTTTAGATAAAATAATTGCTTTGACAATATTGATTAGTGAGAGTGTGTTACTTTTAAGTTTGAAACTACTTAGGCATTTGATTATGCTAATTCTATTATTAAGTGATTTTACAAGTGAATGTACATGCTCGTTCCATGAGTATTTGTTATCAAAAATTAAACCTAATATATTGAGATACTTAGATTTACGTATTATTGTGTTATTAATAGTGATTTCAATGTTATTACAGTTTCTTTTCCTACAGATGTGTAAGTGAGTAGATTTTTCAATGGAAATTTGGTACCACTAAAGTCACACCAAGTTACAATACTATTTCAGAAAATATTGAACTTATTTGAATATTGTAATTATTGTTTGGCTTGAAAATAAGGCTGAGATTATCAGCGTACACAAATTTGTATGAGCTTGTCAGAACGTTAAGTTTGTTAAAGGCGATCAAAAAGAGCGCTACCGACAATGGTGATCCTTGGGGGATACCATTATGGAGTTTCTCCACTCTCGATAAAGAGTTATTTAACTTTTCCCTAAACCATCTGTTGGTCATGTAGCTACGATTTAAAATTTTTGGTCCTAATTTCCACTCAACTAGTTGCTTAAGGATGCAGTGTATACCTACTCTATCAAAGGCTTTTTCCATATCTATTGATAAGATGATGATTTCGTGAGGAGAGACTTTTGCATATGTAATCGTCAATAATTAGCAAGGCATCAGTAGTGCTTCTATTTGTCTTGTAAGCGAATTGATGAGTTGATAATAGATTTTCTTGATAGAGGTACCACATAATACGTCTGGCGATGATCTTTTCTGAGACTTTTGAAATGCATGGCAGTAGCGATATTGGTCGGTACCCATTTATGCTATCTTTGGCTTTGTTGGGTTTGTTGATTGGGATTATTGTCGCTATCTTCCATTGTTGAGGAAATATGCTTGTGTCTAGAATTTTATTGTATAGCTCTGTTAGTTTATTTAAGCCGATTGATGGTAAATGTTTAAGAATTTCATATGGAATACTGTCGAGTCCTGGTGTGTTACCTTGCAGACTATTTAGGCAGAATTTAAGTTCTATTGTTGTTATTTGCGATTCGATAAGTTTTGCTTTAGGTTTTATAGTGTGATTACAGGGTATTGGAGCCATGTAAGTAGTTTTATTGTTCATAAATTCTTGTGAAAAATTAGAGTCATGAGAGTATTGCGACCATGCTTGACTAAATAGGTTAGCTATTGTAACTGAATCGCATGTGTGCCCTGTTGGGGTCTCAATAGAGTGTATATTTGAATTTTTTCGGATACCTGAGATTATGTGTACTTTATTCCAAAGTGTTATCGAGCTGGAGTTAGGATTGATGTCTTTAGTGAAATTAGCGAAAGCTCTCCTTTGTGCTAATTTTGCTTCTCGTTTAAATATTGCATTGGCTTTTTTGTTGTTGAGCATGTTTAAAGAGTTAGGATATTTCCTTAAAAGATTTAGATGATGTCTCTTTGCTGCTTTTAGGAGTGCTAAACTGTTATTCCACCAGTAGTTTGCTAGTTTCACTGGGTTTGGTTATAGGTATAGACAGATATGCGCAAATTTTAATAATTTTAAGACATTTGGCGGCTCCTTGGTTGGTGTTGTTAGTGAATTTAAGGTCAGCTATTTCTTTGACTACTTGTGCTTGGAATTTTACCCAATTTGCTAACTTAATGTTGTATTTGTGAGTTTTTCCCCTCGTGTGGTTGTGAGTGTCGTTAAAAAGACTGCAAAAGATGGGAAAGTGGTCGCTATCATACAAATTGTCTGCGACTGACGATGTGGTGTTTAGATTGAGTGGAGGGGAGCAGAATGTGAGGTCTACATTGGTAAATGAATTATGAGTTATGTAGTGGGGTGTGATCACCATCATTCAGTATTATTAAATTACTGTTTTGTATGAAATTTGCTATAACATTACCTCTTTGGTTGTTGGATTTAGAACCCCAAATTGTGTGCCATGAGTTGAAGGCTCCTAGAAGTACAACTGATTTGTTGAAATTTCTTATTAGATCGTGTAGATCTTGTTCCACGAAGTTATCAGTGGGTGAGATGTATACATTTATTATTATGAATGGAGTTACAGATTTGATTTCAGCTGCTACAGCTAAAATGTTAGAATTGATATTAATAATTTTATATTCTATGTTTTTGGAAATTAGGAATGCTATTCCTCTATTGGCTTTTGGCGAATTGTGGTCAATGTCATTAATGTGGTATAAAATGTAATTATTTGGTGTATAAAAAGGTGTGTAGTTATTATACATGTGAGTTTCTTGAAGTGCTACTATGTTTGGTTTGTACTTGTTTAATAGAAGAGAAAGACTGTAATATTTGTTAGTGTATTTGTTCATATTCCACTGTATAATTTTAAAAGTCATAAGGTGAATAAGATAATTTGATAATTAATAAGTATATTAAGTATGTGTAGTTTCTTCTTCAGTTTTTCTCTTCTTGTTGTTTCTCTACCTTTCCCCCCACACCAATTGCAGTGCTAAACTACGATGAGGCCAGTCATTACGTAGGTGACTACGTCTGACGTGGGGGGGATTGACAGGCGAGATTATAATTCTCCATCAATACTGTCTTCGCTCTCTGTATCAGAGAGATCGACAATATCTTCGTTTGAGTTGTTAACCTTTTCTTTACAATTTTTTGTTATATTGTTTGTGTTGTACGTGTGTTGTTGTTATATTGTATGTTGATTCATATTCCATTGGCGTAATTTTTGTTTGTTGTTTTGTTACAAAAATTTGTTTTGTTGTTTGGATTATTATTAATTTTTGATTTAAGTGACGTTGTTGGTTTTTCATCATTGTTTGTATTTTCGTTTAGTTGTAATGTGCTGTTAGTTTTGATAGTTATTTCATTTACTTGTGCTTTTGAGTTTTGATCTTGTGTTTTTATGTTTTTGTTCTTCTTTAAATTTAAAGTAGAGGCAGCTTCAGAGTACGATTGTGTTGTTTGTTGATGTTGAGTGGGTTTTTGACAGAATTTTGATTTGGCTTCGTACATTGAGCATTTTTCTTTGGTTTTAATTTTTAGTATTTCTCGAGCTTCTACATATTTTGGGCAGTCTTTGTTATTGGCTGAGTGTTCTCCCTCGCAATTAGCACATTGAGTACGTGTGCAGGCGGATGGTTCATCAGGTACAAGGTTGCATCTTTCACTCATAGTTTGGTTTTTGCAGAATTTAGCTGTGTGGCCGATCAATTGGCAATTTATGCAACGCATTGGATTTGGTATATATTCTCTGACACGGACTGTGTTCCAGGAAATATTTATCTTGCTTGGAAGATTATATAAATCAAATGTCAGTTGTACAACTCCAGTTGGGACGGATTTATTGTCGACTTGTTTGGTGTATTTGAATACCCCTACTACTCCCTGCGATTTTAGTTCTACTAGAATTTCTTCTTCTGGAATATTGTTAAGATAGTGTGCATAAACGGTGCCTTTGCGCTGATTGAGATTGCCGTGGTATTCGCATTTAATTTTACAGATGCCATGAAGTTCTTTGGTGTTGATAAACTTTTCGGCAATTGCTACGTTTTCAACAAATAATAGCAAGCTGTTATCACGAAGTGAGGATATGCTTAGAACTTTATTGTTTATTAGTTTGATAGCTCCATGTACTGCAAAACATGAATATGATGTGAGAGGTTTGTTGCAATCTACTGAGGCCAGAACTACGTATTTCGGATTTGGTAGGGTGACTGATGGTAATTCTGGAAATGCTTCCACCAAAGGCATTAGTTTCTTTCTCTTTGGTTTTGGGCTAACGCTTAGAGCTTCAAAGCGATTAGCCCCTTGGGTGTTGGGCCAAAGTGGCATACTTTTGTACACTTCACTAACTGTTTTTTTCCTTTTGTTCTTCTGCTGTATGATTGTATGGAGAAGTAACGAGAAAAAAAGAAAAGAAATTTATACTGCGTTTGCTGATATGCAAAATATGCGAAACCCGTGACAAAGATCAATAAGCACAACCGAAAGAATTGAGATTTAGTCGACGACTGACCGATTTGACAAATATTTAGTAGAGGAGCCAAGAAAATAGACTGAGAACATCTTTTGGGATTCCGATGAGTTTAGTTCCAGCTGTGGCTGAGATTATCAGCGTACACAAATTTGTATGAGCTTGTCAGAACGTTAAGTTTGTTAAAGGCGATCAAAAAGAGCGCTACCGACAATGGTGATCCTTGGGGGATACCATTATGGAGTTTCTCCACTCTCGATAAAGAGTTATTTAACTTTTCCCTAAACCATCTGTTGGTCATGTAGCTACGATTTAAAATTTTTGGTCCTAATTTCCACTCAACTAGTTGCTTAAGGATGCAGTGTATACCTACTCTATCAAAGGCTTTTTCCATATCTATTGATAAGATGATGATTTCGTGAGGAGAGACTTTTGCATATGTAATCGTCAATAATTAGCAAGGCATCAGTAGTGCTTCTATTTGTCTTGTAAGCGAATTGTTGAGTTGATAATAGATTTTCTTGATAGAGGTACCACATAATACGTCTGGCGATGATCTTTTCTGAGACTTTTGAAATGCATGGCAGTAGCGATATTGGTCGGTACCCATTTATGCTATCTTTGGCTTTGTTGGGTTTGTTGATTGGGATTATTGTCGCTATCTTCCATTGTTGAGGAAATATGCTTGTGTCTAGAATTTTATTGTATAGCTCTGTTAGTTTATTTAAGCCGATTGATGGTAAATGTTTAAGAATTTCATATGGAATACTGTCGAGTCCTGGTGTGTTACCTTGCAGACTATTTAGGCAGAATTTAAGTTCTATTGTTGTTATTTGCGATTCGATAAGTTTTGCTTTAGGTTTTATAGTGTGATTACAGGGTATTGGAGCCATGTAAGTAGTTTTATTGTTCATAAATTCTTGTGAAAAATTAGAGTCATGAGAGTATTGCGACCATGCTTGACTAAATAGGTTAGCTATTGTAACTGAATCGCATGTGTGCCCTGTTGGGGTCTCAATAGAGTGTATATTTGAATTTTTTCGGATACCTGAGATTATGTGTACTTTATTCCAAAGTGTTATCGAGCTGGAGTTAGGATTGATGTCTTTAGTGAAATTAGCGAAAGCTCTCCTTTGTGCTAATTTTGCTTCTCGTTTAAATATTGCATTGGCTTTTTTGTTGTTGAGCATGTTTAAAGAGTTAGGATATTTCCTTAAAAGATTTAGATGATGTCTCTTTGCTGCTTTTAGGAGTGCTAAACTGTTATTCCACCAGTAGTTTGCTAGTTTCACTGGGTTTGGTTATAGGTATAGACAGATATGCGCAACTTTTAATAATTTTAAGACATTTGGCGGCTCCTTGGTTGGTGTTGTTAGTGAATTTAAGGTCAGCTATTTCTTTGACTACTTGTGCTTGGAATTTTACCCAATTTGCTAACTTAATGTTGTTGGTCGCTATCATACAAATTGTCTGCGACTGACGATGTGGTGTTTAGATTGAGTGGAGGGGAGCAGAATGTGAGGTCTACATTGGTAAATGAATTATGAGTTATGTAGTGGGGTGTGATCACCATCATTCAGTATTATTAAATTACTGTTTTGTATGAAATTTGCTATAACATTACCTCTTTGGTTGTTGGATTTAGAACCCCAAATTGTGTGCCATGAGTTGAAGGCTCCTAGAAGTACAACTGATTTGTTGAAATTTCTTATTAGATCGTGTAGATCTTGTTCCACGAAGTTATCAGTGGGTGAGATGTATACATTTATTATTATGAATGGAGTTACAGATTTGATTTCAGCTGCTACAGCTAAAATGTTAGAATTGATATTAATAATTTTATATTCTATGTTTTTGGAAATTAGGAATGCTATTCCTCTATTGGCTTTTGGCGAATTGTGGTCAATGTCATTAATGTGGTATAAAATGTAATTATTTGGTGTATAAAAAGGTGTGTAGTTATTATACATGTGAGTTTCTTGAAGTGCTACTATGTTTGGTTTGTACTTGTTTAATAGAAGAGAAAGACTGTAATATTTGTTAGTGTATTTGTTCATATTCCACTGTATAATTTTAAAAGTCATAAGGTGAATAAGATAATTTGATAATTAATAAGTATATTAAGTATGTGTAGTTTCTTCTTCAGTTTTTCTCTTCTTGTTGTTTCTCTACCTTTCCCCCCACACCAATTGCAGTGCTAAACTACGATGAGGCCAGTCATTACGTAGGTGACTACGTCTGACGTGGGGGGGATTGACAGGCGAGATTATAATTCTCCATCAATACTGTCTTCGCTCTCTGTATCAGAGAGATCGACAATATCTTCGTTTGAGTTGTTAACCTTTTCTTTACAATTTTTTGTTATATTGTTTGTGTTGTACGTGTGTTGTTGTTATATTGTATGTTGATTCATATTCCATTGGCGTAATTTTTGTTTGTTGTTTTGTTACAAAATTTTGTTTTGTTGTTTGGATTATTATTAATTTTTGATTTAAGTGACGTTGTTGGTTTTTCATCATTGTTTGTATTTTCGTTTAGTTGTAATGTGCTGTTAGTTTTGATAGTTATTTCATTTACTTGTGCTTTTGAGTTTTGATCTTGTGTTTTTATGTTTTTGTTCTTCTTTAAATTTAAAGTAGAGGCAGCTTCAGAGTACGATTGTGTTGTTTGTTGATGTTGAGTGGGTTTTTGACAGAATTTTGATTTGGCTTCGTACATTGAGCATTTTTCTTTGGTTTTAATTTTTAGTATTTCTCGAGCTTCTACATATTTTGGGCAGTCTTTGTTATTGGCTGAGTGTTCTCCCTCGCAATTAGCACATTGAGTACGTGTGCAGGCGGATGGTTCATCAGGTACAAGGTTGCATCTTTCACTCATAGTTTGGTTTTTGCAGAATTTAGCTGTGTGGCCGATCAATTGGCAATTTATGCAACGCATTGGATTTGGTATATATTCTCTGACACGGACTGTGTTCCAGGAAATATTTATCTTGCTTGGAAGATTATATAAATCAAATGTCAGTTGTACAACTCCAGTTGGGACGGATTTATTGTCGACTTGTTTGGTGTATTTGAATACCCCTACTACTCCCTGCGATTTTAGTTCTACTAGAATTTCTTCTTCTGGAATATTGTTAAGATAGTGTGCATAAACGGTGCCTTTGCGCTGATTGAGATTGCCGTGGTATTCGCATTTAATTTTACAGATGCCATGAAGTTCTTTGGTGTTGATAAACTTTTCGGCAATTGCTACGTTTTCAACAAATAATAGCAAGCTGTTATCACGAAGTGAGGATATGCTTAGAACTTTATTGTTTATTAGTTTGATAGCTCCATGTACTGCAAAACATGAATATGATGTGAGAGGTTTGTTGCAATCTACTGAGGCCAGAACTACGTATTTCGGATTTGGTAGGGTGACTGATGGTAATTCTGGAAATGCTTCCACCAAAGGCATTGGTTTCTTTCTCTTTGGTTTTGGGCTAACGCTTAGAGCTTCAAAGCGATTAGCCCCTTGGGTGTTGGGCCAAAGTGGCATACTTTTGTACACTTCACTAACTGTTTTTTTCCTTTTGTTCTTCTGCTGTATGATTGTATGGAGAAGTAACGAGAAAAAAAGAAAAGAAATTTATACTGCGTTTGCTGATATGCAAAATATGCGAAACCCGTGACAAAGATCAATAAGCACAACCGAAAGAATTGAGATTTAGTCGACGACTGACCGATTTGACAAATATTTAGTAGAGGAGCCAAGAAAATAGACTGAGAACATCTTTTGGGATTCCGATGAGTTTAGTTCCAGCTGTATGACAATGTTTTTAATGAGATGGGTGTTAACTTCAGTAATATGCTTGTGGTTAATATCGCCTCTCATTATTATGACAACTCCACCGCCTCTCATGTTATGACGATCACTTCTGTATTCTGAACAACCAGGAAGAAAGAATTTACCATCTGTGGTTATGATTCACGTACGGCAAACTTGCTTAGTGATTAGCAAAAGTAAAAGCTCAAGGCGCTTATTTTTTTACGGCATTCCATGCCATAACATTTAAATGTGCACTTAAGTTACAATATTTAACGGAGTATATGTCGGGATAACATCATTAGATCTTATTTTGTTCTTGCTACTCTTGCGACATGATCATGCATTACCATCACTCATTTATCATAGTGTTTGTGAAATAAGTATGTGTGCGTCTGCATGTTTCGTACATTACATATTTGTCTAATCGATTAGATATTTCATCTTGCTTGTTATTCTTTCAACGCTCTCTTTCACCACCATCATTCTCTCTTTGACCATGGCAAGTGCTCACTTTTAACAAATATGGATGGATGGCATGCGAAAGATGTGCAAAGTGGCGACGGCGTCTGTCGTTGACAGCGGTTGGCATGCGAAATATTTGCAAAGTGCCAACGGCGTCCGCCATGGATATTGTTCTCCTCACATCTGCTCACTTCGAAAAATAACAAGAAATGAAAGGTCATAATATAAGCTAGTGTTTTTGTATTTCTTACAGAAGTGCGTTTACCATTTTGGTGTCTAATTTTCAACATCGAATAATATGATGCACGACAAGGGCAGTTTTTAGTAACTTGTTTTCTTTCATCAATTGGGTTCGAGGAAATATTTTTACTCTTAATCGACATAACCTCGAAAGAAAAGAAACCATGATGAGGTCGTCACAGATAAGGTGGATATTGAGGTACATCACGCCGTGCAGCCGCATTAATGAAAATCCAATTTTTGTGTGGAAAGACACTTTCCGAGTAGGCTCAATGATATTGGAAATAAAAAGTACGACCTTCGAACATCGATGTTTGATCTTCGATGTTTCAAACCTAGTTTGAACGCAACATACAAGTGTTGAGTGTGCATGCACAATATTATTGTCACCGCATGCGGATTTCTGAACAAAAAATCACACTCGCACTTGTAAGGTTTCGCACCATCGTACAAGATTTATTAAGATTTAACATTTGAGGATCTACCTCTCTAACATTTGAGAACCACTGCACAGCGCACCGCAGTTTTGTGTCAATGTAAACATTTGTTTTGTTTTTTTTTTTCACAAAAATGAAATTTTAAACAACACCTAAAAGTATGCCTTTAAAGAAATTAAAACAAGTATACTACAAAAATTTAAAAAGACGATAGCATAGCTGTCAATGCTCACAAAACTGTAGAGAAAATAGCGCCGTAACAATGCTGTACGAAATGTGCAAAGTGCATATTGGAGCACGTTTCCTGTATGGGGACCCTTATACATTCTGCGACAATTTCAAAATCCTTCCTATTACAGCTCATGAGATAGATCCCTAAAACGTACAGACGGGCATCCAGTCCCTGCTCGGGCGAAAAATGTTGAATTCAATCTGGGTTAGTTCCGTATTTTTGATTTTTTCCCTAGTTGGTGCGCTTGTTAATCAGTGCCCTTATCGCCTCCTCTGCACGGAACTTTTAGATTGTAAATGGTTTTTATTTTCCTTTATAATTGCTAACAAACTTATATTACAATTTCAGCTATAACTAATGAGACGACTGGCTCGTTGCCCAGAGGTTAGTGCGTTGGGCTGACATCCCAAGAGTCGCGGGTTCGATTCCCGATCAAGGCAAGTCTGGTCCTGCACTTTTCTAATTTCCTCCTTTCCTTCTTAACTTTCCCCTGAGCTGAAGGCCTCTGTCGCTATTGTTCATATTAAATACTAGGTTCTAATTCCTAATTATATTCTTAGTTCTAATAAATAAATAACTAATAAGAGAAACTTTAATCGATGGTTACATAAAAACTATTCAAGAATATTCGTATAAAACAAAAAATAAACAAAGATAATTTAAGAGAATAATCAATTAATATTAACTACAATAGAGACACATAAATTTCAGAGAATCGATAAAACGTTATTTTAAATATGCAATGTTCATAAATAAAGGATAAAGGCTTTAACATGAAGCACGGCTTTACTGAACGAATATTAAAACGAGTTTGAAGAAAAAAGAAGGTTATAATCGGCTATGCTGAAGTTGTAATACACTTCACTTTTACCTACGCTCCTATGATTCATAAAGAAACATTACATTACTGAATTGACTTATGTTTTGGGTAGAGACACTAGTCATACTGCATTTCAACATTGAGATCGAAATATTTGTATAGAAGTTATGCGATCCAGTAATCCTTTGATATTAAAATTTACTTGGTTGATGAATATGGGTCAGAGGAGGATTTAAAACAGCTTCATCATGCTACCAATAGGCCATTCACAGTAATTAATTGATTTAAAAATGAAACATTCAGCGCACAATCCGTTACATCTATATAAGTAGTTTGATAATATTATCCAATGTTATTAATCTTCTGTTGCTATTGGTATATTAAGTTACGTACTTGCAACGTGGCACGCAAGTTTTGCTAATTTCAACCTAAGATTTGTGGACAATATAATAAATGTGTTTGGTCACGAGGTTTTTCGTGACATTTTTTTTATTATTTAAATTCAAATTGAAAATTGCATATCATAAGTCAGCGGAAAATAAATATTGCCTTGGGGAGGATTCGAACCCACGTGGAGCGCACTTCGAGACACCACTCTATGCACTCGGCCACGGAGGCAACCTCAATATCGCCGCTTAACTTATGATATGTGTTGTTGATCGAAGTTCGAACATACAATGTAGGTTTGATCGAAGACAACAAAGTTCGAACATATTTACAACTATAGTTCGATCAACCGTATAACCAAACAACCCTGTAATGTTATTTATGTTATGTTTGGTATGCTATATGACTCATATGAAATGTCATGTCATGCATTAAGACAAGACCGAATTGTATTATATTAATTATTACCAAGTTATATTATATTAATTATACCGAATTATATTATATTATACAGGTCATTAAGACAAGACCAAACAAAATGATTTAGAACAATTTACAATGTTTGAAAATATTTTTTGGAAATCTCTTTTTCTTTTCATTTTCCTATCTTCTCTGCCATTCCTGGATACTACATCGTCGCTCATCTTCTGCAGATGACCCTATAGTAAACCTACGTTGTAGTTTACGCGGCTGGGACGTAATGATTCAGTCACCTATTCGAAACGTAAAAGTTCCCGTACTTTCCGTGTAGACAGGAGAACACTTTCAACCTTCTCAACCGACAACTCCAAATGTGCATGACTAAGCCAGTTCATGACACTGGTCGTAGCTTCGCTGAAAATAGCTTGGACTCGCTTAATCGTTTTTTCTATGACTATCAGAGCAATGTTGTCGTCATAGCTAATCAGAGTCGATCCTGTGAATGCCATCGTACATTTTGTTCCATACAGTGGTACCAAGAACTGAACCTTCTGGCACGCCCCTTTTGACCCTGTACTCCTTCTGGCCTTCATCCGTGTCATAGAGTAGTAGTCTATCTGCAAAGTAATTCTCAATTACACGCATTAGATATCTCGGGGTATGTGCTTGTATGATCCGCGGCCAGCTTGCCATGTTGAAGGCATTTTTGTCGTTCAAGGTCACTACAGCGCAGTATTTCTTGTCGCCACCCTTCCATCTGATTCCACTCGTTGCCATGAGCGCAATATCCATCACTACTTGAATTGTGTCAACCGTGGATTTTTCACGCCGGAATCCAAATTGGAAATCGGATAAGGCATTTGATCTTTCGAAAATGTCCTGAAGTCGTCCGACTATGATAATTTCCAGTATCTTGCAGAGGGATGATCTGGTTGCTTTTTGGGCTGTAGCAAAAAGACTAGCCTCTACCTTTTCCAGATGCACTGCAGCCTTAACCACTAAATTTGGGATACCATCCGGTCCTGGGGCTTTCTTGTCTCCACTGGAAATTCAGCAACGCCTGTGGATGGGGCAGTGGGCACGAATATATCAACGACGGGGAAAAGTGCCGCAACCACGTTGCCCATCAACGCTGAGTATGATGGCTGTGGAGCTGCGGTCCCTTTACCTGCGTGCTCGAATGCAGTGACTCCTAAGCTCAGCAATCTCGACATTCCACCAGTAAGCCGCCCTAACTGGTTGAGCTTCAAACTTGGGGGTGCATAACATGAGAAAAAGTAAGTACCATTTACTTTGACCAAAGTAAAACAGAAATGAGGAGTCAGTGGCCTACTTTGCGCCATCTTACCATCTGTGATCCATATGGCGGATTTACATGATGCATCTGATATCAATTCGTGTCCCCTCACGTTGCGATTCATCTCACATAAAAGGAGGTTGAGATGTTGCTCTAACACCGTTTGTTACAGCAAATTTTGGGTTTGGGCTTCCACACAGTGGTTAAAGTTTTGTTGAGCGGTATTCATCGCCAAACTACTTATTTAAACATAACTGCCCTTTGACGTACCGGACAGTGGGCACTGCCGGCTTCATGGTCCCCACTGCATATCGCACTTTTTCGGTCATTTGTGCATTGTGCTGCCTGACGACCCTCTTGTCCACACCTGCTACAAAGGTTACTGCAGCCCACTTCTTCTTTGAAGCTTTTTGCTATATGGCTGTAGCTCCAGCATTTGTAGCATCTTGTTGGCTCTGTGCAATCCTGCACTCTGCAGGATACCCAACCGATATGAACTCGCTTGGGGCTCAGTACTTTATTGGCATCCGTTACAGGCAGCACAATGTAAGGCGTCTGTGTGTCCCGTCCCTATATTCCGAACCAATGACTTATCTGGGCGACGTATTTCACACAGTGTGTGGCATCACACACTTCTGCACCTTGTGCGTTTTTGTCAAGACTTTGACCGTACTGCCTCGACTGCCATCTGGAACTCTGATGCATTTCGATCTGGCAACCATTTGAGCTCTGGCAGCATCTAATTTTTAATGGTACGGCGAACAGCTTTGAAATTTTCACCTAAGCTCTTAACCGTTGGCTCAGTTCGAATTTTCCTCACGATATATGCGTAAGAGGTATTCGCGGATGCCGAAATGATGAGAGCATCCGGCTTCGATTTGATGCCCTTATCCCTTTTTTTTCCGGCCAGGAACTTTAGTCCATTCCTGTACTTGGGGCAACTTCTGAACAACTTCTTCTTTCAACGGGGCGAGTATATTTGGTCTTGTCTCAATGTATGACATGACATTTCATATGACTAACATAGCATATCAACAGCTCATAACATAGATAACATTACATATCTGTTTGGTTATACGTTTGATCGAACTATCGTTGTATGTTCGAACTTTGTTAAAATGTGCTTGCCTCCGTGGCCGAGTGCATAGAGCGGGTGTCTCGTAGTGCGCTTCACGTGGGTTCGAATCCTGCCCAAGGCAATATTTTCCGCTTTCTTATGACATAGGATTTTTAATTTGAATTTAAATATATGGCATGAAAAAGCTCGTGGCCAAACAGCTCAAAGTCTGCTTCTACCCCATGTAAATTAAAACAAATTTACGTTAAAACTTCTTGTCAATCGTTCAATACACCGCAGCTCTGTCATGATTTGAGCTGCGGCCTGACTTACTACGTTCCAATTCAGCTGCGATTCACACATGTGCCGGATGCAGTTCGTCACAGTCGGCACTTCACCAAACGCAGATGAGATCATTGATCTGGCAACATCAAATCTTAGGCAATGCAGGCAGACGTGTTCTGCATTTTCGTTTTCGCCTGTGCAAGTCGGACAGTAGGGATCATCATCATATCCCCGCTTATGCATATACATCTTAAAACACCCGTGACCGCTCAGGAACTGGGTTAGGTGATGGTTGACCTCACCGAACTTTCTGCTCACCCATTCTTCGACGTTATTAATGAGCCGATGGGTGCACCTGCCT
The DNA here is from genome assembly GCA_037043295.1 of Amiota minor. NCBI lineage: Eukaryota > Metazoa > Arthropoda > Insecta > Diptera > Drosophilidae > Amiota > Amiota minor. Next base: position 37,694 of record JBAMAW010000314.1, read on the forward strand.
TTGTCAGAACTTCGCCATCTCCCCTGCCACTCCACCATACTGAGGGCCCTTTCAGCTAGCCTTCTCACTTCACCAGTGCTCCTTTTGGCGTAAAACAGCCGACTTATTTCTGCAACAACTATGTCAACAGACATCATAGTCGCCATTACCAGGATTGCATTGCTGGATACCGTTCGAAAAGTAACACAGACGCGGATGGCACATGATCTGTACACTGCGTTCACTTCTCTCATGTATGAGTGTATTTTCGGCGCAGCATAGACTAGAACCGACGTGCGACACTTGCCAACAGTCGTTTGCGCTCCCGTGGTCCTCCATAGGTCGGCATCAGGTTTAGGACATCACCTGATACCTTTGATGCTTTAGCAGCTGTTAGCGCCAAATGTTGCTTGAACGTCATTTTTGAGTTCAACTCCACTCCCAAATACCTCAAAAAGGGCGTTGTCACAAATTCGAGGTCGCCAACCGTTACGCTAAGGTGTTCCCTCAGTCTACGTTTGCTGACAAGCAGTACTTCTGTTTTGTGATCGGCTAGTCGCAGATCTTTTTGGCTCAGCCAGATACCAACTCTCCTAACAGCATCGTTGCAGTCAAACCTGAGCTCGTCAATAAACTTAACCACAACCACAATTACCAAATCATTGGCAAAGGCCACCACCCTTACGTTGTTTGGCATTTCAATATTTAGGACGCCATCATACAAAGCCAAGGGGCCCAAAACTGACCCCTGTGGTACACCTCCTGAGACTTCATACTCGAGCTCTCTGCCGTCCGCGCAGTAAGTTAACCGTCTTCTGTTAAAATAGTCGGCTACCACTCGGATCAGGTACTGTGGAACGTTGAACCCTCTAGGAGCTTTCATAATGTGCTGCCACTTTGCAGTGTTAAACGCGTTTTGAATATCGATCGTCACTAAAACACAATATTTCTAAGCTCCACCTTTCCATCGTGTACCTTTAATGGCGTTTTCGGCGATGTCCTTCACCACTTTCATTGCATTGATCGTTGAGCACCCCTTACGAAAACCATATTGATGTTGTGAGAAGCCGCCAGCAGCGCTTATTGCAGTTTCCAAGTGATCTCCTATGTGGAGAAGGTTCCTCTGGTGGCTTATTTCCTTTCGGTAGTAGGATCAGCTTCTGAATTTTCCATCTATCCGGAATAATTCCTCTCTGCAGGCAACAACTATAAAGCTTGCTAAAGGTTTCTACTCGTTCGAGCACAGCCAGTTTCAACACTTTATTTGGAATCCTATCTGGCCCTGGTGCCTTCTGCCTGGCTGAGTCTGCATAAGACCCACCCGATTTTAATCTTTCCTACTTCCAGGACTTTTTTGGCATCAGTTGCTGGCAATGATATAAAAGCCGTCCGTGTTCCACCGTACGCATTTCGGATGCTCCGGATTGCAGATTCATTGATGGATGAAATATTGCATGCCTCCCTTACCGCCTAGCAGATTTCATTTGCCTTAGTAATCTCGTCCAAGTCCTTGCATATGACCGTTATCTCATGCGATTTTGCTTTTATCTCTGCCACCTCTCCAATAACATCACTTAAGGTGGAATGGAAAGATTTAAGTCCTCTTGAACTGCAAATAAAGCTACCCTTTCGCTGTCCTTCTTATCTTTGTGGTGTCGTTGCCCAAAGCATTTAACTCAGGGTTACTTCTCACCTTTCGGAGTATGTCAGCGTAAGTCACATCACCCTTTGCCGCAATGATAATCGCTTCTGGCTTAGCTCTTATTTTTGAGGCATTGCTTTTCTTGTTTTTGACAGCAGTCCATCCGATTTTGTCTGTAGACACATGTCCTCCACTTTGATCGCCAGCCTGAAAAGATGCCTTGAGTATTGCTGCGCCAGAATCATCACCTTGTAGTGGCCGTCCCGGATTACTTTGCCGTCTAGGTTTATTTTTCCGCCCAGGTTTTTCCTTCTGCGTCCGTGCGGGCTTCAAGCAGACACCTACTTCAACATCAGTTTGAGATTCCGCATGATTGGTAGCTTTATAAGCATTTGTTCCAATTCTATACATATGGTCATCATCCATAACCTCAAGAAATACCGTCTTGATCAGCCGGCCCAGACTCTTAATTTCGTGGTGAACGTTGTTTTTGTCACGATAGAAATCGATGAGGCTATCAATCGTGTCACCCAGCTTTATCATCTTCGCCTCAAATGACTCTCCATTTGCACAATCCTTCGTCAATGGATTAGCATCATGCCCAGTCTGAGTGCTTATCGTTTTCGTCTCCAAATCATTACGTGGAAACCGCGGTGTTTTCGTACTACTTCGAAAAGGGTCCAGAACATCCTCTGGATTCAAATAACTCATATTATTGGTATTCGAAGCCATACAGCGATTTTATTTTAATTTTTATTTTTATTTAAGCTCTATATTATCAAAGCCTACTTCTTCTGTGTGTATCCTAGTATGTTTATGAAAGTATGTTTGTATGTATATATGCATGTACTTCATCAAACAGTCTGTAGGTGGACTGCAAGCGCAGCATAATTGTGCAAGACTGTCAATAACTGAAGTGGAAGATCATGTTACCGTTGGATTGGAATACGCGCTGGCATAAATGGTTTGATTTGAGTTTATGTCATATTGTTACATACATATGATTGCATGAGCAGACTACACTACAACATTCGTCAAATTTTGTTAATATTCCTGTTGTTGTAGAAAAATACCAGCGTCCATGCAGTGTTAAACGCGGACTCTGCATTTGCCCACTGTAAACGCTTTATAAGTGCAAGCAATTTAAGTGACCATGAACACAGTCACTGGCCGTTGACAGCGAACGGACGTGCACGTCTTTCGCAGCCGTATTGTCACATTTAGCTGAAACCAAAGCCAAAACTGAAACCGTAATGAAAATTCATTTGTGGTTCCGATTTCAAATCACTTTCGCCTTTTTGGGGTGTTGCTATATGCAGCCTACACAAAACTTTTGATGATACGCCTAAGTTGGCAAGCTTATGGTGTTTTTTTATAGTTGCTAACATAGTAAAGAGATTTCGGTATTTTGTCATTCAGGGGTGCTACAGAAAACTCTAGTGTTATCGGCGTCGAGAGTTTGCAATCCTCTCGACAAAATTGTTTGTGGCTCAGAACTCCGAGAGGTTTCGTTTTTTTGAGTCCTTTTCAAATAACCAAACTGCTTGCCTTGATAGCGCTGTCAGCATATGAAAATAACGGTATGCCGTGTGCCATTAAAAAGGAATTAAGAAGGAAATTATTACATTTTTACTTTTAATATTGTAAAAGAAAAATTTTAAAATTTTCTTTCCGCCAAATGTAACAATTTGCATGACAACTCTACTGTGCATTAATTCTGTACTTCTCTGTGACTGCCGCTTATCATCTGTTTTTTTTTTTTTTTTTGTTTGTTTACAAGTTATATGTTTGCAATAAAAGATATTAAATAAAACTAATAAATATAGAATGCCTGTGGCTCGTTTAAGGGCTATTGATTTCTTACGGAGAAATGAATTGAGAGAAGAAAACAGAGAACGGAAACGTCTTATACACACAGCGTCAAAAGAAAGTGAACACATGAGATTTTTGCATTAAAAGTTTTATAATTGTATATTAATGAATACAAAATAAAAAGTTAGTATGCAGAATTCAAGGCTTATATTTTAGGAGTCGATTTCTATTTAAAGTGTAATCAAAATTAATACACAAACAAAAATAATTCACATTAATTAAAAAAAGTCCAAATTTTACGCGTCAAAAAAAAGTGAACAGTATATACAAAGTGGCAAATATTAAGTTAAAATATTACACTTTTTTAAGTTTTAATATTTTGTATTTTTCCCTTTAGATTACACAACCGCCTTAAGTCTCCTTGGCATCGATTGGACAAGGTTTTTTGTCACATCAGGAGAGATTTTGACCCATTCTTCCATTAGACACTTCTTTAGGTCTTCTTTGCTCAAAATCGTCCTCTGCCTGATCTTCCTGTCCAGGTGTTCCCACAAATGCTCAATTGGATTGAGGTCTGGAGATTGTGGCGGATGGTCAAATGTCTTAGGGGTCCTATACAGTAGCCATTCCTTCAGAATTCTCGCTGTATGTTTTGGATCGTTATCTTGTTGAAAGATCCAATTGCCCGACAGGCCTATTTTCTCGACACTGGGGGCGACATTGTTTTGGAAAATGTTTAAGTAATCCATTAATTAATGTGAATTATTTTTGTTTGTGTATTGATTTTGATTACACTTTAAATTAAAATCGACTCCTAGAATATAAGCCTTGAATTCTGCATACTAACTTTTTATTTTGTATTCATTAATATATAATTATAAAACTTTTAATGCAAAAATCTCATGTGTTCACTTTCTTTTGACGCTGTGTGTATGTGCTTTTAATCCAATGGAATGATCAAAGACCACGTAAGACCAAATATAATTTTGATAATTTGATTTTTTTTTTTTTTTTTGGTATCAATTGTTTCTACTTCCAACAACAGTTTTCTATATAATTATCGTGTTACCAAAGAAACATTTTTAATGACCTTCAATTTAATAAAACATGAAATTACGATTTCTACAGTTTCATCGGTCATACAGTTGTACCATTGTAACCACATTTTTGAATCCCGCCTTTATTTTGTAGTTTTATTGAGGATTCGAAAACTCCCGAAAGAGTTTTCTGTGGCACCAAAAATCGGGAAACTGGTAGAATTGAGGAGGAAAAGTTTTCCCTCTCTATATTTATTTTCGTTTTGTTTGTTTGTTTTGTTGAAAATGCACATGATAAACAAATTGACAAAGCCACAAATGTACTGAATTCAGTTTTGGTTTCGCGGTCGGCTGCAGTTGGCAACAAGGCTTTATGCCCTCTTTAGCAGTCGAGCATAAGCTGCTTCAACATGCACGCAGCTCAAAAGTGAACATCAACAGGGATTTTTCCGAAATTGAGGAGTTTTTGTTGTAAAACAAAAATGATTTTTGATATGCTTACTCAGTGGAAGTCGCTTTCACTAGACTTGTGCGCGAATTCATGCAAAACGCTTTTTGAAACATTCTCTTAAAAAAGCGTACACAATTTGTTGAACCTATTTAAAGTGAATGTAATCGTATGTTGAATTTCGTTTCTGTAATGTGAACGTTGTTCCGATTCACATGTTGCTACGTATATGTATTTTGAATGAAACTGAATATTGGAACTGGTGAATTATGTTGAATGAGCACACATATTCTCATAAATGTTTGCAATGTCAAGAGTAGTAGTAAAACTTCATTTGAGTACTTTAAACTATATGAAACAATTGAGTTAAAAAAAATTTAAATGCAGTTGTCTTTTTCTAATCATTTTTAATATGTACAATCATCGAGACGATGACACAGAACAGAATAATGAGATAAAGAAATAAGTAGCAATAGTATCGTATACACATCGATCTTCACACACAGAATGAAAAAAAAACCAATGTGCCTCACCTATATAAGCACACTATTGAAGTGAAACTGCTGAACAAAATGGTAGGAATCAAGTTTTAAAATGATAACTGCAATTGGGTTTTATAATTATGTTAATTTATTTCATTATTTCGTGATACAAATATTCGTTTATCTACCATGTTTAAGTCCCGTGTAAATATAGCAAATATTGCTGTTCCATATTTTGTTGTTGTGATTAAAGAAAAGAGCGAAAACGCAACAGATGTAATTGCGGGGAGGTGTGTTATTGTTGTTGATATGTTGCGCACAAAAGCAAACAGCGAAAACAAAAGCAACACAGCGGCGGCGACACAAGCAAAGTCATATTCTTTGGTTTTATGTACGATGATTAGTGAGCGACCCGAGCACTTCCCCTCTCAATAGACGTACGCTAGGTCATTCAGCTACTTGCTCGTACGCTCTTCGTAAAACCACACATCAGTAAATCATTTTTACCTCTCTCTTACTCATGCATTAACATTCATTTTCTACGCTGCAGACGAGTACGCACAAGATAATGTGGATTGTTTTGTGCGTCTCCCCACTACGTGTCTGAAGCATAATCGCATTTTGATTTTTGTCACATTTCATTTTCATATTTTTTTGGATTTACTCCCCTTCGCTAAAGAAGTTTCACTGCAAAAAAAATTTCGCACATGAGTTACTCGAATGATCTGGTTAACCAAAATGATTTGGTTCTTTTGGTTCACTTATTATCCGAACTCATTCGAATTCACCCAATTTGAATGCTCGTACAACTGATAAAATTTTCATTCAAACTCAAAAAACTGGTTTTTGCTTATTTCAGTGAGATAAATTCATTTCAGATATAAAATGAAACACAAAATAAAAAATCGGCCAAGTGCGAGTCAGACTCGTACACGGAGCGTTCTTACCAGATTGCATTATGTATAGGAGGTATCCCCTATCCGGTTTGGATGATTCCAACAAATGTACCTTGTCTATTTTAAAAACTTATAGTATTTAAATTTCCGCTCAATAGTGATAAAACAAAAAAGTTTTTCTAATAACAATCTGAATTTTAATGGTGGTTTGTGTGAGAGGTGCCCTCCCTAGTGGTCCGATCAAACTGAAATTTCGACACAACAAGTTCAAATCAACTTCCATCAACCAAGCAATTTCAAGATCGTGGGGTTCGTGGATCGTATAGCTCCCATACAAACCAAATCGTTTCTTGTATTGGGACCCCTTTAAAAATATTTTACATTTTTATTTGTTGCTGTTGCAACAACAATACATATTCTGTATTTTAACTCTCTAGCTATTACGGTTCATAAACCCCAACAAACAGTGTTGTTATTTTCCAAAAAAAAAAAATAGAAAGTAGTGTCGCGGGAAAATTTATATTTTGTATGTTTTTTTTTTATTTAAATATTTATTTAACAGAAAATAAAAAGATTGGAAAAAAAAGTCGACTGCGGATTCAAACTCACGCACTCAGCGCTTCGTTCTAAAAAAACAACAAGAACTGCACTGAACAGCAAGCATGCACTATGGTTGTACCCTAAAGGCATAAACAAATAAGTAGATAGAGAAAGAGGGAAAGAGAGTTGAGAGTGAAAACGTTGTTTTGTTTATTTTTCGATATAGTGTCGAACTTCCCTATAGTGAATTCGCACGGGACCAGAAAATTACTTCAGAAATTATGATATTTTTTCCCACTTTTATTTAAAATAATCAGTTATTCTAGTTTGAACTACATTCTTCAATTTTACTTCCTCAACTAAACATTCTAATACATTTAAAGATTCAAACACATTAGTCGGTACGTTACTACTCATCTCCACAAAAGTTCGAAAAACGTCAATTGATGAAGAAATTTGTCCAAATGTAGGTAACATCTTATTATCATTCGCCAATTCTTCTTCATCATTTATTACTACTTTGAATGAAGATTGCAGAGCAGACAATTCGGATAATGGAAGAAAGTCCTCTTCATCCCAATGCGGTGATATTCCAAACCGTGCTTAAATTTCGAATGGCTTGGTAAATCTATGGCCAAAACAGATTTGTTCTCTTCCATTTGTGTCAATATGTTCGACAAAATTCGCTTTCTGTAATGTTGTTTCATATTATAGATAATGCCTTGGTCTATTGGTTGAAGTAACGAAGTCATGTTTTGAGGAAAATATGCAAGCTCAATATTTTGCAATTTATCTTTTACATTCTTAGGATGCGCAGTGCAGTTATCAATAAAAAGCAAATCCTTCCTATTTTGAGAAGCGAATTTTTTGTCCATTTTCAAAAGCCATTTCGTAAAAATTTCACTAGTCATCCATGCTTTTTTGTTTAACTCATAATCCACATCTAGAAATTTTTTCCCTTAAAGCAAAGTGGATTTTTGGCCTTTCCTAGAACAAGCAATTTAAGCTTCTCCGATCCTGTCATGTGGCATGCTACCAGAACAGTTATTCTCTCTTTGCTCTGTTTTCCACCAAAGCATTTCTCAATTTTAAATGCCAGCGTTTTTTTTGGTAAACATTTAAAAAACAATCCAGTCTCATCGGCACTAAAGATGTCGTTTTGATTATATCTTTGTATTAATCTTGGCAAAACGTTCATTACCCATTCATCACGATCTTGTATGTTGACATCAGCACTTTCCCCACGTAAGGTTTTTTGAATAACACCGCGCCGTTTTTTGAATTTATCCAACCATCCTGTACTTGTTTCGTGGCCCAATGCATCAGCGAACTCTTTGGCTTTTTGCTTTATTAATGGTCCAGATATAGGAAAATTCCTACCACATGCAGCGGTTATCCAAAGATCACAGATTCTAAAAATGATTATCAGAATATCCCATCACGTATAGTTATTTTTTGATTTCCTTCACTGGTGTCTCGATTGAGCATCCAACAGAAGGGAAAAAAAAAAAACGTGATGGATTTTTTTTTGTATTTTTTTCGGTTTTGCCACGTGAAAATCTATAAGAAAATATACAATATAAAAACCCTATGCAGTTTTTTCCATGCAGACCTGTGTTATCAATAACTTTTTTGAAGAGAAATGCTACTTCGCTGCGACATTTTCACTTTGTTCATTGAACACAGGCAACTGCTGAAAAAATTGTTAGTTATGGGACTTTTCTCCACTTGCGAAACAGAAACTTGTTTGAAAAAATTCATTATATCGAGACAAAAATGCAGGAGAATTAAATTTTCTGGTGTAAAATTTGTTCATAGTAAAGAGAAATTCACTGTATGGAAATCCATAGTAAGGAGATCGAAAAACACTTAAAGTAGAACGAAAAAGCTGTCTTCGAAATCAATTCATAATGGGGAGACCTTCATTGTATAGAAATTCACTATAGCGAAGTTCCACTGTACTTTGTGTTATGCCCCCGCTCCCATCACAACGATGACAACAATACACTAGAGAAATTTGTGAGTCAGAACAACAATTATCCATTGTTCTTGTTGTTGTTGTTAACTTACGTGACGATTTCTGAAATTTAACTCATACTGCAAGCCAAAAAAATGCAACTTGTTTCATTACCATTCATTTACTGTTTAAAAACAAAATTATTAAGATCAGTACTTCACCCTGCAAAACCAAACGAACTGTTAGTTTTGAAATAAATATTAATACCGACCAAAAATAATATATGAAAATTTGCCTATTTGCAGAAATATTTTAGAAGAACTTCACAGTTACCACAAGAGAATCTTGACAAATTATGGGTGCGGAGAAACATGAGGCCATTATTGTTGGAAAGTTAGCTTTTCTTTGGAAGTCCCATTTTGTACGTTTATCACCCTTCGCGTTTATGCGATGTTCAGATATTTCACAATTATGTATTACACAACTCTCTAGTGACTTGGCGTCAACAAATCAATTTGGTAAACCATGGAGTCGATTTTGCGGGTTGGCTATCCCACCAGTCGGAATAAGTTATTTTACAATGCCATACTGAAACCAGTATTTACTTACGCCATACAACTTTGGAACATTTCATTCAACTCAAACCTGGAAATTCTCCAGAGGTTACTGTCCACAGTGTTGCGAAGGTTTGTCGGTGCACCGTGGTACGTCAGAAACTCGGGTCATTTACCGAGACTTGAAATTTACAATAATAAAAGAGAAATCTTAAAACACAGCAACACACTTTATTAGGTTTGAGGACTATGCCAATCAACTGACAATCAACCTATTGGACAATAGCAGGCAAACGTGCCGTCTGAAAGGGCAACACCCCCTAGATCACCTATTTCACATCCTGGATGAGTTATCAACTCATCCAAACTTGCTAAACTGGCTTACAACTTTTTATAAAATTTGCTGGCTGTTGCCTCACGCGCGTACAAAGGTGGGCGCCCCATCATTAAAATTCAGGTTTTTATTCGATAAACTTTTTTGTTTTTTCACTATTGAACGGAAATTTAGACACTATAAACTTTTAACAAACATACTCTGGCTCCATCGAATAATCGGACAAGGGTTGTGATTATAATTTTTCTAATAAATTGGGTGAATTTCTTATAAAAACGAAATTTTTTTAGTATGTATTTATTGTCCAACATCTGATCTTTAATAACAACAACAAAAACAAAAACAATAAAGCAAGAATAACGGAAAAATTCATGATAATAACAAAAAGTCATTTCTAAGTGCGCAACAAATAATCGGACAAATGAAGAATGAGAGAAGAAACTACCGTTATTCTGTGGAAATGTACTCTTTGTTGATTTTTGCTGTTTGCTTTTACTTCATATTTGCATTTGATAACAAGAAGTTGCAATTTAGAAGTATTAATTTGAAATGGCTCCAAAGGGTATACAAGCATCGTTGGATATAAGGCAATTGATTATAAAATTAAATGGTGAAGGGAAAACACTAAGAGAAATTGCTTAAATTGTTGGAAAAAGGAAATCTACTGTCCACGATATCATAAACATCAAAATGAGCAAAGATTGCATTACAAAAGTTTTCTAGGGTAAAATACTTAGTATAAGAGAGGAGCGATCAATTCTGAGGGAAATAAAACAAGATCCCCTTAAACCGCTAGGGATTTGAAAACTTCTGTGAAAAACATGAGTGGAAAAGATGTTTGCAAAAATACAATTCGTAACACATTACACAAAGAGGATTATCATGGAAGAGTGGCAAAGAAGAAACAATTTATAAGCCAGAAGAACAAAGCTTCAAGAGTGTAATTTGCGAAAGAATATTTGTTGAAGCAGGAAGATTTTTGGAATACGGTAAATCATTACTTTTTATCTTAAAAACATTTCTAACTTTTAATTTAAAGGTTCTTTTTACTGATGAAAACAAATTTAATTTGCATGGATCAGATGGCAAGGTGTATGTTTGGAGGAAGCCAAACGAAGACTTTTTACCCAAAAACACCAAGCCCACTTTTAAGCATGGTGGAGGCTCTATAATGGTTTGGGACTGTATGTCCAGTGCGGGGGTGGGTAATTTGCATTACATAGATGGTAGAATGGATAAATTTGTCTACCTCAACATTTTAAAACAGAATGTTAAACAAAGTGCAGAAAAGATACACATTCTAAGTAACTTTGCATTTTACCAAGATAATGATCCCAAGCATACTTCGGAAGTAGCAAAGCTTTGATTGATCTATAACTGTCCCAAACTGCTGCAGACACCTGCCCAGAGTCCGGATTATTGAACATCTGTGGGAAGAACTTGGTAAGCGAGTGTACCGAAAAAAATTCAATTCATTGGCAGACTTAAAAGATGGATTGATGCAGGCATGGCATTCTATTCAGCCTGAATTATGCAAAAAATTGGTAGCATCAATGCCAAGAAGATAACAAGCACTCTTGAAAGCTAAAGGCTATGCGACAAAATATTAATTTTTAATTTTTATATCGTTTTTTTTAAGTTAAATTTAGTGTCCGATTATTCGTTGCGCACTTAGAAATGACTTTTATGTTATTATCATGAATTTTTCCGTTATTCTTGCTTTATTGTTTTTGTTGTTGTTATTAAAGTTCAGATGTTGGACAATAAATATACACTAAAAAAAATTTCGTTTTTATAAGAAATTTACCCATTTCATTATAAAAATTATAATCACAACCCTTGTAAGATTATTCGATGGAGCCAGAGTACATTTGTTGGAATCGGCCAAATCGGATCACTAGGGAGGGCACCTCCCATACATAACGCAATCTGGTACGGAACCCTCCGTGTACGAGTTGATAGCACTTGGCCGATTTTTTATTATTTGTTTCATTTTATATCTGAAATGACCTTATCTCTCACTGAAATAAACAAAAGACACAATAAGACGGTATGCAAACATTTTTGCTTGTTGTATGTATACATACATAAAGTGATATACATATGTATGTATGTAAATACTCATAATTCATCAGTTCCAACATTCAGTTCATTCACAATGCATGTAGATGAACATGCGGTTCGGAACACTCAAATTACAGAAATGAAATTGAACATACGTTTACATTCACTTTAAATAGGTTCAACAATCATATACGCTTTTTAAAGAGAATGTTTCAAAAGGCGTTTTGAATGAATTCGCGCAAAAGTCTAGTGCAAAGTGATTTCCGTTGAGTAAGCATATCAAAAATCATTTTTGTGTTATAACAAGAACCCCTCAATTTCGTTGTTTTCACTGTTGATGTTCACCTTTGAGCTGCGTGCATAATGAAGCAGCTTACTGTAAAAAGGGTATAAATCGAAAATGTTCTGAATTCGGCCTTAGTTTCATGATGCAACCTGGCAACACCGTTTTCGGCTATGGTTCGTTTCCATTTTCAGCTTCAAATGTACTAAATTCAGTTTTGGTCTTCGGCTGCTTGCGGAAACAAGGGTTTGTTTGATGTACGTACCTTTACTTTTGTGCATGACTATAAAATTTTATAATTATTATGAAGGTGTAAAAAGTCATCCAAATAAATCGCAAACAAAAATTTTAAGAAATGTAATAACGCAACAATTATAATAATAATGATAAAAGCATGAAAATTAAATAAATTATAATATCAGCAGAAGCAAAAAAGGGAGTATAGCGATGAGGATCCGAACAATATTCAATTGCGGCCTTACCGTGTGTGCTTCTGTTTTGTTTATAGCATGGTAAGTTTTGCTTTTAACTGTTTCATTTCTTTACCTTTTATACTAATGTTCATATAATTTTGTCGAGATGTTTGTAAGACTTCCGTCATCTCACAATGTATATATGGAAATGATCAGCCAGACGAGAAGAGACTGGGGATTTGTCTGCCCATCTTCAAACTAGTCTGTTTTTGAGCCGTACAATTAAAATTTGGTACAAACTACAGAGTTTCATAATTACTGTAAAAGGGTAGTCCCCATACAAAAACAAACTTTTCAATATCACAAAACGATTTAAATGCCAATACACGCAGGTGTTCCTATCTTTTATAACATTTACACTTATGATATTCCACATTTTGAAAACTGTATAATTTCAATGTTTGCTGATAACACTGCTGTTTACAACTGTGGTGAAAACTTGACTCGCGTTAAAAAGAATCTAGAAAACGCCCTTGCCATATTAGTCCCCTACTATTGTAAATGGAAAATTCAATTGAACCCAACTAAAATAAACATCATCTACTCTACCAGGAAGCGCAAGGCTTGCCTTCTAAGGAAGATCTATAATATACCCTTCTATTATTCCAATGATCGTTTGCATAATAAAGTAGGAGCTTGTAAAATAATTGATAAAATCAATAAAATCTCCGCCCAGTATATTTTACCGACGGAGATATGTCGTTTTTTTCTGGCGGAATTATGTCGTTTTAAAACGACATAGCACCGCTCGGAATTATGTCGTTTAAAAACGACTTATCTCCGCCATTCTGCGAACGACGTGGAGTTATGTCGTTTCCAAATGCGTGGAGTTTTGCAATTTACAAACTTGCAATAAATTTTAATTATTTGAATTTCGTAATGCCAACAATGTCCAAAGAGACGAAAACATAAATAAAACAAAAGTACAAGAACTGCTATTACATAACATTATATTTTTTAAGTATTAATAAAAACATTGTGTATTGCTTCTTCGACTTCTTGATTACAGGTTGGACATTTAGGTTTAATATTTTCATTTACGCTATCAGTAGTATCAGATTAAGTTCTTGTTTGAACGTGTTCAAGAATTTAATCTCAACAGCCACCACAAATATTCACATGATTGCATGGGCGCAACAAAATTGACTTTGGGTTGATTAAACATATGGATTCATTTGCACAAACGAAGTATCACTTAAATTCTAATCGTTTGAGGAAACCGACGATGTGGAAGTATTCATTTCAGACATCATTCCAGACAATTTTTTTCTTATCCACACTGTCAAACACGTCCTGCTTTGAAAATCTGTCATTTACGGAAACAATGCGTGTCAAAAACACTGTATATCGATTTCGCCCTTTCCTAAAAGATTCATAGCGTCCATAATTTTTCGACCACGGTCCTGAAGACAAAATTGTTCGTTTTAACATTTAATTTTAATAAAGTAAATCATTTATCAACTTACACGTTGTTGCTTCTTCTGTGGGTGATTGCCAATACCACCGTTTTGGAAAAGTTGAGCGCGCTCGCAACTTTTTTCATATTCGGCATCAATTATACATTGAACGAATTGAAAAAAGTGACATTTTGCTCGAATTTGTTTGCCTAAATTCAAATTGTAGGCTTCCACAGTCCTCGTGGCTCTAATTGACCATTTAAACACAGATATGAAATTGGGTCCTTCCTACATACATAAAATTGAATGACAAATGAATAAAATTTAAACTAAAATAAAACAAAAATAATTAAATTGGTCCAACTTATCAGAAGATACTAGGAAAATTAGTATCTTCTGATAAGTTGGACCAATTTAATTATTTTTGTTTTATTTTAGTTTAAATTTTATTCATTTGTCATTCAATTTTATGTATGTAGGAAGGACCCAATTTCATATCTGTGTTTAAATGGTCAATTAGAGCCACGAGGACTGTGGAAGCCTACAATTTGAATTTAGGCAAACAAATTCGAGCAAAATGTCACTTTTTTCAATTCGTTCAATGTATAATTGATGCCGAATATGAAAAAAGTTGCGAGCGCGCTCAACTTTTCCAAAACGGTGGTATTGGCAATCACCCACAGAAGAAGCAACAACGTGTAAGTTGATAAATGATTTACTTTATTAAAATTAAATGTTAAAACGAACAATTTTGTCTTCAGGACCGTGGTCGAAAAATTATGGACGCTATGAATCTTTTAGGAAAGGGCGAAATCGATATACAGTGTTTTTGACACGCATTGTTTCCGTAAATGACAGATTTTCAAAGCAGGACGTGTTTGACAGTGTGGATAAGAAAAAAATTGTCTGGAATGATGTCTGAAATGAATACTTCCACATCGTCGGTTTCCTCAAACGATTAGAATTTAAGTGATACTTCGTTTGTGCAAATGAATCCATATGTTTAATCAACCCAAAGTCAATTTTGTTGCGCCCATGCAATCATGTGAATATTTGTGGTGGCTGTTGAGATTAAATTCTTGAACACGTTCAAACAAGAACTTAATCTGATACTACTGATAGCGTAAATGAAAATATTAAACCTAAATGTCCAACCTGTAATCAAGAAGTCGAAGAAGCAATACACAATGTTTTTATTAATACTTAAAAAATATAATGTTATGTAATAGCAGTTCTTGTACTTTTGTTTTATTTATGTTTTCGTCTCTTTGGACATTGTTGGCATTACGAAATTCAAATAATTAAAATTTATTGCAAGTTTGTAAATTGCAAAACTCCACGCATTTGGAAACGACATAACTCCACGTCGTTCGCAGAATGGCGGAGATAAGTCGTTTTTAAACGACATAATTCCGAGCGGTGCTATGTCGTTTTAAAACGACATAATTCCGCCAGAAAAAAACGACATATCTCCGTCGGTAAAATATACTGGGCGGAGATTTTATTGATTTTATCAATTATTTTACAAGCTCCTACTTTATTATGCAAACGATCATTGGAATAATAGAAGGGTATATTATAGATCTTCCTTAGAAGGCAAGCCTTGCGCTTCCTGGTAGAGTAGATGATGTTTATTTTAGTTGGGTTCAATTGAATTTTCCATTTACAATAGTAGGGGACTAATATGGCAAGGGCGTTTTCTAGATTCTTTTTAACGCGAGTCAAGTTTTCACCACAGTTGTAAACAGCAGTGTTATCAGCAAACATTGAAATTATACAGTTTTCAAAATGTGGAATATCATAAGTGTAAATGTTATAAAAGATAGGAACACCTGCGTGTATTGGCATTTAAATCGTTTTGTGATATTGAAAAGTTTGTTTTTGTATGGGGACTACCCTTTTACAGTAATTATGAAACTCTGTAGTTTGTACCAAATTTTAATTGTACGGCTCAAAAACAGACTAGTTTGAAGATGGGCAGACAAATCCCCAGTCTCTTCTCGTCTGGCTGATCATTTCCATATATACATTGTGAGATGACGGAAGTCTTACAAACATCTCGACAAAATTATATGAACATTAGTATAAAAGGTAAAGAAATGAAACAGTTAAAAGCAAAACTTACCATGCTATAAACAAAACAGAAGCACACACGGTAAGGCCGCAATTGAATATTGTTCGGATCCTCATCGCTATACTCCCTTTTTTGCTTCTGCTGATATTATAATTTATTTAATTTTCATGCTTTTATCATTATTATTATAATTGTTGCGTTATTACATTTCTTAAAATTTTTGTTTGCGATTTATTTGGATGACTTTTTACACCTTCATAATAATTATAAAATTTTATAGTCATGCACAAAAGTAAAGGTACGTACATCAAACAAACCCTTGTTTCCGCAAGCAGCCGAAGACCAAAACTGAATTTAGTACATTTGAAGCTGAAAATGGAAACGAACCATAGCCGAAAACGGTGTTGCCAGGTTGCATCATGAAACTAAGGCCGAATTCAGAACATTTTCGATTTATACCCTTTTTACAGTAAGCTGCTTCATTATGCACGCAGCTCAAAGGTGAACATCAACAGTGAAAACAACGAAATTGAGGGGTTCTTGTTATAACACAAAAATGATTTTTGATATGCTTACTCAACGGAAATCACTTTGCACTAGACTTTTGCGCGAATTCATTCAAAACGCCTTTTGAAACATTCTCTTTAAAAAGCGTATATGATTGTTGAACCTATTTAAAGTGAATGTAAACGTATGTTCAATTTCATTTCTGTAATTTGAGTGTTCCGAACCGCATGTTCATCTACATGCATTGTGAATGAACTGAATGTTGGAACTGATGAATTATGAGTATTTACATACATACATATGTATATCACTTTATGTATGTATACATACAACAAGCAAAAATGTTTGCATACCGTCTTATTGTGTCTTTTGTTTATTTCAGTGAGAGATAAGGTCATTTCAGATATAAAATGAAACAAATAATAAAAAATCGGCCAAGTGCTATCAACTCGTACACGGAGGGTTCCGTACCAGATTGCGTTATGTATGGGAGGTGCCCTCCCTAGTGATCCGATTTGGCCGATTCCAACAAATGTACTCTGGCTCCATCGAATAATCTTACAAGGGTTGTGATTATAATTTTTATAATGAAATGGGTAAATTTCTTATAAAAACGAAATTTTTTTTAGTGTATATTTATTGTCCAACATCTGAACTTTAATAACAACAACAAAAACAATAA
>JBAMAW010000318.1:0-17266 GCA_037043295.1 Amiota minor
TCCTTGTGACAGTGGGGACATATGCTCGCCTGGTCTTGATCACATAAATGCTGCCAAATTGGCGGAAGAGGTAGGAATAGACCTCGCTCCCAACAGTGAGGAAGCTGTACCCATTAGTATAGCTTTATACTGTGCCATCTGTGTGCTACCAACCTGCATGCTATTCTAGAGAGCTATATTCAAATTTGGGCCACCAACCCATGAACTTTTTGGAGTTTGAATTGGTAGTACCTTGGGTACGAAGTCTGACCAGAGGCTATTTTCTGGTACCACGGGTGATAAGGAGCCCACGGGTACGTCCCCCTTGTGGGAGTTTCGTGGTGGCTGTGGTTTAATACCCAAATGCGGGTAGAGTAATTACTCGACGTGGAGTTGCGTTATACAACCGGTTGCTGTGACCCAAAGAGCAGCAGAGGTTTAAGATAGGCTTCGCTTCCCACCAAGGAGGGAGTCATATTTATTTTGGTAAATATGACTCAAATTTGGGACCAGATAGGTGAGCACGTAAAACACTGGTACTTCGTTGTACCGATGCTGGAAGAGGGGAGTTGGAACAATGCATGTAGATCACATTGCATAAATGGTCTATCAACAGCAGGAATACAAAGACATTTCTCAATGAAAAATCCCAGATATAATAGAATTAGGTGATCCGTGGTTTATGAAAACATGCAAGATCGATA
Source organism: Amiota minor (assembly GCA_037043295.1). Taxonomy (NCBI): domain Eukaryota; kingdom Metazoa; phylum Arthropoda; class Insecta; order Diptera; family Drosophilidae; genus Amiota; species Amiota minor. Next base: position 684 of record JBAMAW010000318.1, read on the forward strand.
TTTTAATTGGAACGGAAGGGTTTTTCCTGCACATAGCGATCAATTCCAGTGTGTACTGCCGAACCTTTTGATTTTTACTGCCGACAGGGCTGCGCTTAAGTAATAGGCAATCACTACCGTCGAATGCCCAATGCCCCTCCCCGCAAACTCCATATGATACAAACTCAGAAACAACTGTGTCAATAATAATAGAAAAACTACTCAAAGCACAACAACAGCTAGCACAGCATCAGCTTTGATCTGCATTGATCGCGTCATCGCAAGCAGTAACTGCATAAACAACAAACGCCACTGCTTTAAATCGCAACAAGAACAATTCGTCTGGTCTACCGCTAAAAAGGTGGAGCGTTTGAACAAAGTTTCTAATGTTTGTAATGATGATAGTTGTTATACAAACTTTTATCAACCACTCACAACTATTATGGACAGTGAAGCCATAATAGAGGATCCAAAAACTGATCAAGAAGATGATGACTTGGAACCTCCAGTTTCACCTAAGGCAAAAATTCCACCCATTACTGTGCTTAATAAAACTTCTAAATATATACATGATATGCTTAAATTAATCAAAATCAACTCATGTTATATTAAAACTACTTCAATTGGCGTCAAAATATTTGTAAATAACCTTGACTGCCACAACACCATTTGCGATCAACTAAAAAGCGATAACTGTGAGTTTTTCTCTTATCAGAATAGAGGAGCAAAGCCATATAAAACCGTCCTCTCTGGCCTAGATAAACTACCTAATGATGATGTTAAAACAATGTTAATTTCTCATGGTCTAAAATGTACAGATGTATAATAAAAGCAATTAAAAACAACAAGAACTGGTTTTAAACTTCTCTTATATGTAGTATATTTGGCAAATAAATCAAAAAATCTTCAAAAACTGCGGAAAGACTATTCGTACATCAACCATACTAAAGTTCATTGGGAATATAAAACGAATTCTCCTAATAAACTAACTCAATGCTGCAACTGTCAACTTTTTGGACACGGGTCAACAGTTGCAATGTTGCCACATCGTGTGCATTCTGCGCCGGCCGCCATAAGACCTCATCGTGCCCAGACACAAGTAAGCCTTGTTGTGGAAAGTGTACAGATGCTCACCCCTCTACCGACGCTGCCTGCCCTTGCCAGACATCTTATATTGCGTTGATCCAAAAAAGGACGCCAAACTCCAAACGTTACTTAAACCAGTACAACACAGCTTAAAGCAATGGTTGCTACCAGCGCCACAGTAATAGCACTAACCCTGCTAGTAATACCAAAGCTCAAGTTACGCCAATTATGAGTGTAACTAATGGTAACCAAATCATTAATACCTTAATGCAAAGTCAATTGCCTGCTTTAAGCTATAGGAACGCTCTCATCGGCTCCCAAGAAAGAGCACTACCTATATAAACGACGACGTCAAAAAAGCCAGCTGATAAATCGAACGCTGATATTTTACGTTTGAAGAAATAAGCTCTATTACATCAGAGCTTATGGACAAACTGCAAAGATGTTCGAATAAGAGCGAGCAATTTAATGTCATTACCCAGTTAGTACTTAAATATGTCTACAGTAATAAATAAAATATTGTAGAATATCTAATTATTATGTCATGGAATGCACGTGCCGTCAGCCAAATTAACTTGCAACTTCAGTCTCACAAAATGAATCAGCGAAGCCTGGTTAACACAAAAAGATCGGTTTATAATCCATAATTATACTATTTATCGAAATGAGCTGTGTCATCAGCATATGTATTGTAGCAATGGTGGCTTCTTCTGAGTTTATCGATGGAATATCTACTGTATGCAGCGAGTACAGAAAGGGTGCTAATACACTGCCTTGCGACACGCCAGTTCTAATATTTCTTCTTGACGACTTCGTATCCCGCACATTGTCAAAGAATGTTCGACCACACAGATAGCTTTTTATTAGGCAAGGCTGTTTAGCTGGACGGAGGTGTTTGATCTTGTGCAGCAGACCGTCCATGAATACCTTGTCATAGGCCCGCTTAACGTCCAAGAAAACTGCAGATCAGTATTGTTTTAACTCAAACGCAGTAAGAATGTGATGAACAACACTATGTATTTGCTCTGGTGTTCCATGATGCATTCTAAAGCCAAATTGGTGGTTAGGTTTAGCTTCCCTGATGTCCCGCAGTTCCAACATTCTTTTCAAAAACATTCTTTCGAACATCTTGGAGAATATGGGCGGAAGGCTAATCGGTCTATAAGCCGTAACAATGTTCTCTGATTTACCAGGTTAGGGAAATATTGTATTATAATTGAAGCGACAGATACTTAAAATGGCATTGAACAACATCACTAAAAACAAAACTCCCTTATGTCAAAGTACTTTAGCTACTTTGGCATTGATTTTGTCATGTCCTGGACATTTCTTGAATTTAAGGCGCTTAATCTGCTGTTTCACTTCACTTGGAGTAATGTGTGTATGTGGCTGCACGTTAACACATTTATTTGCCCTAATCCAATTTTTTGTTTGGATCAACATTTAGCATTAAGCTATCAAATTTTTCGGCTCTTATGCTCTTCAGAAGTTCTCTCAATTTAATTGACGCCTTTCTCCATGCTGCTTCTTACCGTCGACGCAGACTACGCTTATCTCACCAACTCCAGAACCTCTGGTTTTAAAAGCGTCAGAGGTGTGTTGGGGGACGAGGCAGTTGTTGCGGGGTGGCATACTCTGCGGCTTCATATATGTTTTTTTCCAAGCAGGTCTGCAATGTCTTCTGCCGAGTTCAGTTCAATATTGAGGTTGATGTGGGAGTCCAGCTATGACTGAAATCTCTCAATCTTAGCATGAGTAGGCAAGAGTCATTGCGGAGTTGAATACGTGTGACCTGATAAATTCATATGAATGATCAAAGCCAAGTGGTCCGAGCTGAGATCCAGATTTACTTCGATTGATAGCGCATTGGATTGAATGTCGGCATAAACTGTAAAATCAATTGCATTTGGACGATTCTCACTTGCATACGGATATAAAGTTGGCACTCCAGTTGCTAGAACCTCCCTTCTGCTGTTTATTATTGCATTATAATGCTCTCTGCCCTTACGGGTGACTCGGTGGGATCCCCAGAGACAATATTTTGCATTCCAGTCTCCACTAACAAGGAACTTTAGTCCAAGTTTATCAAAGTAGTCTTGAAACCTCTTTTCTTTGAGTATATATTTAGGAGGGCAGTATATGGAGGCAATGACTAATTCACCTTGTTCAGTGAAGGTTTTCACAGCAGCAGACTGGATGGAACAAGTGCGTATTGAGTCTAATGAATAGTGTCTTAAGGCAGATTTTATAATGATCGCAGCTCCTCCACGCATGCGATTATCATGTGGGTGGTTAGCTGTGTGAATTTTGTATCCATATAGTTTGATATATATGTACGCTGACAAAAGTGGCATGATGTCAATGAAGTAGACGTTGTTGGGTTGGTTGGTGCTCAACATTAGCACAAGTGCCACCATAATGTGTTTGCAACGCAGGAGCAATATAGTCAGAGAGGGTATGAGGCAAACTCATGTAGGATATAAACTTCCTTTTGGCAAACATCTCCTTGTAGATATTGAAGCATCGATAGTTAGCAGTGTGGGATTCTTTACACAAAGCACATTTCACCGGTTCTGTCGGAAGTTTTATGCCTTAAGTGTGTCCAAATTCTTGACGGCGATGACATTGTGGAATATCATTGAATTGACTAGGGGGCTCAATTTTTACAATTTGTCGACATAAACGGGTCAAAGTGTCAATTTCCCGATTATTCGTGTTAGCCTCAATGTCAAAAAAAACATATCAAGTGGCTTTTTTTTGTTGAAACGGCAAATCGGGTTATGGGTATTCTTAACAATATTCCCAAGCTTAGCCAATTCGTTTTTAATTTCATCCTATAATTACGCTCTTCTTTCAGCTGGTAGGAATGATAAGTTAATTTGAGGTCATCTAGGAGCTTAGTGATACACCGAAACGCTGGAGAAGTGCTAGCTAAAACTTTGATTTCTCCATTTCTCATAGTTTTCACTACATAAGAATTTGGTTCAGTGACTATATCAAGGCTTTCCAAGAGACCCTTGATTTTGGTAATTCCAACAATGAAAATTGGGGGTATTTTTACCGAAACGGTCTTTATTATTGCATGTACATACGATGGCAACACTGCATATTAGAAATCGAAAAGATAATTTAAGAAAAAAAATTGAAATATTTAAAACAAAATCAAATAAAAAAAAGACATAATAACGTCAAATTGAACCAAGTTCCTACAGCGCAAATAAGCGAAAAAAAATCGTTAAGTTTCTATTGGGATTTATACACAAAGAAAAATAACGGACTATGATCAATAATCCACAGATGGAACAACTGCATCTATTTTAAAAGTAAAACAGCAACAACAAGTGTTATCCAACAGATGACAGGTGATATCCAAGAGAGATGGAAATGCTCAATGTGCAAAAACAATGCAGTTGCACTTCACTTAACGCAAAATTACAAAAACAAAATAAAAGTGCAGAGGAAAAAACAGTTATAAAAATTATTATAAATGAATAAATATGTCATTGCAAATTCACAACTAAAAAAGCCGAAACACGATAAAAATGATATGTAATAATAATTTCAACAAATTGTTACTAATAAGAGTTTAAAGCACATATAAGTAAGTACATATAACGAATTAATATCGCGAAGCATAAAAAAACACGCCAAGCTGACAACAGATCTCGTCAAAGAATGCCAAGCTACTCTGTTAGATACATTTTATATATATTTTATCTCTTATTATTGGAGTATTTCGAGGATTAAATCTAACCTCATTACGCAAATTAATAGATTTTCCTTCTATTAATCATTTAGGACAAATACTTTTCCTTTATACATTTGTTAACATATTCTTTTCTATATCTGGTTTTAATATTTACTTATATTCAATGTTTTTAATAGATAATATTTAATTATTTGCTTATTTTTTAATTGAAAATTGATGGAAGTTGACAAACGAGTGGTTACAAAAAAAAAAAAATATGAATGCGAATTGCCGCTAATTATAGTCAGCTTAAAATTCAAATGAGAATGAAAATAAGAATGCGGTTATATAACATTTCAGTAGGATCTGTCTATCAATTTCGACAAATATTAACCCTATTCGTCCCAGGCGGTGACTTTGAGTCACTTTTGAAATTCAGACCGCTGTAATTTTCAAAATATAGAATGCAAAAATCTGTACTTTTTAGTATTCCTTTATTAATCAATTTTCTTTAGACAAATTAAAAAGGTAGCAGTTAAAAAAATTGTTTTCATTTTTTTTTTTTTCGATTTTAACTTTTACTGGCGTTAAGTCCCATGTGGTGATCTTTAGTCATTTCAACAAATTTTAAAAATTTCAGCCAAAGTAAGGGTTGTTTTGTGGCGACGCATTGTTTGTTTCGAACTGATCAAATAATACACAGATAATATTAGAAACAGTGGCATCTTTCTAAGTTGGACATTCCATAAGTTGGGCAGCTTGAGAGAAACCAAAAAATGCTATCCGATAGTGAATCAGACGTTTGTGAAACTGCATCAGATTTGGAAGATGAAATAAGTTCATCAGATTGTGAGGAAGTAGAAGAAGATAAAAATTGGTTTGTGGGCAAAGACGGTACTGAATGGCAGCCAAAACATTATAAAAGGAAGTTACAATAAAGTAATATTGTAATCTTTTCCCTAATTTTTGATACAGAATCGATTGACATAATAGTGGAATGTACAAACACATATGCTATTCAACAACTCGGTGAAAAATAAAAATGCACAAGCGATATATTACTCTACACCGCATATGTTCAAGCAGTGTGTCATTCCAATAAATTCCATATTGTTGTACAACACGGCCGCAACGTGTGTATGCCGTATTATAGTGATGAAACTTAAACAAAATGCACGTCAACAAAACTTTTGATAGCATTGGTGAAGGGCGTTTTAGATGGTCAGTTCCATATTCCTTTTACGCAAAGGATGCATAACGATTTTATGCTCTTTTTACATTACTTAAATCGTAGCTTGCTTCAAAAACCTTTTCATATTGTTGTTTCGATTACTGGAAAACAACTGTCGTTTTTTTAATTATATATATATACATGAGTCATTGCACATACTTTGTGATAATTTTAAACGTAAAATTTGTGGAAAATACATAATTAGAACAATTTGCAATATATGCAAATAGGTAGGGCATTTGCAAAATATGAGTCGTTTTCGTAATAAGATGCTGTAATCAAATTATTGAAGTCATCAACCAGGCAACGACATATGTACATACATATATGTTTCCTAATGAGATATCATAATTCCGTCAATTCTTATAACATCGGCAGACATGTATAATTTTTTATTCGAGAAGTATTCAAGTTCAAGTTTTCTTATTCTATCAATTTAGGACGGAGATATATTGAACCAAATTGAGCAGCCATAAGTCAATATGGTTCTGACGTGTGTTTGCTACGTTATATTTTTAATTCTTGTTGACAGCAGACTTGAGGAAAATACTTTTCTGTAGGCATAAAGGCTCTATTTTTTTTTTTGTTTGTTATGCGAACCAGGAGAAAAAAATCTTCAAAAGATACTTATGGAAGTATTCAAGGCTCTATTGGTTTAGCAATTTGCAATTTGATATGTTTATCAAAGTAATAAGCTATAAAATCGAGGTACGCAAATCTGCATCCATTTTTTGAAGTCAACGACTCTTGTAGTAGCTATTGCGATAAAGGGCCTAGACTGAGACTGATCGTCTAAAACACCCGTAATCATTTCGTAACGATACTAATCGATAGTTATCGACAGTATTGCAGCCCTATTTACCAATCTTTTTATTTCCATAGTTTTGGAGTCGTATTGCGGATAAAAATAAAAAAGAAATAAAAACTTTTTTTATTTGCGAACCCCGTGTACCTGTATCCCACATATTTTTTTTATCTAGAATATTCAAAGGAAATAAATATACAAATAACAAAACAAATGACAAGTGAGGTATGAAGAAAAAAGTGAATATATAGATTTTCTGCTAATTTTATTTATGTATATATGTTTTTTTTGAATCAGTGTTTCTAACGCTGAATTCTAAAATGCACTTTATTAAAAAATAGGTATATTTGTGAATTCTTTTTTCAAAACGAAATTTTTTTTTATATGACTGTGTCGAATTTGTTTTTCGTATCTGGGCATGTAAGGTGAATCAAAAAGAAACAAAAAAAAAAAAAAAATGAAACAATACAATAATTAAAATTTGCACAAAAATAAAAAAAAAAACGAACAAGTGAACATCAACAAATGCAATACAAAAAAAGTGGAAAATTTGTGATTTAATGTCGCAGTTAATTTGTGTACCTACATATATATATATGCCTATATAGATATATATATATAGCTAAGGAAATATGTACTGACATCAAAAATAACGTCGCGTGCAGCAGTCAAAATGAACACAGCAGTAGCATAAATATTGGTAGTGTGAGGGAGAGAAAGAGACAGAAAAAGAACAAAAGAACGTCGTCATTTACCTCGGAGACAAAGACTTCAACACATTTACAGATGAACTTATTTCATTTTTTTGTGCAGTTTCGTTCACATTGAAATTTCATCTAAAGGAAAAAAAAAGGAAGAGACTAAAATCATCAGATTGTACAAAAGCAGCTGCTGCGCAATGTAAACACAGCTGGATTTACTTTATGTACATGATTAGTTTAGTGAAGTGTTCGCTCTTAAAACTGCGAAACATGCCTCTATACGACAGCTGAATCAGAATTTAACTAGTTCGGTTATACACCCCATACACGCATCAACGTTTCGATCAAACCGTTGTTAGTAATTCGATACGGTCGGTTTCACACTTGCGATTGCGAGTCGCAAAGCAATATTTTCACAATCAATTACTACCATGCGATAGCTATGTGAATCCTTCTTCGTTCGAAATAAGACCGTGTTTAATACGATGGTATTTTTTCAAGTTTATCTGAAAAGTCTCATAAACGCAGAACTTCTAGGTCGCATTAAAATTAGGTGTTCTCAAAATGCTGTTTCGCGCAGAGTTGGTATATGGTATAAATATCATGCTTCATTTTAATTATTTTTAATGTTTTTGTGAAATATATACGGAAAATTCATTGCAAAACTTTATTAAAAATCAAGATAAGCTTTATACATTTGTATTTTATTTTATACAGTAGAAATTTAAAACAAAAACTATTTTCACATTGCATTTTTTTACGTGGTAGTTCTGATTAATGTAAGCAAACACAAAGTCGCATTAAATAAGACCGCGGTACAGTGGCAGGCATAAACACGCGCTATAAATCGCTCTTAAGGCACCTAGACACGGTACTACATTGCTTGTCGAACATGGGTATATGTGTGTTGCATCAAGCATCCAACTATGTGGGACAACATTAATTTTCTCATTTCTTTTTGTATCGTTGAACTATGCGGATATGTAGAGAGAGGTAATCTCGATTTGCCGTCAGCACTTCACAAAAATTTCATACTGCGCTGACGTCTGCTCACTTCGAATATTTTAAAAAAGTGAACACCTGCGTATCTCTCTCTCTTTCATTCATATTTACCTTGTGCAAGCTTGCACAATGCAGCAAAGAGAGAATTGACAGTACTCATGTTGTACGAAATATCAAAACGATTTAGATATTCCATCCAGCATCGTATATGAGACGCATACATACAATTTTGATGAAGTAATTTTTTTAATTTGCTTCATCGATTTGATCAAACTGTCGAATGTCGCCACACTCGCATCAACTCTTTCCTTTTTTACCGATTTGATCGAATTTTTGACGCGTGTATCGGGCCTATAAGAAGAAGCGATTAAAAAAAAACGACTTTTTAATTTGCTTCACCGATTTGATCAAACTAGAGATGCGTGCGTCATTTCCCTTGTTCTTCACCGATTTCTTCGAACAAACCTTGATACATGTATGATCGCCATTACCTTTTTGATGTAACGTCTGTATGTGTGTGTATATGCGCATTATTGTCATTTGTTTAATAACCCATTCAGAGAAACTCGGAGTTTTGAGGAACTCGAACGATGCTCGAGCTGGAATCAAACACAACCACAGGGAAAAAAACGAAATTTGTAGTTGTTGTTTAGAAACCCGAGCATCGTCCGAGTTTCTGTAGAAACTCAGAGTTTTGCAATGGTCACTCTGCGAAATATGCAAATTGTGTGGTGGTCACTCTACGTAGTGGTGAGAAATTTTTGGTAATTTTCGACTGACCTCCGCATAATTTTTGTTGCGTGCCAACATAATGATGATTTTAGTAAATTTCAAATTATAAACCTTTTGTTAAAGTTTTATGAAAATGAAAAATGAAACTGCAAAACCTATTTGCGTAATTGTTCCAAATTATGTATTTTACGCAAATTTTACAATTAAACTTTCCAATTTTCCATTTGTATGTATAACCAAAGAAAAGTGAGGGGGCATGAAATTGTATTGCAGAAGCAGCGGTATATTATTGAATGTGAACAAATTTGCTTCGCGACCGAAATAGACAAATTCACAAAGAAACACAAATAAAGAGCAAAGTGAAAATATTTAGTTGGTGTCAAACTCAACGTATGGACGGCTGGTTTAGTTTCGAAAGAAGAATCGGCAAAAACTCATACACTCATAACTCAACGTATGAAACACGTCGTTGCAATTTTCTTTGCGACCGAAGTATACAAATTCATAAATAAACGTAAGTAAAGAGTAATGAACAAAAATTTGCTGAACGACGCGTCGTTCTAACTAAATTGAAACCAAAAACAACAAATCAGGGAAAGATGTTCTTGCCGTCTAAATCCTGTTCGACCAATTGTTTTGATAACGAAGACATGTTTGTAAGCGACTTACACATAAACACATCAATGTTTGCAATGTCAAAAATAGCAGTCAAACTTCACTTTAACAGTAAATTTAAACGGTAAAGAAATGTGTATCGAAAAAAATAAATACGGAGTTATGTTCTTATATTCATTTTTATTGTATTGTATTTAATGAGTTTCTGGTGAAGACTAAAAACTATCTTACTGATCTAACTTATTTTATAGCTTTAATTTGCACATGCCGCGGTGTTCGTTGTGGTGGCAGAGTGCTGACCTAGCAGTCCTGTTGTAATTTTCCGTTGTTTGTCCAACTGCATATTTCGTGCATGTGGAGCTCATATTACGTCTCGGGAGCGTTGCACTTATTTGTCAACGCTGCAAGAGCTGTTGCTAACGTCGGTCACATCTTATTTTATGCTGACCGACTTGCATTCAGCGAGCTCGTGTTAACTCCTCCCTCACTTAAGTGAAGGCCGTCCTCGGGCTTCGTTAAACTCTTTATTGCCTTTTGCAGAATGTCGATTTCTTGTTTTCGCCTAAAGCGCCGTTTTATAAGCAGAATGCAATAGAGTGTCAATGTCACGACGAGACACGCACAGCCCGCTAGTATTGGCCGCACAATAGTTGCATTCTTTATGTCGCTTATGTAGCGTAGGTTTTTTTCGTTCAAGTGTTGCAGGAAAGGCAAGCTTAACTTCTCCTGGTGTCCCGTGATGTTCAAGAGAGCGGAGGTTGCTAATCTAGGCGTTTTCTTCTGGACGCTGCCCTGGTTCACATATCGTGTGCCATTTATCAATATGGCCTCCCCGAATGTGACCAGATACGTGCCGTTGACGGTTCTTTCTGTTTCATTCGTCTCTCGTATGGTGGCTTGTCTGTCATTCACGATGATCATGCCATCGCTTACCACCGACACAGGCTCGAGATGGCTCGTCTGCGTTTTGCAATGCGCAACAATTCCAGAGTGTAGCTGCAGTGCACATGTCTCTTCTACGCCTCGTTTGCAGAATGATGTTGTCGTCGTTGTTCTGCATGTGTTGACCGGCAAGAAGCTATGGTCACATTCTGCTATTATGTTGTCTTCAAGGTGTAATACCTTACCGGCATGTGCGACGGGAAAGATTATAATCTTCTTACATAAGAGCTTAGGTCTAGGATATTTTATTATGAAATGAATATTATTTTCATTCTGAAAGATCTTAATATTAGCTACCTCCATAAGTTGTGTTATGCTAAGGTCTGTGAAACGCTCATTCAGTATGCTTTTGAGGTCCTCATCATCGAGGATCATTGGATTAATTATATTTTTCTTTGCCAGAACTACTGATAACATTAAATTTTGTATTTCTGTTGTTAATATTCTGTTCCTAGCTAACAAAGTTTCATACAAATGAGCGGTATCGATTTTTTCTTTCCTCGCTATGCTAATGAGTTTGTTAACCGTATTGGTTAGTTTATTGATTTGTTCCTGTGCTTTTGTATTTATTATTACCTGTCTATTGTTGGATTCTATGAGCTGTTTCTGTGTAAACGTCACTTGTCTAAAATCGTCCGCGTCCGGATATCCTGCTATTACCTTCAAGGCTGTGCCCAGGAAGTCTATACTTCTCGCCTGCCTGTGGTGAATCTTTATTGCTGATAGCAGGGTGTTCAGGTGTCCAATGTCGATGTCCAGTATTTTCCGCATATGTGATTGCGGAAAGTGGTCGGTCATGGTGGCCGTCTCGTTCACAAGTTTTGAGTATAGGGTTAGGTCCGAGGTATGTCTAAGATAGTCGTAATCGTCCCAAATTATCACGTCTCCATCCATTATCGGTATGTAGTCTGAGTGGGTGTAGTCCGTCAGTCTTGCGGTCACTATCGTCATTACGGAGAGTAACACTGAAAAGAACCTATCGAAGAATATTAAGTTAGTTAAATCAAAAATTTGGGTATATTTATCTTATCTTATATTGTCCTTGTGGACCGCCCTCCCGCGAATGAGGACCGTTGTCCCCAGGTCCGCTTCGACCCTTTCCTCTACATAAAGGGGTGTAAGTTTATTACCTAACCTCCTGTTAGTCTTTACTAGCACTGTTTCGCCAACTTGGAAGACCCTATCCTGCCTTTTCTCATTGTGCTTGGATAGTTGGGCTTCTTGTGCTTTATGAATTTTCTCTGTTACTGCTTGTTCGAGTTCAGGCGGGGCGGAGTGAATGATGTCAAGGGGTTTCCTTTTTGTTATAGAATGAATTGTCCTGTTATATTCAATAGTGGCCTGTATGATCACATCGACTGTATCGCTAGTTTTTCGTTCTATTTTTAGGCACCGGGCGATTTCTAAGAGAGTGCTGTGAAATCTTTCTACCTGTCCGTTGGACGTGCTGTGTAATGGGGGTGCGTTGGCCACTTGAATTCCGTATTGGTCTCTCAACATAGTTATGATAGTCTCTGAGTTTAGCGACGCTTCGTTGTCGCAATAAATTGTCTTTATTCTGGGGAAAAAAGTTTATTATCTGGAGCAGGGCTGGTCTTATGTCCACTATTGTACGCGACGATATCGGTTGGACAATTGCTAATTTAGAAAATTTGTCTATGCAGGTAAGGAAGTGTCTCTTCTCTGTTGCGAAGATGTCAATATGCAACATCTCGCCTGCATACGTTGGGATAGGTGTCTTCCCTATGGGCTGTCTCTGTGGATGTCGGTCATACTTCGACCTTGCGCAAACTCTGCAGTTAGCGACCACCTCATTGACGAGCCTTGACATCTTTGGGAAGTAATACTCATTCAGAATTTGACCTATGTTTTCTTGTGCGGCTCTGTGGGCACGATTATGCTCTGTCACGGCAATCTCCCTTTGCTCACTTCTATCTAATATGTCGATTACAAAGTTTTCTGTATATCGAAATTTCGTAGCTGGGAAGCTTCTAACCAGTTCATGTTGAATCGTGGCTAATATCGGTAAGCTGCAATGTATTGCGTTTACCACATTTTGATTTACTACCTCCTTTACTATATCGACCAGTTTGTCCCTGTTTAGTACCTGGATAATATGCCTTGTTTTTTCGCCGAACATTATGAATCTCTGTTTCGACTCAGCCTGCGCCTCCTCGATCACTATCTGATTCCTGAAACAATTCACCGGCTTGTCTACCTTTTCGATGGTGTAGGTCAAAGACTCCTCACTATGCATCGTAGCTACGTCTGACTCTACTTGATTGTTCAAAGCACAAATATTTTGCCGCGATAGAGCATCAGCAACATGGTTCTCTTTGCCTGGTTTGTAGAACACCTTTGCGTTGTGTTCGTCTACAAAGGCCTTCCAGCGCTTTAGTTTGGCGTTCGGATTTCGACCCGATACAGCGAAGGTGAGCGGCTGATGATCTGTGAAGATATTCAACGCCCGCACACCATACAGGTAATGTCTAAGGCTCTTCAAGGCCCAGACTATGGCCAAGAGTTCACGCTCGTTGGTCGCGAAATTCATTTCCCTGTCTTTCAACGTCCTTGAAATCATTGTAATTGGTTTACCATCTTGTGACAGTACGGCTCCCAAACCCTGCGATGAAGCATCTGTTGTTAAATCAAATGGCTTCTTGAAGTCGGGGTAGGGGAGCATGACATCTTCTGATGCCAAGATTTGTCTGAGCTTATGGAACGCTGCTGATTGCTTCTCATTCAATTCGATTTTTGTCTTTTTAGACACATATGCGCTCACCCTGCCGTTCTCGCCCTTGAGAATATCTGTCAGTGGTTTTGCTATAGAGGCAAAATCCTTAACAAAACATCTATAGTAACCTGCCATACCTAGGAATGACCTGAGTGAGAACAGTGTAGAGGGTATTACGAATTCCTGAATGGCTCTCACCTTATCCGGGTGTGTCCTGGTTCCCCCCTTTGACACAATGAATCCTAGATAATCAACACTCTCTTTAAAGAAATGTGATTTTTCCCGTGACACTCTCATGTTTGCGTCTTGCAAGCTTCTCAACACCCATTCTATGTGCCTCAGGTGTTCTGTCTCAGTTTCGGAAAATATGATTACATCATCGACATACACATAGCACGATTTCCCGATCTGTTCGCGGAGAACATCATCGATGGTGCGTTGAAAGATGCTGGGGGCATTTTTCAGCCCAAACGGTAGTCGGCAAAATTCATATTTGCCACCATTTACTGAAAAAGCCGTTTTCTCCCTATCTTTTTCTGCGAGAATAATTTGGTGGTATCCTGACTTTAGGTCGAGGGTCGTGAAATAATTTGCCTTACCCAGGTTCGAGAGTATCATGGGGATGCTTGGCATTGGATACTTGTCGTCGATTGTCTTCTGATTCAGCTTACGAAAATCTATCACTAGGCGTTTTTTCCTATTTCCTGAATCATCCACACCCTTTTTGTCGACCACCCAAACGGGATTGTTAAAAGGGGACTTAGATGGTCTAATGATACCATTCTTCAGTAGGTCCTTAACCTCACTGTTTACAAAATCTGCTACGCCCATTGGGTACGGGTATAACTTCGAGTACACCGGCTCATTGTCTTCAGTGCGAATTGTAGCTACAACTGACGTATTATATGGCAGCAATTCGTTAGAATCTGCAAATGCCCCAATACGTTGCTTCATCATTTGAGTGAAGCGCACCCGCACAGACTGGGGTACGACTATGTCGTCAATTTTCGTGAAGTTCACATCTTCACAGATCTGATGGTTAGCATTTACCTGCGATATAGGTTCAAGTCCAAGCCTTATGCATACCAGTCAAACGTTGACGCAAGTTCAGGGAGTAGTGGGGTGACAGGGTGATCTTCTCTATCCCCTGCAACGGCTTAATGTATTAGCAGCCCCGGTGTCCACTAAGAACCTCAGGTTGACCCCTGCTACTTTCCGTTGTACGAACGGGAGCAGGGATTTTCCCCTAAAAAATTCACAGGGTCAGCCTCGTACATAGCTTCGGCTTCCTGTTCCTCAGCGGCTGCCTCCGCTGCATCGCCGTACCCAGGGTCTTCTTTACCATGGTTTACCTGTAATGCGTGGTTCACAACCTGTCGTACCTGACCCGAGCCTCTCCAATTCTGTTGCGGTTTGCCCTGCACCTGATTACCACCCTGATACCGTGCAGGCTGGCGAAAGCGTGACATGGCTGGGTCGACCTCCATTCTTTCTACGGTATCCCTACCCTGAGCGTTATGTTGGTTCTGGTTACCTTGGTGCTGGTTTCCCTGGTTCCGGACTTACCCGCCTAACGAAGTTAGGGTTCTTCTTCTGATTTAGCTTGGCACCCCGATGGCTCCTGTGGCTTAACCTGGCCCCGACCTTTCTGGGTCTTTTTCCTCTTCCAGAGCGTGGGCGTAGTTGGAGAAGTATTGGCCTCGATGACTCACGTCAGCTCCTCGAGCAAGGGCTAATAGCAGTCTGCGGGTTGTACTCGAAGAACTAGAGCATCGTTAAGCTTGACTCGCGATATAATACGCAGGGCATCCTTTCGACATTTCTGGTTCATCGAATCTGCCAGCTGCGTCGTAAGTCATAATCGTTTTGTGCAATAAGGGACAATTTTTTCTCTACCTCATCATAGTATTGTGTCAGAGACAAGTTGCCCTGCTCGTGAAGTGTCGCTAACTCCTGTTCTATTCCATGAAGTGCCCTTGTGTCTGAATAGGTATTGCCGAGCCGACTTACTATAGCCTTAAGATCGATACCTTTAACCCTGCTTTCGAATGATTGTTATAGCCTGGTGACGGACCGACTGCCCTCAAAACCTTCAAACACCTCATACACGTCATGGGCGGCTTGCCGCCATGACACATAGTCTTCTTGGTCACCGTGGAATTCTGGCAAGGTTTTCACTGCGTCTAACGACTCATTACATATCTTATTCCTGTCTATAGGTATTTTTTGGAATACCTCCACCTCTGGTGCAGACACCCTAACTTGCTCAACTTGCTGAGTGAAGGCAGCAAGCCTTTGCTGGAGCTCCATGTTTTGTGCTGTCAGTAACTGCCTAGCTTCCTCGAAGGCCTGGCTGTGTGTTGCCAGCGCCGCCTGCCCATACTGCTGGACCTGTTCTGCATTCATTGTTGGCCTATTTCGGGTTAGTGTATTGACATCTTTTCAGTTCTGTATCACTGTCACTAGCGTTCATGAATAATGCACTGCTACAGTACCGCTCACTTATTAACTTCTACTAGTTAGCACAGAATGAATTCACTTCTACTTTAAGTTTGTAGTATTTATGGCAAGAATTTTTTTCTTTTTTTTTTTTCAATATTATTTGTACTAATCTCAAAGCATACTAAATGAATCGTTCACTTACATATTTTTAGGTGATTTCTTCTTAAATTACTACAGATGATTCGTCACAGGCTGCAGCTGTCCGTCCTATTTACTTGTTCGCTGCCCAAAGAGCGTCGTCTCACGCGGCTTTGGTGATCAATTTCTTTGAATTTTATTATTCGCTGCCCAAAGAGCGTCGTCTCACGCGGCTTTGGTGATCAATTTCTTTGAAGTTCTATTATATGGCTTTTGCCTTTTTGTTATAACAAACTGGCGGAGGGTCCCTTGGGAGTCGCAGCTTGGATAGCTTTAATTTGCACATTCCGTGGTGGCAGAGTGTCAGCCTGAAGCAGTCCTGTGCTTTGTCCAACTGCATATTTCGTGCATGTGGACTCTCGGGAGCGTTGCACTTGATCCGCTGTCGCTAATGTTGGTCACACTCTAATTCGCGAGCTCGTGTTAAC
>JBAMAW010000321.1:0-54111 GCA_037043295.1 Amiota minor
TTTCAAATATCAACCTCACCTACTCACGTGTAGTCGATGACTTTTTTTATTAGAAAATGTGATGTATATTCAAAGCTTTTATTATCCATTCTTCTTATGACAATATGTTTGCCTGCAGAGAAGCTTTTTTTGATTGTTGTTGTTGAAAAGAACTTGTCACGTCTGGCGGTTTATTCATGTTGGGTGATGAGCCTAAGTTCCGTAGCTGCTGCTGTTGTTATTTCTTTTTGTTTTGTTTGACAGAAACGGTAGTTAACGCTTTCTGTTTTTAAAACGGTGAATTACTTGGAAGCTTTAGTTTATAACAATTGTAGCCTGGCACTTTTTGAAAACACAGCCGATAGCAAAGAGATTCAGATCAGAACTGTCCTTGAATTTAACTTATTAACAACTAGCATAATAAACTGCTTTTTTCAAAGTGCAGTTTTTTTTCTCTTTGACCGCAATAACTGTTCTCGAAGATGGTGCCAAGTTAAAATTGCTACAATGCGCAGTGTTTTAAATTATTCTTTTAGTGTTGTTCTTTCGGCGTTGATCTTTCAGTGTTGAGTGTTAACTAGCATAATACAAAAAAACATTCATTATAAGTTATAATACAATATTCATACTTATAAATAAGTTTACTTGAAGATGATTATTAATTTTTGTTCTTTTTCTTTTTTAATAAGAAAAAAAATTTTTTTTCTTTCGATATGTATTTACTTATAAATGTAACAAAATTGTTTTTTTTTTTTTTTTTTTTTTTGTGAATGGGGAGATGTTTTGTACAATAGTTATTTTATTATTATATAGATAATTTTATTTTAATTTTTTTTTTTTTTTGTGTTGTTATATATATATGTTTAGTATATTTTTTTTTTTTATCTAAAGCGAAATCGCCTTCAGATAACTATCAAGCCGCATTTTTCTAGCATGCTTGATTTTAAATTAAAAAAAAAAGTTTTTACTTAAGTTGTTGCATCCGGTTGGACGTTCTTCAATTGGTAGTCATCGGTGTTTGGCTGGATTCGTCTTAGATTGGATGTTCCTGCTGTTTTTGTTCTTAATGAGCTGTCAGTCAATACCGTCGCTACTTGTGCTGTGGTCTGCAGGCAATGTTGGCAATATGAAGTAATCATCTATTGAGTTTTGATTCGAATCGCTTAGTAGACAGGACAATGCAAGATTTGCGTAACAAAAACTGCCCAGTGCAAAATGTAGACGAATTGATTAAAAAAAAGTATATCCCGATATTAGTAACATAACTACTAAGACACTAAATTGGTTTAAAGAAAGGGTTATACTATCAATGAGCAAGTTAATAAAATAAATGATTTAAAATTTTACTACTCCGTTGACGCAGTCATACAGTCGGAGGAGGCAGTATATTATCCATTTGAATTTTTGAATTCTTTGACCTCCCCGGAATCCCGCCACACAAATTGATATTATAAATAGGTTCACCTATTATAGTTAATCAAAAAAAAAATTTATCGAATGTAGAAAATTAACTGGATGCGGAACTGGGAACTGGTGAAACTATTTTGATACCAAGAACACCGATGATACCCTCAGAATTGCCTTTCAGTTCAAACGGCTCCAATTTCCAATTAAATTAGCCTTTGTGCTATTTGTGCATGTTTATTTTTACACAAAATCTGGCCGAAGTTATCAATGTTGTATACAAGGAAAAATTTATTTTTTTATATAAGTATGTATATACATTCTTCACTTTTTCAAATAAAATAATTAAAAAATAATAACCTTATACTCCAAGAAGGACGCAGCAAGTTGATGCGATACTATGGCAGAAAAAAATGTAGGTATACATACGAGCATATGCTTTGAAACCCGAGCTAAAGCCGGGCAGGTTGCTTGTATTGTATATTCACAGAGATTTACACTAAGTCGGTAATTTTGACACAATCGTTTGGACTGTGTCTAGAATCAGTTGTTTTTGTTTTGTGCGCAAAATTCAGAGGTAAAATTTGTGATTTAGAAGAAATTGCAGTGTATGTAAATAGTTTTTATACAAATTTTAAAATTTTAAATTACTTTAAATCATCATCAGCTGTTTTATGTTGGTGAACAAGAAAAGCAAAACGATGAAAGCAGCCAAAATTCACCTTAAAGTATGCAACACGCCAAAAACTTTGCAACACTACTGAAAGAACCATTCACTTCATTCTGAAATTTGTGTCAATGATGTTTCTAATTTTAAAGCAACTTACACTCGTGTCTAATTTTACGAGAACCACAAAGGATATGGCGAAATTGTGGAGTTGTTTTTGTAAAATTTGACATTACATGCTTGTGCCAATTAAACACCGAATTTGACTCTGCGATAATGGGCTGTTACAGACACACATATGATAGATCCAATTTTAACCGTTGACAACTAATTGGAAAAAAAATATTGCTTGCAATATTCATCATTTCTTCTAATTTTTCCAATGCGCACTAGAAAATCTATACATTGTAATTATTTGTGAGATATTGCCTACAAAAAAAAAAAAAAAGGGAATTGAATTCAATTTCATAGCTCAAATAAGTTTTATGTCAACGGCTGTATATATAGATTTTTATTCAAATTTACAGCAAACAATGTGAAAAAATTGATGCTTTATTGAAATTTAAGTATTTTCCAAGATTTTACTTTCCTTTAATTGATTATGAGCTGGTTGCCATAGAAGAATTATATGCTCCAATTTGTACTGCGCACAGTTTGCACAGCGCTGTTCTACTCAAATGTTAACTGCGACTTTAAAGGGGATAGAACCAGCAGTGCTACTCAAAATTTAATTTCTCTTTTAAACGTTGTACGATGGTACCCTTCGTGTCCGGGTCCGTCTCGCACTTAACCGTTTTTTTCCTTTGATTTGTTTAGCTATAGGCACGTATTAATTTATCTATTATTCATCATTCTATCAATAAACAAAACCGAGACATAACATCTGAAGTCTTTAAGTTTGCTCCAGCCCAACCTTCATCAAACCCTCACGAACATTGCTTCACAGATATTTTTGTATATAATACGCATGTACTTTTATTGTATATCCAAGTACTTTCGCAATCTTAACGAGACTTTTTTGAAATCTCTATTTATAGTGACGCTATTTTTTAACGGGAGTACGAGTTGAAAAGTACATCCTTCACTGAAGTTCTGTCAATATTTCATGACTAACGGACAATTAGAAGCCGAATTATTGCTTTGTAAGTGACAGAGTGTTTATAGCATCGGTCGAAAAATGAACATCGAACAAAATTTATTCGACATGCTAATTGATCGTGTAAAACGTTGTATCCATGCACAACTAGACTACTTTACAATAAATAAAAACAGATGATTTTTCAACAAAAAAAATTTGTGTTGTTTTTGAAAAAGTTTCGCTTACTTTGCGAAGATACTTGTACATGCCATATATCATTGTGTAGAACGTATTGTAAATTAGTCTATATTTGTATCATGCAGAACTGTGCATTGTATCATTATCGTGAAGGGAAATCGATATGGCAAACTAATATCATAGATTTTCAAAAGATTTTAAAATGGAAATTGTTAATTATGTTTTCCGTCACTGATTTTTTTCATTCTAGATGATTTGGAATGCTATTGCTACTAAGTCTATAAAAAAGTAGAATTTTAAAATATATGTAAAATCATTGTAGAATGCATCTCAGAATATATAGTAATTTAGTATATTAAGTGAATGCTAGGTTTAGGGAAACCAAGTTTTATATTTTTTTGTTAACTTTCCACGATGAACTTTTTTCATTATTATTACTTAGTCAACAAAAAAAAAAAAAAATAAAATTAAATTATAATAAAACACAATGAAGGCACTTTGCTTCATGCCCGAGGTTTGAGGTGTTGGCTTCTGTTGCTTTATGTATATTAAACATTCATTGGGTGGTGTTGAGTGCTTTTTTGGGTCTCTGACTATGATGTGTGTGTTATTACAACATACCAAGAAGTATCACAAGATGAAGATGAGATATCTGAGTCCCCTAGTTTCCTCAACTCAATTCTAATCTTCTCAAAGTGCCATGCCATTAAGCACTCAATCAGTCTTTATCATGTTTTGACATCGATTAACGCTTGAGGAACGCGTTTGGTCGCTCGCTTTCTTTGATGGATGGTTTGATTCAGTGGTACGCACTATGTACAAGAAAGGTGATTGACGAAGACTATGAAGATGCAGATGCAGATGATGATGATGATGACGATTAAGTTGACTATATTGTTAGCTTTGGACATTGAAACAATCGATAGTAAGATAAAAAGAGATTGAATGTTTCAATTGCAAACGCTTTAGTTAGTTAATAGATAGATTGATAGATGGTTAGATGGATGAATTGACGGATTAATAAATGTGTATACAGATAAATAGATAGATTGACTAACTATAGTCAGTTACTTTGAGTAAAAATACTTATCAGTTGCAAAAGAAAATCACTTTGCGATTTTCGATTTTTATACTCTACACGCAGTGAATAGCATTATAAGTTTGTCATGAAATTTGTAACAGGCAGAAAAGAAACCACAGAAATTATATATTTATTGATTAGCTCGGTTAGACGAATTGATTAAGCCATGTCCGTCTGTTCGTCTGTATGTATGCAAATTAGGCCTTCAGGGGGTGGTGTACCTCCCATACAAACACACACTAAAATTTATGATTTTGTTAGAAAAGCTTTTTTCTTTTTTGTCTTATCACACTGATACGTCGTTATTATCTGTTTTGAAGACAGGAGCAGTACATTTGCCGAAACCAGCCGAATCGGACCACTAGAGAGGGACCTCCCATACAAACCATCCATTTAAATTCAGGATCTTATAAAAAAATTTTTTTGTCCTATTAAACAAAAATCTGAATATTATAAGTTTCTAATCAATGTCCATAAAATATGTAAATTTCGAGGCCCTGTAGTTACTGGATCATATAGCTCCCATACAAAACGAAACCCAAATGTAAGTTTTTATTCGAAAAACTTTTTGGTTTTTTTGTGTCATCGAACTGAAATTTAAAATCTACAAGTGTCTGATCCATAGATTACTGGATCGTAAATATTTCGGTCTCAGTGTTGAAATGCGCTATGTTTACTGACTATACTGAATGCTCTATCACAGAGCGTAGGCAAAAACGTTTTCTAGGGAGTGCGTAAAGAGTATATCAGTTGAAGTTTAACTTCTTACTTCTTTTTATTTTCATGTTATTTTTCTTTTCTTTTTATGTTGTCACAAAAAAAAAAAATAATTTGGTTATTTCGTAGCCTCAATGGAAAATGTTATGTTACATAGTAAGGTAAAGTAATGAGAAGTATCTGTTTGTTATTGATTTGTCCCATTTGATTGAAGGTATGAAATGGAATTGAAGTCAATGTTCAACATTATTTCCAATTCTCTTAAAATTTTTAGACAGTCTCACTAATGGTCTGTAACATATAAATATATGTTTTGGATTAGCTGTTTACTTTCCACAGAACTTTCTTATTTATTATTGTCATTGCATGAATTTCTTGATTTTCTTTTTATATTACATTTTTTCGACTTTTTTATTAATATTTCCTTATTTTTTGTTTCTCCTTTTGAAATTCACTTAATTAAGCATTGCAAGGACTATGACCTCATTCTTTGCGTGTCATCAAGTTATTAAAACTCAATCAATTAATGGCAAATAATTTCCAAAGACTTTCTACAGTACGTTTCAATTATAATGTAATTAAAATAAATAAAGATGATGAATGAACAACAAAAACGGAGTGAAAAAAATTAAAAAATTAAACTTGCACATTGGCCTCAAATCTAAATTTTTTGTCAAAAATTTAATTTTCATTTCAAGAGTTAAGCAAAAACCATATCTCATTCCAATAAGGCAGTTTAAAATCATAATAGTACAATTGAAATTGAAGAACTGCCGATTTAGGAAGCCCTGGAATTCAGCTGATCATATTCCACAAACTTTGCCTTTGTTGCAAATACAATAAGAGCACATTTCAAATGAGGGTAACTTTTTTTTTTTTTTGTTTATACTCTTTATGGGAGTGAATAGTATTATAAGCTTTCCATGAAGTTTGTAAATGGCAGAAGGAGTCAAAACAAAAAAAACCAATGTGAGTCGGATCACACGGAAGATGTGTAAACCTACAATATATTACTTGAAGAATTTTGTAAGTTGCAAGTAGTTATGCCTTCAGTATATTTTTTGTCAATTTAAAGTATCTAAACTTTCAGTATTGGATAAACAGAATGAAATATGCGGGTTTTGTTTGTTTTATTTTATTTAAATTTTACTTGTAAATGTATTAATTAACAATGGTTAGTATTGCCTTATGGTAACTAAAATAAGAAATATAAATTTTCGACTCTACTGAATTTAAAAATCTATGAAAAAATGCATCTATATTATTATTAGTTGTTGGGGTTTGTGGAGAATTGCTCATATTTAAATGGAAAATGTCAGATAAAAATTTCGATAGGGCCTGCGACTGGGTTTGAAAAGTTTGTATTAAAATCTCCACCCTGTTGTGGTATTTGCTTCTGTTGTTGTTGTTGCTCGTTTCGTTGTGACTGTTGTTGTTGTTGTTGTTGTGCAAGCATTACATCCAATAAATTTTGGCACCTTCTCGCTCTATAGGTCCGTTGATATGCAGCGTTTCTGGCCCTTCATTCTTCTAATGTTCTCTATAACATTAATTTTAATTTATGTTAAAATATTATTGAATTTTGAGTTTGTAATAGAATTAATATTACCTGCATTTTGCTTTATTTTGCTTATATTCTGTCAACGCTGTTTACTGCAATTAATAATACATTAATTAGCAGTTTAATGACAGAAAGTCAATGAAAGAGATTTCAGTAAGTGCGACGGACGCAAACATACTTCTTATCCATCACTAGCTCATTATAAATTATAGTTGGTGGAAAAGTAACTTCCGAAAATGAGAATTATGTTTCAACAATTTTTTTCATATAACAAAGCAACATTATTCATCAAATATTTTCCATTGTTATTGATAACGTTTTGCTATCTTTCGGGTGAAACCATTATTCCGTCCTTGTAGAAATTCTGGAATTTCTGATCAAAAAACTGGCACAATACCGTTTTGCAGTCGCTTGGGGAATTCATTGTTACGCCATCAAGATAATTCTGCATGAAGCGAAATAAATGGTAATCAGATGGTGATGGTGGTATCATCAAAGTTGTATGTGGCCTAGCGTTGTCGTGGTGGAAGACTATGCCTTTTCTGTTTACCAATTGTGGCCGTTTTTCCTTCAACGCTGCATTTAGTCTTATTAGTTGTTGACAATAGAGTTGCGAGTTTTTCGTTTGCTCATAATGCACAGGACCTTTGCAATCCCACCAAATGCACAGCAACAACATTTCGTAAATTGAAATACGGTCAATAAGATTTTTTTCTGTCAAATTGTGTGGTACCCAAACATCCAGCTTTTTTAGCCCGCTTTTTTTAAATGGTCTAAATCGGTCGAATGGTGGATACCAAGATCCTTAGTGATGTCACGAGTACTTACGTGCCGATCATTCCC
Organism: Amiota minor; assembly: GCA_037043295.1. Lineage (NCBI taxonomy): Eukaryota > Metazoa > Arthropoda > Insecta > Diptera > Drosophilidae > Amiota > Amiota minor. Next base: position 7,529 of record JBAMAW010000321.1, read on the forward strand.
TACATTTTCAATAATTTGTCAACTTTTTCGGTGCAAGGCCGACCAGATTGAGGCGCGTCTTTCACATCGAAATTTCCCGAACGAAATAGCGCAAACAATTTTTGAACTGAACGTTCTGATAAAGTACCTTCTCCATGATGTGCACAAATTTTTTTATGAGCTTTCGCTGCGGAATAACCATTTTCATAGAAATACAATACGTTGTAAAGAATTTTCTCTGTTGCGGCACTCATTGCCTTTACGCAAAAACAGCAGATTTAATAATCACTTTTGTTCATTGTTTTAGCAGCATGGTTTTACCAAGGCTGCCACCTTTTCATTGTTGTATAGCATTCCCAGATCGGATTAATACTTACAGAGATGTCGCTTTTTAAATCTAGCAATTCAAAATTTTCGGAAGTTACTTTTTCACCAACCCAATATTTCAAGCCTGCAATGAGGTGCCCAAGCCCTATACTCATTATGCTTATTTGTTTTCGTAAAACTCTTAGGCATAGCATGAGCATTCTGTGTACGTACATTGCACGCAGCTATAATACACACAACAAGTAAACATTTTTTTCTATTTCGTTTCTTCTCTGCATTTTGTCTTATACACTTTCGCGATAACGTAGATTTTGTTGTTGCTTGCCGTACGATTTAATACTCATTGAGAAACACTTAGAGAAATCGTGGTTTGATTTAAATTGCAAATCTTATTATAATTATAATGAAAGAGAGAAAGAAAGGATTTCGCGCATATAAGATCTTAGTTATTTGATTTAGCATAAATAGAGTAAGCTGCTTTAAATCAAAATCATTCTTACATTTTTTTTTTTCAGTGTATATAAATAATTTTTCGGTTTTTGCACCAATCCACTTTCATATACCTCACACCGATTTCGTCTTACTCTGTTTTACGTCTGTATTGTGAAACGAGAGTTTTACCCCCTGAGCCGAAAGATGTTTACACATCAAAAACCACTTCTAGTATATATATTCTTGATCAGCACGATTAGACGAATGGAAAAAATCCATTTCGGTCTGTCCGTCTGTATGTATGCAAACTAGTCCCTCAGTTATTGGGCTAGAAATTGAAATGTAGCACGAACCTTCTATTTATCATACGCAATACATTTGTCGGAACCAGCCGAATCGGACCACTAGGGGGACCTCCCATACAAAGCACACATTTGAATTCCTGTTCTTCTTAGAAAAATATTTTTGTTTTTCGTCCTATCGAACTAAAAACTTGGACACTATCAGTTCCAAGATAGGCGCAGCACATTTTTCTGAACCAGCCGAATCGGACCACTAGGGGGACCTCCCATACAAACCACACATTTGAATTCATGTTCTTCTTAGAAAAATATTTTTGTTTTTCGTCCTATCGAACTAAAAACTTGGACACTATCAGTTTCCAAGATAGGCGCAGCACATTTTTCTGAACCAGCCGAATCGGACTACTAGAGGGGTACCCCCCATACAAACCACCCATTTGAATTCATGTTCTTATTAGAAAAACATTTTTGCTTTTTTCCCTATCGAACTAAAACTTGGACACTATCAGTTTTCAAAATATGTGCAGTATATTTATTGGAACCAGCTGAATCGGACCGCTAAGGAGGGTACCATATAAATCCCGTGAAGAGTATTTCAACTTCGGCAGAGTCGAAAATAACGTTCTTTCTAGATTTGAATATAATAGTAAATACATATGAAAAACCAAGTTTAAGGTGTGTATAATATAAGTGTTATCACGCAATACTTGTTTTATGTGATATATCTTTGTTTATATGTGTTGTTGTAATGTGATGTTTTTAGCAATTCTTACCTCAAACTTGTTGTGTTCCGTGGAATAATGGTATGTTGGATTTACGTGTATTTAAGCATCTTTGTATGCACTGTTTTCTTTAATGTGAAAATAATGCGGTGATATTAGTCTTTTTTGCACATCTTCCCTTCCAGTTGGGTGCCACGAGGCCCGGAACAAGTTTTATAAAATAGATAGCGTTTGGATACAAGACAAAATAGCCGTCTTAATAAAATGACTGATGTTTTTTGTAGAGCGTTGGATTCATCGGATCCACTGTGTTTAAAGTTTGAAAATTTAAACGTAGCGACATCTCAGTTACCATCCGAAGATAAGGAACCAAGTAACAACATCTGTTGGGTAATAAATTCAAATACACTAGCTCGCGCCTGCGCCTAGAAATTTTTCGTAAACAAAGACAAAGGAAACTACCAGAACTACGCCGCAACGCCAATTTTCAGTAGCGTCAACGCAGTCGCTGCCTGTGCTACACAACAACAACTTCGCAACAGACATCAAAATCTGCAGTATGAGAAGCGACATCACCAGCCGCAAATGCTGCAAAACTACACAACAAGGGAAGAGCGAATTGTTTGCAATTACTACTTCTACTACCCCTGCAATGAAGCAGCAACAGTAAGAACTCTCTCGAACACAATCGAGATCATTCTGGCTGAGAATTCGAGAAACCCGCTAGTCAAGTATATAAGTCGGTACACACGGCGCTGCGAGTCAGTCTTAATTTCAAACGCGTGATGTAAACATCGAAAGAATAAATATAAGTCTGAATATTTTATAATCAAGTGCTAAGTAAATTATCTAGTCACAGTTGGTTATTATCTTTCTGTATAAGAGTAATTCTTTTAACTATTCAGAAAATCTTCTTTATAAGTTAGTATACTTTTTCTCTGAGTAAAATCTAGTTCTGTGAGTACATAATTAGCCTAAATGTGAGAAAATCATCTTAACTGTGGTGCTCAAACTTGAGTAAGAGCGAATCAACTTCGGTGACTTCTAGACGAGAAAATCATCGTATCCAAGGCCCGGTTATTCTTTTCACCTTGCTAGGTCACCTGCAAGCTTCCTTGCGGTACACTTCTGAGAACTCATCGGACCCAAGGCCCGGTTTGCTTTCACCTTGTCAGGTGCACCTGCAAGCTCCCTTGAATACATTCTAGAATCCTTCTTATTTGTTTTCAGAGATTACACCTTTTTCCCAGCTATTAGAAACTTCACTTGAACGGGGTTACACCTTCTTCCACTGCCTAGACTTCTTCTGCAGAGAGATCCAAGATTTGGTTTGATTTCAAACAATTTAACTTTGCATTTTTTAAGATTAGTATTTTCAATAATTTAAAGAATAAAAATTAAGTTTGATTACTTGTAAAATTTTAGCAAATAAAATCAGTTAAAGAAACTAACTGACTCTCTACCTCTTGTTATTTAACACACTGGTTTCGAGTATTTATATTCAAGAAAGACAATTGCAAAATAAACAAGTTAAAAGAAGTTTAACTTCGCCTATGCCGAAGTTGATATACCTCTTCATGCACTCCTTTGAAAACGTTTTTGACTACGCTCTGCGATAAAGCATTTTAGAAATATTTAATTATTGGCTTGACTTATGTTTACGGTATAGTCAGTACACATAGAGCATTTCAATACTGAGACCGAAATACTTGTATGGGTGCTTTACGATCCAGTAATCCCACGATCTTGACATTTGGATGGTTGGTGGCCATGCATCAGAAACTTATACTGTACAAATTTCAGTTTGATCGAACAACAAGGGAGGGTATCCCCTCCCCCGCAACAAACCACCATTAAAATTCAGGTTCTTACTTTAGACACTATAGGTTTCTGATATAGGCGCGATACGTTTGTCGGAATCACTCAAATCGGACCACTAGGGGGAGTACCTCCCATACAAACTCCGATCTGGTTCCGAACCCTCCGTGTACGAGTCTGACTCGCACTTAGCTCATTTTTATTGAATTGTCTTAAAATACATACTTTAGGTATAATAAATTCATAAGTATTTTTGAAAATAAGGCAAAATTTAAATTTTAGCAGATTTTCAAAGTCAGATATAGCTGCTTGTTGTAGCAAAAGAGATGCGAGACTTTTTGCAAACTTTGCAAATATACAAATTTAGTTATTAAGAATTTAAAATTAATAATGGAAATTAAATATCAAAGTATTGAAGTGAAACTTCAAACAAGCGAAGCGGTGTAAATAGGTTTGCCAACTTAAGGGTTTTCCTCCTAGATTTAGGGGAAAAATAAGTGTGTTGAAATTTTTCAAGGGGTGTTTTTTTTGTGTTTTTGTGCGACATATGTCACCAGTGTTAACCAAAAAAATATGAATTTTTAGAGATACTACGCTACTCTGTGGTGACTGTGTGTCTATGCTTACTGAAAATACATTGATAACTGCTAACGTGCTTAACGCTTATTTTCTTAATATTAATTATCCATTGTGCTGCAGTGTCCCAACCAAATAATATTTATGCCTAACGATAAAAAAAATATATAAGTGGAAACAGATCCAGATTTAAAAGCTTAAGTAGTGTTTGATCAAAGGATTCTTGTTTTTTTGATCACAAAATTTTTTAAGTTGTGGGAGTATATTTTAGGTAAGAATATACTTACCATAAATATGCAGAACAACAAAACGCTTGCCGTACGTTTAAAACAAGAATTGAGCGTACCTTTCATGAAAAGGACTTGGCGTTGCCGTGATTTAATGTTTTCTTATGTGTTGCGATTTACTTATGTAGTCTTGTCCATCTGTCGTGTCGTTTTTTACAATTTTATATTAAAGATTGGCTTGGCCCAGATGTTACGAATGATACATTGGCGAATTGTAAATATTGCCGTGTAGAGTTAAAAGTTCACAAAAAAGATTTAGTTAGTCATGCCAAAACCGAAAAACATATAAAAGCCACGGCTTGGGAAAAACAGCAAAGTGAATAAAATCGATAAATGAAGTACATAAACAAGTCTTGTCGGAAAAAACAAAAGTTGCCTAATTAAAATTTGCTGCCTTTATCGCCGAGCACTGTTCTCTTTTAACGGTAAATCATTTAATTGATTTACTCCCTCAGTTTACTCCTTCATCAGATACTCTTAAATATCTAAAACTGCATCGCACTAAGTGTTCGATGTTAATAAGAAATGTGCTTGGTCTTGAAGCATTAATTGAAGAGATGGGAGACTTTCCGTATTCGATTATTATCGAAGAAAGTACAGATCTTAAGACACAAAAAGTGTTATGCCTAATGGTGCGGTTTTTTTAACACAAGGCAAAGCAAATTGTCTCAACTTTTTATAGGATAATAAAGTTAAGAGAATGCGACGCAAAAGTGTACATGCATCAATTGTCAATCAACTCAACAGGGATGGTTTGAAACTTGAAAATAAGATCGACATCGGCGTTGATGGAGCAAACATTATGGTTGGTAGGCATAATTCGGTGACTTCTATACTAAAAAGGGAACTGCCCCATTTGATTGTTGTGAAATGTGTGAACCACTTTTTGAATTTATGTGCGGCAAAAGCGACTGAAATGTTACCACGGCAATTAGAGAAGCCAATAACTCATTTCCACTCAAAAAGCGCAACTTCACAAGTCAAACCCGACATAAAACCGATGATACATAAGATTGAACGAAGTCATATATATGGTAAAAAAAATGACATTGAGTTTGAATGGCAGCAATTGAGCAACAAAACATGGTCGAATACATTGACTTCATCAGATTTTTATTTTGAAGTTTACAACGATTCTGACGCAGCTGGCTGTAAACTATTTAAGAATATTGGAAAATTTGGATAAGCATTTGTTGCACTGCCAATATCTAGCGCAACTGTCGAACGCTCATTCTCTGTATACAATACAGTTAAAAATAAGTTGCGGAATAGATTGTCCATTGAAATGCTGCAAAGTTGCAACAAAATGGTGAATCCTGCGTAACTTTTCATCCAACTAAGAATATGTTAAATGAATTTACGTCAACTATGTACAATTGTGACATGGGAAAGTCGGAACAAGCAGAAGAAAATGATTTATTTGTATATAATAAATGAGATGTAAATAAAAATATACATATGTCATAGCTTGAAAAAATACTTCCAACGGATGGGTGGATTTCTTATAAGTATTGTAATTTATTTTAATTTTTGCTTGTTTTTCATCACTATGATCATCACTATCACTACATATTATAAAACAAAGTCGCTTTTTTCCTATATTCGCTTAAATCTTTAAAACTACGCAACGTATTTTGATCCGGTTTTTTTTTAATAGATAGAGTGATTGAAGAGGAAGGTTTATATTTATAATAACATCCATTAAATAGTTTAGAAATACTGTTATTTTCACTATACATATACCTATATGCCTATCTTTAAAATTAATGTAGTTGGCATAGTGTTATAATTCATGGAAAAAGCATTTACTGTCACTACAATATTCCAGCTTGTCATTATTTATACAGCAAAGTTTCTTCAAATGTGATTTTAAATTATTTTTATTTAAGTCTGATTATTACTATCAAGAAATTATAAAGTCATGTCTGGAAGACGTCGTCGTTCGAACATAGGTCGTTGTACAGTGAATGCCAAGAGAGTACGTTCAGCAAGAGATGAACGTGAGGCTCGCCTCAGTCAGCTCGGGATAGATATAGAGCTGAGAGAGAGAGAGAATCATCAGCACGAGTTACTAATTCATGGGTAAATAAAGAAAATTCTGCCATGAATTACGATCCTTCGATTTCTTACAAGGACGATCGTATAGTATCAATAGGTACTATGTCAGTGGTGTGTGAACATTGCTTGGCATTGAAATTCAAGGACGAATCGAAAGGCATGTGTTGCTTACAAGGAAAAGTCAAATTGAAGAAATTCTCCCTCCATCTGAACCACTCACTCTCTTCTTAATGGTGATCATCAGAAATCCAAACAATTCAAGTAAATTATTAATTACACATTTTACAACAAAGCTTTTTAGAAAAAACACCCAATTATTGGATAGGTGGTGTAGCAACGCACGTCGAGTAACGCTAGTTGATTACATAAATTTGTTTTAAGACAAATTTTAATCACTTATTATTACTATTAATGTGTTTTTCTTTTTAATCTCTTGTATTATTTTAATAACCTTTTATTTTTAAGTTGACAGTATTTTGACATAATTAGCTAAAATGCATAAATAAAAACACGCATTGCTCTTTTTTAGCGGTTTTTGACTTTGCTTTAGGGGTATTTTTTTAGAGTTGGTAAGCTTGGACAACCCGAGGCCGACACAATCGACCGCATCCTAGATAAAAACATTTATTTTTATTTTTTGGTGTTAATAACTTCTCTGTAAACAAATTTCTTTGTAAAAACTTCGCTATCACGTGAAAAACTATCCTGATATGATGTCGCTATCCATTGAATGATCGAACTCTACTGGCGGCAACATACAATACAATTGTCCGTCACTAAACACAGGATGCCTCAATAAAATTCCAACTTTTTGAAATGTTTAACCTAAGCTACCGAATAAGTTAAATGAATACGGGGAATTAAAATTCGAATATTACGCGCTACACCTGTTAACAACTCGCAATCGATTGAGTTTCGGTGCAATCGTATTACGCGCATGCTTTTCCTATATATAAATTCCGTATTAATAATACAATACAGTTTTCTTTTAAAATCAATTTATAAGGAGGAGAGGCAGACCACTAACTGATGCAGTATTCAAAACTCAATAGGAAAATTATAATGCTCACGAGCATCATCACGAACAATTTCATCAAAGCTGTACTAAGCCTGCTCCGTCGTTTTAACACTTCTATATTCAAAAATGAACAAGCATCATTTTATGGAACCAAAATAACTGAATTCAAAATAGTAGTAAATAAAAAAGTTTGCAGGATATTTCCAATTATATCATTGATGATATTTACAGGCTCACAAATTGAATTACCTGGTATTTCAACGATATCTAAGAAACTGAACAAATTAAATTTCATGAGGGTTAGTACTACCACTGAAAGAAGAGTATCAGCGATTATTAAGTGTTTGTTTATAAGAAATATTCTGACTGTAGTCTATAAGAAAATCTTCACTTATATCATCTGTGAATTCATTCTATAAAACTAACACATTCGCTGGAATATTCTAACCACAAATAAACCCAACATCAACAGAAACACCATAAACACGATGTCTATATACTAGATAACCATTCACACTATACGTTCTGAGAAATTATAGGAAAATTTTTAGAGCATTTTCCTTCTCGCATGCACACTGAATTAGGATTAACAACACCGCAGGGGCCATGAAATATATAACTTTTTACTAAGTTATATAATTTTGGATGAGTATGAGGGTCAGGAATTTCAGCAGAAACAATTTTATCAATAATTTCAATACTATCAACTCTATCATCATCTTCCAAAGTTCACAAAATATGTGCATAAGGAGAACACGTTTTTGAAATTCAATTGTGTAAATAATAGCATCAACTTTACCGAATATCTGATTTTTAACTGTCAAGTCGATCAGTTCATTCAATTTAATTTTAAAAACGCGAACAACAATATCACGTCGAATGTGAGTCTTATCCCCATTTTTAGGTTTCGATAATTTCGGGCTAATTTGGATTACATGTCATAGTTATGAATAAAGAATGTTTTCCTTTTCCTGTGCAATACACATAGCATCTAAGTAATTCTGGAATATATTTCGCGGAGACCCTTTGAATGTGGGAGCCAAAATAACTTTACGACCAACTCGAGAATCATTACCATTTGAATTTTGATTTATAAAATCACTTAAGTTATTTTAAGGCCACGTGTAGCCTGATTTTATTTAATGAAATGTATTCTGGTACTCTATATTCGAACGTACATATCAACGATCCATCGGAAAAATAATTTTTGCGAAGAATGCAGACGAGTAAAACCATCACGAATAGCAAGACGATAACATGTATACTGTAATATAGTAACTTTGTTTCGAGGAGCATGAGAATTAGTAGTAAAACCAATGTTATGTGACATATTTACATGCCAACCGGTATCACCATTAGGAAACAACAAAGGATATACCAACGGATCTAATGAAGAGTCCAAAACAGAAACATTATGAAGTTCTCGTGAAAATTTCGGAAAAACAACACCTCTCAAGAAAGGCAGTTCACCGCCATCGCTTCTAAAAATAGCTGCAACGTCAGTCTGAATAGCATCGTTATATCGACGAAGATCACAATCTTTATTAACCTTAATCATCAAAACACATTTTCACGACCTAATTCATTAGATTCATACATAATAGACACATTACATCCATTATTTGCTCTAGCATTCAGCCTATGACGTCCAGCAGTTTCAACGTCGTAAAAATAAAGCTGTGCATATACCGGATCACTATAATAACCCGGAGTATTTGAATCAGATCGGTAGTAAAATATGTCATGAATCCTAAAATACTAGATGCCATTCAAAAATCTTTTATTTAATTTAAATTCAGAACTTATCATTGTAAATGAAGCATTATAAGAACAGATATTATCAAAGTAATTCTTAGAGCTTGTTTAATGAGATTTGAGTTGAAACATTGAACTAAATTCATAAAAAAAACATTCTGAATGAGGGGTAATGCAACTTTTCCCTTATGACAACACAAAGTAAAACCGCTAGTGTTACGGAAAGTAATTTCAACATAATATTAAAGACCCGCAGCTAAAAGCCTGGAAGTTACGGGGAATTAAATTCAAAGAAATTTTATACGTTCCATTCAATAAATCAATATCTTGATCGTTTGAAGTACTTGCAATAACATTTCTAACTGATCTCATCTAATTTTTGTGGTGTGTAAATGTGAAAATTATGAAAAAAAAAATTAAATAAAAGTCGCAAAAATTTTCGCAAACAAGGCAGAAAACACTCGCCTTAACTTATATCTGCTTCGACTATTTCATACTTGGAATATGAGCAAAGCACTATGATCCAACACACACTTGCTCATGAACGAGAGCGAACGTTAGTGAGTATTTTGATAATTTGCAAAATACTGCAAACTGAAACGAACTACTCGTACTTCACTAAGGCATATCAGAAGATACCTAGAGAATTGGTAACTGGCTGTTATTTAAATGGCAAAAATGGTTCCGTGTTTAGAAAAGCAGAACAAGCACTAAATACTGGTAACCAGCAAATAAGTATTTTATTTCGCCACAGTATATTAAATCGAGACTAGTAATAACCAACGCGCATTTTAACTAGTGTCCAAAAATGAAATATTAGATTAGTTATTAGTTTCTGACGAATCCAAGTACAACTTAATACATTTCGATGGATTGTACGCTGAAGACTAAATGATCCGGCGGTCAGTGTTCTTTACCTAATTATTATTTACAATAGTAAATTTTTATTTGACTAGAGAAGGCAGCAGAGTTATTATACGGATGATTATCTGTATTCATATATCCTTATTGTTATAAAGACAAGCCATTTCAATAAACCCTTCAAAAGGCATGTCTAAATTTTGATATCTTGTTGATAATACTCAAAACAAAACTATGAACAGTAATATCTCTAACCGCGGCAATCTCCCCCGGTGGACACCTCTCGTGGAGAAAAGTTGGCCGAAAGCTCCCTTAGCTAGACACGGACTTTATACTATATTTGTTTAAAAAAGCATCTCTCGAACTTCCTAACAAAAAAAAAAAAAAAACTCGCGAACAAGAATTGAATATACAATTTCCAAAAGGGCATATCTCCACGTTTTAAGCAATGTGTTTTGTTCTTAGAAGTCTAATATTCACGAGAAAAAGATTTGGAATTCTGTGAGAATGGCATACTTTCTTTTACCATCTTTTATTTAACTGCGTTTGTGTAACATAAGATTATCATGATTAAAATTAAATTTAAAAAAAATTTCACTTTTGGAGAAAATTTGACTGGACCAAACATCAAAAATTCGAAAAATGTGCTGTAATGATGGAGAACCACGGCAACAATGAGATGAGGGATCTACGAGCATCAGCAATAAGGCTTTATGGAAAAGAGGCTAACGAGAAGCTCGACCCTGCCTAATTAGCAGTGACTATAGCGAAGATCGGTGTGCAGACAAAAAGGGTGGTGCAGCAGAAGCGTACAGTTAGCGCAGCTAAGGATGTTCCAGCCTCTGTAAGGGCAGAAGACGAGAATAACAAACTGGATATTGACCAGCGAATGTGCAGACGAAAAGCCAAATCGAAAGGAAAACAAATGGGAGTAGATAAGGATAGAAAGAATCAGAAAAATGATACAGAAATGGTGTGGCACCTCCTAAGCTAATTTCATAATGGTGAAGTCAGGCTTCGTCGGAAACATCCCGATGCTCCAGTCATTCATAAGCATCGGAGTTATTTTATGCTGACGTCGTAAAGAAGACAAGGGGAAACCTGAGCTCCAGAAGGTTGGCGACAGCGTTATTAGGATACGCAGAACCGTCAAAGGAGAATTTCTTTGCAACTTTCCACGAAGGGTAGCACACTAATGGAAGCCTTTTTGTACGAGATGAAAGAATCCCTGCAGAGCTATGCAACGGTAAAAGCTCTCTTTCAGCATACAGTCATAGAATGCTGTAAGCTTTTTTGGGTTACAGAGAATGAAAAATTGAGATAAGCTATCATCCAGCAATTTCCTGCAATCAAGTCTTGATATTATTGTGAAGCAATGAGCCCAAACAGCCATTGAAATGAAGACTGACGTACTATTCGCGAGTTCCATAGGCCGGAGGAAAACTCAAATTTTGTATAGGGACGCAGCGGTCACCTTGCAATTCTATTTTGTATTATCCCTCATGTAAGGTTCACTATGGTGAACTTAGAAAACGCGCCTAGAAAACTTAGAAGATGGATAAGGAAATAGTGGACGTAGTAGTAGACTTAGAGGTAGTATCTGGTACTGCGCGCTAACAATCGTGCTAACTTATGAAGAGTCTCACAAGATCAGCGGTTTTCGATGGCTCAATGAAATGACACACAAAGCATCTGCCGGAACAAACAGAATGGCCCGGCCAACCGGCGCCATCGACGTCCAAGCCGAATATTCATGGTTCGAAGCTCATGCTCTGTATTTGGTGGGATCAGAAGGGTGTGGTGTACTATGAGCTGCTCCAACCCAACGAAACCATCTCTGGGGAAGTCTACCGACGTCAATTGCTGCGTTTGAGCCGAGCATTGCTTGAAAAACGGTCGGAAACGGTCGAAAGACACGACAAGGTTATTTTGCAGCATGACAACGCTCGGCCGCATGTTGCACAGGTCGTCAAAACATACCTTGGAACGCTCAACTGGGAAGTGCTACCCCACCCGCCGTACAGCCCAGACATTGCTCCTTCGGATTACCACTTGTTCCGGGAGATGCAGCGTAAGCTGGCTGGACACCGCTTCTCTTCATATGAAGAGACCAAAAAATGGATCGATTCATTCATAGCCGCCCAGAAGCCGGAATTTTGGAGAAACGGAATCCGGAAATTGAAAGAAAGATGGGAAAAGGTTGTGGCTAGCGACGGACAGTACTTTGAATGATGTATCAATCCATTTTGAAATCGAAATAAAGCCCCATTTTTGGTGAAAAAACCTTTAAAATTAATGCATAGTCCTAATAAAATAATAAATAATTATCACGATTGAAGTAAGGATAGCCTTGAACTGTACAGATGGATGGAGCTGCCTTATTGAAACACTAGCCACACTGGATATACCATGCTATCTACTCCCAATGATGATGACCTTCTTTAGTGAGAGAACACTAGTCTGCAACATATTGTAGAAAAAGACACTAGGATACACTTTAAGACAATAAAGTACTAGAATTTGTCATTTAAATTGCCTGTGTTAAGTATTTTTTAGTTTTTTTTTTTTTCTGTATGGTAGAACTGTCCTTAATTACTATGCCAAAAATTAGCGCGATCTGTCAACCAGTTTGTTTACAGCAGCTGGTTCAGTCCACCTCAGTAGTTGTCGGCGAATTTTGTTTGTTTGTAGTCTATGGAGGCAATTTGAGTTTGGGGAACAGGAAAATGTACTTAACGCATGAAATTTAAATGACAAATTCCGATTACTTTATTGTTTTATGGTATGTAGCTCGAAGTGTCCCATGAGGTTCCGTATTGGGTCCAATTCTAGGGAATGTTATGTATAATGGCATTCTGCGGATTTGTAAACCCAGTCGAATGAAGATCGTCAGGTAAAGCACCGCACAAAAATGGCCAGGATTCTCCATAGCCTAGGAAGGCCCAGACAGCAAACATTGATTCTACCAGGTTTGGTGAGTGTAATTCCATACTGTTTTATGCGGTTCCAATCTGGGTCGAGGAACTTGCAACCAAATCCTATCTTCGCGATATAAAAAGAGCTCACTGGGTTGCTAACCTGAGGATCTATAATGCGTATCGAAAGGCATCAAATGATTCGGCGGGTGTACTTGCAGGCAGACTTCCAATAGATTTGGAACACATAAAAGTTAATTTATTTAAACTTTCAGTATGTTGACAAAAGACAATGCTAACATTCTTGAATTTAATTTATTAACAACAAGCACAATGTACCACTTTTTTCAAAGCGCCATTTTTTCTCTATGACCGTAATAACTGTTCTCAAAGATGAAGCCAAGTTAAAAGTGTTACAATGCGCAGTGTTTTAAAATATTGTTTTAGTATTGTTACATTGGAGTTGATCTTTCAGCGTTTCAGCATTATATATTTTCATCTTCTGGTGGACATGCTTAGCTCTCCAGAAGTTTCTTAGTCTCCCAAATGCGGTCTTGGCTTTTTGAATTCTACAGTCTATATCGTTATGTCTTCCCCCGTTTGTTGTTATTTGGCTACCAAGATATTCAAAACACTCAACCTCCTCGATGTCGTTACCTTCGATTATAAGATGGGTGCTAGTAATGGTATTTAATTGCATGCTCTTGGTCTTCATGCAGTTAATACTCAATCCCACTTTTTTAGACTCCACAGTGAGTTTGTCTAGTTGGGTTTGCATATCCGAACAGCGATTCGTTAGCGGTGTTACATCGTCGGCGTATTCCATGTCGCTTAATTTTCTGTGCAACTTCCATTTGAGTCCTATGTTTTCGATTTCTGCAGCTTCAAGGACTAAATCCAGGACGTTGATAAACAACAGCGGAGATAGCACACATCCTTGCTTAACACCGCTCTTACATGCAAAAGACTCGCTTAACTGTCCGTTGTGTAGAACACGGCTAGTGGAGTCTTCGTAGCTGGCCTTGATGATGTTGATGATTTTTTGCGGGACTCCTCTAGCGCTTAGCGCTAACCAAATATCATTGCGATCTAGAGCATCGAAGACTTTTAAATAGTCGATGAAAGCTATGTGTAGTGGAGCATTAAATTCTGCAGATTATTCAATCAATATGCGTACTGTGTTGATAAGATCAGTGCACGATTTCTCTGGACGAAACCCGGCTTGATTTTTCCTAATAAGCTTGTTTACGTGTTCTGCAATTCTAACCAGTATCATTTGATTCAGTACCTTCATAACAGTTGGTAGAAGTGAGATGCCTCTCCAATTGGAGCAATTTTTCTTGTTGCCTTCTTTGGGAATTTTAATAATTATGAACTCTTCCACGTCCTAGGCACTGCTTCAGTGATCCAAACTGTTTTTAAAATATCCACCAGTTTAGTGGCCATGCCATGCCATTTGAAAGCCTTTTACTGGAAGTCCATCGTTCCCACATGCTTTGCCTTTTTTGAGGGTACGGATTGCTTCTGCTATTTCGTCTATTGTAGGAGGGTTCGTATCTATTTTTCTACTTGTATTGTGCCGATTTCGGATGATTAGCTGTTCTACGCTTGCAAGGGATGGCGTGTTTAGCGTACGCTCAAAGTATTCTTTCCATACTTTTGCTTGCTCGTCTTTAGATGTAACAATGTTACCGTTTTCATCCTCAATGGGCTGTTGATTTTAACGTTCCCTCCGCTAATAGTTCTTGTGAGGTCGTAAAGAACTTTCATGTCACATTTTGAGGCGGCTTCTTGTGCACTCTCTCCTAGTTTGTTAAAATACGCAAAATTATCGATTCTCGTCTGCTTCCTTATTAAGTTATTTACTAGGTTATATTTAAGGATATGTTCTGCTATGCGCTGTGGATTATTCTCATTAAGCATCTTGATTTTTAAAAGGTTTCTTTCTGCAATACTTCTCCAAAGAGTTACTGATATTCCCTCTTCCTTTGTTCTGGATTTTTTGCCTAATATATTGTCACAGACAGTATACATAGAGCTACTAAGAGATGCCCAGGCTTCCTCGCTATCTGAGTTATTTATGATTATTTCAGAGAGTTTGGCTATAAATTCCATTGTCAGTTAATTTCCTGACGTCAAATCTTTGTGATGGAGCAGATCTGTTTCCATGTCGATACCGCTGTGTTTCTAGGCGGATCACGGCGCATGTTAATGAGTCCACAGAAATTTTTCCATTTCCAATGTCTAATAATGCCTTTGAGAAAACTTCTGCCGATATGTCATTTTGTAAGGCCACTCGCATCTTCGTTGTTATTTTGATATTTTGCACATATGTTTCTTCATAAATTTGATGTTTTCAAGCAAGCATTGTTTCATCAGCAGCAGTTGATCTGGGAATGACCAGCAGCGTTTGGCGGAAATCTTCTGCCAGTGGAATCATCGCGCCTCCGAAATATTTCTGATTGCTGCGCCATTTTCTTAACGTTCAATTGCGTGCCTCTAATGCTCGTTTCTAATATTTTCAAATTACTCAACCAAATACGTGAAAGAAGAAGAAAGAAGTCGGCAGAATGGGTGGAAGTTTTATAGAAACACGATACAAAAAGTTTTGCAGGCTTAATTGATTGTCATTGAATGCACTTAAATAATAATAAGAGGGAAAAGTAACAACAACACAGAATTAAAGCAGGAGCAAAGCATTAGCAATGAAGAAGCAAAAAAGTTTGCAAAACCAATATCAAAAATTGCATACGTACATTTCAAATTTCTAATATTTTCAAATTTCTCACTCCCTCCACTCAATAGAAGTGAAACAAAATACGCGAAAGAAGAAGAGAAAGAAATCTCAGCAGAACAGATTTTGGGTTTTGGTACACGACTAACACGCGACTCTCCCACTTCTCTTATCGACAAACCAAAATTGATCAATAGCCTCAAACACGAAACAGAAACAAAGCGAATCACAAACAACGAAACACACTGCATCTTTCTTGTCGCACTTTAAATGCTTATAAAATACAGAAACGAAGAGCGCAAAAAGAGCGTACTCAGAGGGAAAAATACAACAATAACAACAATCAAAGCATTAAAAATGAAAAAAACGTACAAAAATTTTAATGCTTGGTCTGACAGTGGTTTTCAAAACACTTAACATTTCAAAAAATTATATTAAAAGTTAAAAACTGAAAAAAAAAAAAAAATAAGTATGCAAATTTTTTCATTAGCAATCATTTGTCATTTTAGAAAAAAAGTTATTAAAATAGGCTTAGCATCGTGTGCGCTAGATAAAATAATGTTAAAAATTTTGTAAAAAAGTGCCTGTATCTCCACAACAGTGCCACCTACCGTGTCCAACTGCAGCATAAACCATCTTGGTGACCCCATAAGTACAACAAAATAAAAATAAAAGATCAAAATTGGTTCAGCTTTTTTCAATTGATGAGCGTTCGTCAAGGTTTCGACATTAAGTTTTATATATAAAGAAAGATTTCAAATCAGCCTCTTGTTTTTCTTTTAATTTCAATTCTATTTCCCCTCTTTTTTGTTCTAATACAGTGGGATCGTTTGGTATTGCCATCCTAAAAAAGGTCTCTATTGGTTTCTCTTTGGTGACTGAACTGCCTTAAATAGGATATCTTCAAAACTCATTTCTACCATGGCCTCTCCTCAAACATCTCATTATCTCAATCAGGGTAGAATGGAAGCGTTCTATCTGTCCGTTGCTAGTAGAACCGTATGGAAGCGTAGTAAGCACTTAAATTCCTAATTAATATTGTAAAAGAAACTTTTTTGTTGCCGAATTTAATGCTTTTTCATTGTAAATTACCAGGTTCTGGGGAATACCAAAGGCCATCATCAATTCGTGCAATGGAATTTTTAAGATTTCTGAGAATTTATCCAATGCGTAAGTATATTCAGATTTTCAGTAATATAAATATCAAGGTGTACTATTTGTCCTAGGTATTTCGAATAGGAGTGGCTTAAAGTTTGCCCTCTAATGGGTGTCTATCACATTTGACCTGCTGGTACGTTAAGCACGCTTTTGTTAATGCCTTGACCGTTTTCATCATTTGCGGGGAAAAATATTTATCAAGAATCCGAATTTTGTTTTCAAAGGAAATTCTTTATGCTCTTCTATGGCCTTTACTAACTATTTTCTGTTCCTGACTTTGGAATGTTATGTCTTGAACTCTTTTTTGGGTAGACTTTATTTTATAATATTATATAAGTACGGAAATGACTACTAAAATGTAATGGATAGATGTCCTGTATCATTCCCATGATATTTTCCGGAGTTAAAAAAACCATTAACTACTTTTAGGTCTAATCTTTGTTTCAGGATTTTTATGAGATCTTTTTCTGTGTAATTTGGCTTTGTGATAATATATCTTTTTGTAATTAGGGAAAGGTGTTTCAAAGACATTGCTGGCTTGATTGCCTCTTAGTAAGAGAATTTGATGTTTGAATACGTTTATAGGTACTTCCATGGCTGGGATTAAATTATGTAAAGGACTATCATTGCTGTGTACTGTAGCGGAAGTATTATTGATTTGGGGATTCTGAGATTATCGGGATAACGTGTTTGCTACCACGTTCGAGGTTCCGGGCTTGTATTTAAGTTCGTATTCTTCCATATAACTTTTCCATCGTTTAAGTTTTCCATTATGGTTCTTATTGCTCGAGGCAAAAATTAGAGGCTGATGATCTGTGTAAATCACAACTTTCGCCGTACCATACAAATAAAATCTAAGTTCATTTTCCTCAGCCTTCGCCAGTGTGCGAGATATGATAGTCAAGGATTTACTATCCTATTAAAGTACTGCCCTATTGCGTAGTTGGATGCGTCTGTAGTCAATTGAAATTCCTTATAACCCAGATTGGGTACGCAAGAACAACATCTTGCGAACTAAAAAATGTTTTTATTGGATTGATTGAATTTAGGGCCTCATCGAGCTGAATTTTAATTTTATTTGACATGTTCTTATCTATGAGACCACCTTCACCACAGAGTATATTGATTAAAGGTTTAGATATTTTCACATAGTCACATAAAAAACGACGGTAGTGACCTGCAAGGACAAGAAAAGATATGAGTTCTTTGAGGGTTTGTGGAGTTTTAAAATTCATGATTGCTTCTACTTTTCCTTTCTTCGATTGGGCTCCGGGTTGAGATATAGTGAATCCTAAGAAATCTACTTCGGTTTTAAAAAACTTGTATTTGTCGATTTGAATTTGCATATGGCTTCTTGTAAAGTCGTGAAGACTGTTTTTAAGTGATGGACATGTTCGTTTTCGTTTTTGCTAAAAGCAATGATGTTATCAATATAGACATAGCAAACTTTTCCAACATGATCATTTAGAATGTCATCTAAGGCTCTTTGGAAAATTGATGGGGAATTCTTCAAGCCATAAGGTATCTGTGGGATTTGGGTCTATATCCAAGTTTTCGTCATTGAAATTCATTTTTGAAAATTGGTCTGCAATTTCCCATGTATTGTTTTGTTCACTAGTGGAAAGGTATTCCTGTTCATCACTGTATGTCATACTCAAAACCGGAAGGGCGTTTAATAAAATAATTGTTTGGTCTGCTCGAATAATTCACATTTCTAATCCATGTATATGAATCTATTTCCATGCGTGACTAGGTTGTGGTTTTGGTGCAAAAGGTCTTGAAGGTGTATTGTATTGTGGTTGCAGAGTTTAAAAGAACTGTTGTGGTTGCGGATTTTTAAAGAATTGTGGTTGTGGTGGAAAATTTCGCGGTGGCAATCTTGAGGGATATTATTGATTTCTTGTTTGTTAGTTTGTGTTTATTGGTTTTTATCTATTCTGTAAGTATTGACTATTAGCATAACCATAAGCCAGGCCAAGTGATAAAATTCGATCATGGTTTTGTTGCCTGGCTTCAGTAAATACAACTGATAATCCAGCGTCTTCAGATCCCTTCTATCTGCGTAATGAGCAGTAAGGTATTATGAAATCGCTATCCAATTTAATGGAGTGTGATATGACTCCAGTACAACGTCAGCTTCTCCAACGACTTTGTTCCGAATTGCTAGCGTAATGACATGATATTTGGCCATATTCTCCAAACCTTCATTTATCAGTTTCATGGTTTCGGCTACTCTATCTTCATAAACCGTTTGGTCTCTACTAAATGGCCGATCTTTCAAGAACTCTGCATCTCTCGTAGGTGGCCTAGCGGGATTACTGGCTTTCTGAGCTGAGGAGTCTTAGTCTATTTCGGCTATAACGTGCTTCATTTGTGAAGTGATTGGAGTGACTGCTGATGTGATTGGAATGTTTGTTAATGAGGTCAATGAGACTGTTGATGTGGTTTTGTTAGAGGTTGATGATTCCCTGTTCTGAAATAACTGGCTGTGTGTCTGTGGTTGTTCTATTCAGAGAATTAAGCTCTAATGATTGTATCGTATTGTCCGTCAAATTATTGGTAAAAATAGTTTATCTAATTCTAATAATATTTTAAATCCAAAACTTTCACTGTTACTTATATCAAGTTTTCTGTTTCTCAAATAATTAATTTATATGAAAATAAATAAATAAATAAATAATAAATAAATAATTTTAATATGTTTTCCAAATAGTTATTACTGATTTTCTGTTTCAAATATTCTACTGATTCAAATATTAATTTATTGACACCCATTTGTAATTTATTGTTACTTTTACAATTTTAATTCTTACTAAAAATTTTCTTTCGGCGCTTTCCCACGGCGGCTGATCGGATCTACTCCTCTTCTTTATTTGTTATCCTGAGATATTTCCTCGCACTTTTTCCACGTGGTACCCTACGGTCAAACACAATAAGGTTATCGGCGATTACTCCAGTAAAGTTAATTTTTTCCTAAACCAACAGAAGCTCAGTGTGGGTCCTCGAGGCACTTCCCACTGATTGCTAATGTAAAGTGCTGTTTATTTGACTTTAAGCCGATCCCTTCTCGGGCGCCTGTTAATTTATTAAAATTTCAATGTTACATTCTTGAATTTAATTTATTAACAAATTGTTCAATGCACTCCGTTTATCTAAGTGCCATTTTTTCTCTATGAAAGTATTAACTGTTCTCAAAGATGGTGTCAAGTTAAAAGTGCTACAATGCGCAATGCGCAAGCAGGCATCTTCCGTGACGGACAATTTTATTGGAACCGCTGATGTCCGCCCAGAAAAGATTTTACTTGTATATAGGAGATTTTCTTAAGACTTCATTCACTTTTAGGAATTTGTATGTATGTAAGATGTGGTGTTCCTGATTGATGTATCCGGTCAAGTAGTGTTAGATGAGGTATTTCTGGTTGGTGTATCCAACACTGTCTCGATGGTCGTTGAAGTGAAGTTAAGTTTTCGAAGAACGCTATTTCTAACTATTGTTTTGGTCGGTCACTTGATACTTGGCATAAGCAAGTTCAGTAACACACTGCCCGAATTAAGGCATATGCATGTTATACCAATACATGTGTAATTCTAACTTAAGTTTGCACTATAAAAGCTTTAGCACTATCCATAAGAAGACATTGATTACCAAGCGCCAAGATCAAATGAAAGTAATCAATCATAAATAAATAAACAAATCAAATAATAATAAACGCGAAATCTTATCATTACAGCAGTCCGATCCGCTATCTTGGTTCGAGCCAGCGGGAAGTTCACTACCCATGTCTAGCAATAATACCAAGAAGATCTTTATATCATCATCCGTCCCAGTGAATGTGTGTTCAAATCACCAAAACAATAGTGGTCTTCACTCAAACATTTATTTGCTTCGTATGTTTAACTCTGCTTAATCTGACTCCATACCAAAAAAATTAAGCAATGGCTTCAAAAAAATCAAGTGGTATATTGCTCATACTGTTAATACTGCAAGCTGCCAACTTGAATGTGTAAAGAATGGGCAAGTCCGCCAAATCAAGGGCATTTTCAAAGGTTTGTTTACAATTACATTAAGTTATCTATTGCATATTCTGGACTTATTTCAATTAATTTTTTCGTTTGCTCTTGGCATTTTAAATTGTTTCCTTAGATTTGTGAATACGAGAACAGCTGATTCACACTGAATAGCCTGAAAAATCAAAACAGATCGTTCACGCAATTGTGTATAATAACTCGTTGATTATCTTTAAACGTTTGAGTGAAACCGCTTATGTTTTTTGCATGGAAATATACACCTATTTTAGTTATACTTTGATAATGTAAGCATCTTTCTCAACTCTCTCTCCCTTTCATAGTTAGTGTAAGCATAGTCATAGATAGTGTAAGCATTAGTTTAAGCAAATAATGGTACTACTAAAGTAAGTGAAAACAAGATTTTAAAAAAAGCAGGATTCTTATGACGATATCGAACTGTCTAAAGTTAGATCATAAGAATGTACTTACATAAACACATATTCGCCAATATACATTATTTTTTTCATTGTAAGGAATGGGATTCGTCGCTAAGTATTCGAATTCTTTTGGATTCGAATTCGTAAGATACAGATCCAAAAAAAATTGGAATTCGTGCATCACTAGAATTTAGCACTCTGGCAGCAAGGTCTTGAGTATTAGTCGCCACCCATGCCAAACGGCGTGCGCTTTTACTGCACTACTTACCACTGACTGAGTAAAACATACTTCACTTGCAGTTGTTTATTTCTCGTCTTTCTGGATATTGACTAGGTGAAGATTGTTTGATGATCACGCTCTGCAATATAAGCGCGTTTTGCAAAAATTAAACAAACTAATTTTATTTTACCAAAACGCCTTTCCTTGCACACTTCTCACATGACTATGGTAAAACTCACAGGAAAACACTATACCTCTTTACAAACAGTATTTAATCAATTTAATTACAGGATTTTTTAAAGTTTTACAAGAGCACTGTGATAAACGCATTTAATAATAAAAAGACATTTCTTTTGCTTCCAATAAGATATGCACCACTGTTAATGTGGTCTGTGTCATATTGAGTTCATTAAACTTTATGAAAGTCAATAGTGACTTTATTTCTCTGAAGTTATTTTTGACAACGCAACTTGCATAAGCATCATAAGCATTATAAGGAAGCCAGAATAAAAAACAATAATAATAATAAGAGAATAGAACAGAACAGAAGCAAACAACAAGAAAAAAAAATAGCTTAAATCAGAACATAAGACCAAAAAAAATTATTCATAGTCATTTACATTTTAAATGGTTTATATATGTAAAAGACTAAACACCGAAAGATATTGCTCTTCTTCCACTTTACAAAAAGATAGAAAACCAATTTTTTTTCCGTAACTATCCTTTAATTTTTCAACTTAATCAACCGTAATCTCGATATATTTAGCCCAGCATTTTTCCAATTTTTGTATCCCTTCCAAATAATAGGTTTTATCAAGGTCCTCAAAATAGGCGATTGTTTCAGTGATAACCTATTCATTCCATCCAATTCTTTTAACGCCGAGCCATTTCTTAAGATTAGAAAATAGTTGCAGATGATTAAATTTAGACAATATGCTGGATGGGGTAGCAGTTCATAGCTTAATATATGGATGTTTTCCATGGTGCATCCACACGTGTATTGTCATGGTGAAAAACCACTTTTTTCTTCACCAAATGCGCTCATTCATTGCTGAATATGTCCAACAGGTCTGTATAATATTCGTCGGTGTTTGTTTTACCTTTTTAAAGGTATTCGATGTGAATGACACCGCGTGCATCCCAAAAACTGTCACCATAGTGTGAGCAATCGCGATAGCGTTTTCATGTCCAAGCGATGTACCCACTCAATTGAGATGCCTATAGTCTCTGCCACCTCACGCACTTTCAATTTTCCATCGTCCAATATAATTTCAAGCATCTAAACGACCATTAAATTTGATGGTGCACAAACTCAGTAGTATTTATCAAGCCTTGGTTTTGGTGATGGGTTTTTTACATAAGAAATAATGCTTGATGAGCACATGAAATTCACCTTTTTCAATTTTTTTTAATACACAATAATTGACAATAAAAATGAACCATGTGGTCAATATTATTGAGACTTCAACCGCAAATTAGTTATGAACTGAACTTAAAAAGAAAAAAATCTCTCACATTTTCTAAAGACTTATTTATGACCCTCGTAAATATAAGTTACAAATCTAATTTAAATTTAAAAAAGCAAAGCTAATTTAGTATCGCACTAAATACTAAGTAATTCGACTTTACCTTGCATAAAAATGGGAAACATGACATTAGGAAAGATTACTATACAAACTGATTTCCAAATAAAGAATATTTAATTTTTTTCAATACTAAACAAACAATTGTAATTAAGTTCTCATATAAAAAGATTTTCCACTTTTGCATTAATCGGGGGAACTCTAATTCAAATGCATATATAACATTATCAGCTTATAGCATTAAGAATAACTCAAGCAATTCTTCTTACAAGGGTTTTGAATAATTTCATAAGTGTGATCTGTGGTCACAATTCATATTAATAAGAGTATAATCCTCAAGACTGTCAATAGAAGTTTCGAAATCAGGTTCAATACTAATAAAATATCAAAAAATATTTCACAATATCTTAGAAAAATGAATTACATGATCACCTTCATCCCATGATTGACTTTACTAAAACACACAAATATTTATTTATTGTAGAGCAATCATATTTGTATATTTTATATTCATGTTGTCACTTAATACTATTTTCATTTTTATTTTTCTTGTTGTTCATAAATATTCATATGCCAGTAAATAAAATCAATAGAATTAAAAAACAAATTATGTCATGTTTTCAAACAACTTTGAAATGTTCAAGTTTTTATGCATATGTTTTTGTAATGTCTAAATGCATTTTATTCTGAATAGTTTGTACTCGTATATCAATTGCAATGACACACAAACGATGTTCGGTTTGCTCAAATTACAAAAGCAGAGGTCTAACATCTCCATTTATGCAACAAATTCCGTTGGATTTTGAAAATGTGTAATTTATTGTGAGTGTGAGAGTAAGTGAATCAAGCTGAATGTGTTTCAAGAATTAGTTGGCATTTGGCAATTGATTTGAATACGAATTTCTCTCCCTGCCTTTTTTTTCTGTTCAACTGTCATTCGCTATATAATTGTCTGTTAGTTGGTCACCTTCTCCATATAACCGTTAATGTGATATTTGTGTGATATTTGTCTTTTGTATTCGATTGTCTTCATGTCTTATGTCCGTCTGTCTGTCTGAGTGCTATTTATATGTTGATTGTTCAAAAAGCACAAAACAAAAAAGATCAAATAAACATACAAATTTGTATTGTTGTGGTATAAAGGTATTACGCTCTATGAAAAGGGTAGGTACATATTTTGCACTTGATGTAAGTGATGAAGAATTTAAGTGTTTGAAAATTGTCAGGGAGGGGAGGAGAATATAAGGACACCAACATCAAAGCAACAGCATGTACGTCAATAACAGAATTCAATAACAAATTGTTACGTAGTATATATGCATGTATGTACAAATGTATTGTAAATGTGTGAGTATGCTTGCGAACTAACGACTAATGGAGTCACAAAGTAATACTTCAGTATTAAGAACTTACCAATAGGAAATTCAATTTCATTAGAACACTTTCCGAAAATTGTATAACTTTAAACAGTGTAGTGTATAGACAACAATTGTTTGTCCAAAGTCCCATTATTTATTACAGCGAACTCCTTTAGGTATGTTATCGCTTCTTTAAGGTGCTTGTTTTGAGATCACGAAAATTAAGCAAACACCGGCATATTTTTTTGTTTGTGTGAGCTGTCATATAACGGGGTAATACTATTACTGGTCACTAGGGTGCCCAGTAAAATAAAAGTTTTTTTTTCAACTCATACCCTCTAATTTTGTGTGAAAGGTTCAAAACAATTGTATATAAAGTTTTATATACTTAGTCTTAAGTCTTCCACTGAACTTTTTTCCAATTCTCTCCCGTTGTAAAATTTAATTGTTATGTCTGCTCTGTTTACTAGTTCATTTGCAAGTATTCAAATACATTCTTAAGCAAAGTGTACACATTTCATACCATCAAACCGAAAGTTAAACTAATGTACACATGTACAAAATATTACAATTTATCCATAACAAAAATTCAAATTTAATATTTTCCCTAATTGGCAATTCATCTCCTCCAACACTTAGAAACAAGGGAACTCCTGCGGACTTGCATCAAAAGATGTTAGTATATGTATACTAGGGCGCGAGTTACATTGACTATTTTGTTTTTTTTTAGAGATATGCCAATTTAAGTTGAATTTAAACACAGTTAAATGGTGAAAATTGTCATGAATTTGGTTTTAAAAATTTTGCCATTTTTAATTAAATATAATTCCCGGCATATGGCCACTTCGACTGGTTCGGAAGAAGTCCACTCGGAAAGTCAAATATTCGATTTTGATGTGTCGAATGGATAGGTACTGGCAGTCCTGTTCCATAATAATCGTGAAGTAAGTTTAAGTATCAATGAAAGCACCAATCTAACAATTCGTGAAGTGAATTTAATTATTAATGCATGCACCAATCAAACTAGCCATGAGTGCATTATTTATTGGAAAAATTCATGCTTACCGGCTACATCTTTACCTAACTGTGTTAGTAAACTATTGTAGTTACCTTATATTAAGTTTGGAGATGTTCGCAAAAGAATACATATAAAACCCAAGACGTGTGTGAGCAGCGCCCACAAGAACGTATTACAAACTTTGACAATTTGTTTCATATGTTCCATCGATGCTCTTCAATTAATAAAGCTTAGTGAACCTGCTCAACCCGCTCAATTAGCTGGAGTGGATAGAAAACTGTCTAAAAAAGAAGAAAACGCTCAATCGGTTTGCTAAATATGTACTTGTCATTGTTTATTTCTTCGACATCATCTTACGGACCACTGCAAGAAAGTTCTTCTTCTGATTCAGAAAGAACAGATTTTCCATCCAAACTGTATAGCCGATACTAATAAAACTTCTATTTGAAAAAGTTTTTCACTTCAAAATTAGTGACAGTATTAGATAGGTGTCAGTTAAGTATTGTATTGAGGCAACTATAGAGGCACTTGGACATTGCGCTGATGAACATAATATCAGCAAGTGCTCCATTCAAAGAATTCGCACGGAAAAGCGAAAAGACCGTGATGGCTAGCAAGCTCTTTAAATGTACGCAAATGTAATGAATAACGCCTATCGATAGATATTTCGTATGATAATAAAGAAATTCTTATTGCTGTGTCAAAATTGAACCATTTAAGAAAGGAATAGGCACAATCATTTTGGAATGCTATTATTGATTGGAATCTTGAAGATAAAGAACAAATTCTCTGTTGTGATATTACTGCTTCAAATATAGGTCGTATTGATGGTGCGTGTGTAGAACAGAAACTGGATAAGGAAATGCTTATTGTTGCTTGCCGCCATTACGTGTAAGAATGAGTATTAAAATCTTTGACGCAAAAATTAGCCAAGTAACCAAGAGTTGTGACATTCCAATGTTCAAGAAGCTCAAAGATAACTGGAAAACTGTCAATCCAAGCGAATACAGAGGTATAGAAAAAATCTATCATGTCGGAATGTTTCAGAGGTTCACAAACTGATTTTACAACACTAATGGGGAATAATGTGGCATCATGACCGGCGCCTGTCGGAAATGAGTTGCGATACCATTCCTGCAGCGATCGATGACTATCAAAATCGAAAGGCGAAGTGGTTGGGAATGGTGGAAGTGGTTGGCAATGATGTGGTAGAAAGGACAAAAGAAGCGACGATAGAAACTAAGACTTTTTTAATCAAGAGAAACAAAAGCAGTTTCTATTACCATGCGTACAAAAACATAGAGAGATATATCCTGACTATAAAAAGCACCTTTGAAAGAGATAATTTATAAATAATGTCGTTTTAATGATGAATATTTAATAAATATGATATGGAGATAAAACAGAGTTTTATTGAAGTGAAACTTTTTTAGCGGCGTTGGGCAAAGATTTATTCTAAAATTTTTAGTGAAAAAATACAAATCTTCATGTTTTTTCAATTCTGTATCTCAAGATCCGCACTAGGTATAGACTTCAAATTTTTACAGAATGTGTAATTCTATTGCCATATCCCCAACAAATAATAAAATTTTTGTTTTCAGATTACAATTATACAACAACAACATGCAGCTTGCGAATGTAAGAAGAAAAGAGAAAGAACCCAGTAGTTTGCTCGGTGGCAATAGTCCCTTTTTCAGTAGTTATTCTGTAGTCCTTTTTCTTATCCATTTGGGTCCAGCCAGGAGGGAGACAGAAGCGATACAGAAGCGAGCCAGTAACAGAGAGAACAATTGAGAGGCAACAATTAGTTTACTCTCTTTGAACTGGTGTCAAGAGCGAAAATTTTGAACAAACAATTTGAACACGAAACGTTATGGAATTTTGTGAAGTGCAGTGAACATGCGTATTGTTGAACCAGTGCATTTGGGAAGAGTTTTGTCAATTTTGAGTGGTGTTTACTGTTTTTACAAAGTGAAAAAAATTTTGTGAGACACGCGTCTCATTATTTGAGCCAGCGTCTTAACGATAATAAAGTGAGGTGAGTGGTGTATTGTTAATATTTATTGTTTATTCTTTTAATTTGTACTATTACTTTCTTAGGAACATGTGGAAAGCGAATTAAATTAAATTTGATTTTTTATCAGTGCCATTTTTATGCAAGGTAAGTGAAGACAAATATTTTATAGAGTGAATGTTTAAATTGCTTTTTTGAACCGAAGGACATAACAGCCAGTGCTCCCCATCTTTTAGTTATGTTAAGTTTTTACTATTACAATAACTATAATAATATATAAATCGCTTTTCTATATATATATCATAATTTCTAATTGTCTAGCATCAACAACAAACTGCAAGCAACGTAAAATACTTAACTTAACTTGGACTTAAGTTGTAAAAAAAATGAATAAAATGGAATATGAATTTAAAATATTTTTAACTTCAATTTTAAATTGAGGAGCTTCAAATTTCAGAGCTAGTCTCAAAGGGGCCGGCCCCGCGCTAGTCCCAAAGGGGCCGGCACAGCGTCGGTCCCAAAGGGAGTGGGACAGCGGCGGTCCTAAGGTAATCGACCGGTGGAGATTGACCCCTTCGTAGGACTTGCCTGTATAAAATTCGCCGCTCATTTACATGTAAAAGAGATGAGAAGGGGACTGTTGGCGTGAAAAAGGGATTAGCGCAGGAGCGCTCCTGCGCAGGGTAGAATTAAGAGTGATGGTATTTGTAGAAGTATGTATAAAATTTTGCTGAAAGAGTAAGAGATTTGTAGAGAGTATATTATCTTGAGATGCAGTAGAGAGCGAAGTAAAATCAAAATTTTTTTTGATATGCTCTTTTTCTGTTGATTGGGTGAAGCGGAAAGGAGAGGGGAAGGGTTGGTTAGTTGAGTTAGTGACAGATGTTCCAACATTTGTTCCTGCGTTATCGCACAGATTGTGGACTGTGCTGCCGATAGAAGAGTGCGAGGTAGATTTTACCGTTTTTGAAACCTTTTTTTTTGTTTAAGTATGATTTCGTGTTTGTTACACTTTTTTTTTGCATTTATGGTTATAATGTTGGTTATGTCAGCGACAGCAGAATTCGGAGCGGAATTTACCGTTTTGTTATTGTTAGAAGATTTGTTGTTTGTATCGTATGCTTCTGCGATATTACTTTGGTTGAGAGTTGTGCTGGTGATAGAAGCGAATGAAGTACCGTTTACTGTTACGTTGCTGTAGTTTTATATAGCGACTTAGCTTCACGCAGAGAACATTTGTTCAACGTCTTAATCCTCATTATTTCTTTATGTTCAATATATTTCCTGCATTGACGGGTGGAGGCGGGGTGTTCTTCTGTACAGTTCACACACTTTGTCCGCGTGCAATGCTCAGGAGTGTGCGGGGAAGGCCGCAGTTATGGCACAATGGTGTATTCTTGCAGTGTTTAGCTGTGTGTCCAAGTAGTTGGCAAGTTTTGCACCTCATGGGATTGGGAATGTATTCACGCACTTTAACAAAGTGCCATGAGACATCAATTTTCGATGGTAGTTGGTAGAGCTCAAAGGTAAGGAGCATGACGCAGGTTGATTGTATTTCGCCATCAATGACTTTAGTGAATTTATAAATATCTTTCACGTTTTGGGAGCTGAGTTCCTTTTTATTTTCATCTTCAGGAATGGAGGCATTTTACATTATTGAGGGTTTCATGCAATTTACACGATACCTCACAACTGCCAGGGAGGTGGTTTCAGTGGTTTTGACGAATTTGTCTGCGTCTAATTGGGATTTGACCAATACAAGTAGACTGCCATCGCGAAGATTAGATATGGATATAATATTCTTTGATATCAGGTTAATGGCACGATGGATGGCGAAACAAGAAAAATCGGAGCTTGTTTATTCGAAAACTTCGAAGCTACGATAATGTACTTGGGATTATCCAACATCTTGGTAGGTAGCTCCGG
The DNA here is from genome assembly GCA_037043295.1 of Amiota minor. Classification (NCBI taxonomy): domain Eukaryota; kingdom Metazoa; phylum Arthropoda; class Insecta; order Diptera; family Drosophilidae; genus Amiota; species Amiota minor. The sequence goes on from JBAMAW010000321.1 coordinate 37,035, forward strand.
GAAAGCTACTTCAAATTTTAATGGTTGTTTCCGCTTTTTTGTGGGGGAGCTCTCAGCAAGTGCGGGGAACCGGTTAGTCCCCAGATTGGGTGGTGTAGGGGCCATAAAGAGCAAACTTACTCACTTAGTTTTTTAATTTTTTTTTTTAACCCGGAAAAAATAACACATCAAAAGAAAAATGAAAAATTTGAATGAGAACAGAGTAATGAGAATGCACTGATTAAACACCGATAAGTAAAAGCACGTCTGCACCATGTGAGTGTTAGTCAACGACTGTCTTTTCAAACTTAACTTTAGTAAACCGCTTCTTAGCGCTTTTCAAATTTTAATACCATACATTCTATTATTTCTTAGCGCTTCACCAATATTATTTCAACCCATAAATTTTTTCCTTTTTTTCTCTGCGGCTTCGTTGCTAGTCTGCTTTGTTAAAGCCTTTGCTGCTGCTCTACCGGCTTACGTTTTAGACGCCACCTAGTCGCGTGTCACTCACGCTTCCAACCAACAAATACCGTAAAATGGTGGAAATATACGCACAATATCAAAGTTTATCATTCAAGCGACGCAAAATGCGACGCAATTTTTCTTTCTTTTAGGACGAGCCCCCAAAATTTAGTATCATACTTTTGTTAGTTTCATACTTTAATTAAAATGAATATGTTATTTTTAGGGACCGGGCCGTCTTCTTAAACTTCAGTTTGACGACTATGTTAGTTTTAGGGAGCGGTTGATTCAACCGATCGTCTCCTTACACTTCAGTTTGATGACTATCTCCTTTGACTCGCTCGAACTCTAACCCTTTAATTACTTGCTCGATCTCTAACCCCTTCGCGGTAGCTCAGGGATGGAGAGACCGCTCCTAAACACAAAAATCCTACATACATATCTATCAAAGTATAAACGAAAACAATAAAGAAAAACAGCAAACATTTTCATTATATGTACACTGTGTATTGGACAATTGTTGTAGATTAAGTATATGTATTAATGGAGATTGTTGTTTAATAATATGGGAAGAGTGCACAATGGCAAACCGTAAAGTAGTTGAAGCGGTGGATAGAACATTGCGAAATATAAGACAAGACGATCGCCATGGGCGGCATCACAATGCTGTTCTGTGGGGATTTTAGACAGACATTACCAGTAATAACTCGAGGAACGAGTGCTGATGACATTAAAGTATGTCTTAAGAACTCGAGTCTATGGAGACATGTTATACCAATGCATTTAACATTAAATATGAGGGCACACACAGGAGGTAACCCAAATGCGCAAATGTTTTCCGACTTTTTACTAAAAATTGGTGACGGAACATATCCACAAGTACAACGAAAAAATGTCTTACCTGAAAATCTATATAATACTGTTCATCACTGCAGGACCTTATTTCATCTATTTTCTGTGACCCAACATCATTGACAAACTAACTAAATTCATAGCTATGCGAAATAACAATTCTGACACCACGCAATGATCAGGCTACAGTAATTAATGATAAAATATTGACGAGTATCCGGGGGGAAAACACTGAATATCGTTCTAAGTATTAACAGAGTAATGAAACAAGAAGAGACTACCTATTATCCTATAGAATTTTTAGAGTCACTGAGTGTCCCCCGTCTGCCATCACACAGTATCAAATTAAAAATAGAAGCACCCATTATCCTTTTATGAAACTTAAGTCCTCTTAAATTGTGTAACGGCACCAGATTGAAAGTGAAGACTTTACAAACAAATATTATTGAAGCAGAGGTTTTGGCAGCTTGCGACAAGGGAGACAGCGTTTTCATACCTAGGATTCCTCTAATTCCCAATAATTTCCCACTTCATTTGAAATGTGTTCAGTTCAGCGTTATTTTAAACAGGAATATATTATATTTACATTTAAAATTGTCTATTATTTCCCAAGGACTCTATAATTCTTCAAATTTTATATTGTTTCATATTCGGGCGGGACAACCTTACTAGCAAATTCATAAAAGTTTTTCGAGTGCAAAACAAAGTTTGCCGAGTCAGATAGTGGTGAATAAAATCATGTTCTTTCACGAAAACAGAAATGAAAGGAATGAAAATTTCTCAAAAGAATAAATATATTATATAATATATTATACTCGTGTAATAAAATATCACACACATATATATAACATTTTTCCATTATTTTTATTTTATTATTATTTACTTTATTTCATATCTCAAATGAATTAGAAAGAATAACAAATATATTTACTCATTGTACCTAAGTATTGTATGTATACTAAGGTTCAAATAATATTCTCTCAGTGAGCTTGTTCGAAGACGGTCACGTTTGGTAGTGTGGTAAGACCACAAAAAGATTGGAAGATTTGGCGACGAAACAGGATATTCAAGAGCTAAAGCAATCCGTTGAAGGTTGAAATTGAAACATTGAAAGCGAAAAAAGAATTGGTAGAAAGGAATGGGAGGAGTTAAAGAAAAACAGGGAAACAGATAAAAAGGAACTGAACCGTCTGGTGAAACGCTGCATGGCAAATAACATCATAGTAAAGGGAATGGCTAAGAATGATGCACCACAATTGGTGGTACAGAAGTAGTGCCAAGAGAAACTAAATTTGCAATATATTAAAGTGCGTAAAGCAGGGCTGCCATATGAAAGAAGAACAAAATGGGAGTGGTAACTGAAATGGAGTCAGCAGAGATGGCTGTCGAGGTGCTTAAAAGTACAAGTATAGAGAATAAAGAAAACAACTTTGTTGTGTTTAAACAAATATGAAGTGAAAAAAGAAAAGAGCATTTTTGAAATGTAGATATCCAAATAAATATGGTAATGATGGGAAAGATTGCTGGAGACTAGTTAATCAATACAATACATCCGGAAATAAAAGGTGCAGCTTTTAGGGTTTATTTGAACCTCCTAAATCCCCCGTAAATATCAAAAGATTTTCTACATAAATGCTGAGAAGTTTAATGAGAATGAAGATTTGGATGCTCGAATAACGCTAGTAGAGGTAAAACTAGTTTTACAATAAACTAAACCAAATAAGGCCCCTGGTGAAGATAGGATTACTTATGAGCATATAAAAAATGCACCAGATAACTTTTTAGCTGAATTTGCTAACTGTCTTAATGAATTATTTCAACAATCAAAAATATGCAATACTTTTGTAAAATCCATAACCTTCCCAATTTTCAAAAAGGGAGATCCCACCTTGACTAGTTTTTATTGCGGAATTTCTTTTATGAATTGTATTGCAAAAGTTATGATAGGAATAGTTAACGAGAGACTTCATAACTGGGTAGAAAAGTAGAATATCCTAAATGAATTTCATGCAGGTTTTAGAAAAGGGTACTCAACAATAGATAACATATACATTCTTGCTTCAATTGAGCAGTTAAAGTGGTATGAATAGAAAAAGGTACACGTTTTTTCCGTTGGTTTTAAGGCAGCTTTCGAAAAGGTATTCCGTAAGTCTTTAATTTATAAATAAAAAGAAATAGGAGTATCTACAAAAATTGTAAGATTCGTGGCTACAGCAAAACAAAATTTGCAGTTTAGTCAGGAAGGAAACTCTCAGATGAGTTTGAGACTATTTCTGGAATCAAACAAGGTTGTCTTCTGTCACCATTGCTTTTTGCTTTTTACTTAAATAACCTACATGAGTTTTTAGGATATGGTCTTGTTATTGATGACATAAACATAAGGTTGCTTCTATATGCGGACGATATTGTAATTCTATCGGACGAATTCTGACTATCCAATATATTATACAAAATCTCAAAATGTATTGCCGTAAGTGGAATTTAGAAGTTAATGTAAAAATATCTGTAATGATGGTTTTTAGGAATGCAGGACGATTGTTTGAAAACGAGAAGTGATTCTTTAGAGGTGACCGGATAAAAATTGCTTCACAGTACAACTACCTGAGAAAGGTACTTACTCCAAAATTTAGTTTTGGGAAACATGTCGAAAATAGGAATTATCTGGCAAAGATGAATATCAATTTGACCTGGAATAATTTTTTAAGTAAGACTGAGATTCTGCTAAGTTCTAAATGGAAATTATTTAAGGCAGTAAGCAAGGCTATTCAATCACATGGTGCTCAAGTATGGGGTTATACTTTATTTGTTCAGGTAGATAAAATGCAGCGTTATTTTATCAAAAAAGCTTTGAAATTGTCAGTTACGTAATTAGCCTTAGAGAGGATGACGATCTGAAACTTTGGAACAATAAAAAAATGCTGCTTTTGGAAAATCTGAATTAGGAACAACGTAAAGCGTATGTAGGTCAGGCTATTCAGTCATGAAGATTTTATAAGAATCTTACCTTCAATATTAATTTTGACCAAACATATTTTGCAGAGAGTTGTACGATAATTGAAATAACGTGGATATTCAAAACACGATGTGACTTAATCACATTAAATGCCAACTTATTTGGAAATCATATAGGTGCAGAAAATTATGCTTACTTTGCAACTTAAAAGCGAAAGAAAGCTTTTACCATTTTATAGGCTAATATCCTTATTAAACGAGTTCAGGAATGTATATTTTTTGAAAAAAATTTTAGAAGAAAATTAATTTATACACATTTTAAATGGATACGACTCTATTAGTTTACTCGTATGTTGCTTAATATGTAATTAATGCGTTAAAATATAGGGAAGAGTTAATCGCTGAGTTTAATTATTGAGTTTTTGTTTATAATTTGTATTTTTGTTTTAATGAATTTTAATATGTATTTATATTTAAGAAGTTATTTCCTACAAACAACTTTTAAAAAAACATTGATGTATATTCTGAGTTATTTAGAAAAAATAAATAATAATAAAAATAATAATAATGGCATTTTTTTTTTTTTTTATAACTGTATTTTTATAACAAACTCTCCCAAAGGAGAAAACCAGCGAATTTTATGACTTGAGAATGACATGTTGTTATTGTACTACTTAAGGGATATACTTATAATATTTTATTGACTGAAGATCGTCGTTTAGTCTTTCGGTGATCTGAAAGGGAGATCCATGGTATGGTAACGCATTAACCTACGAGTGTACAAGCTATTGTATAACAAATTGACAGCGAGGTGGTTTTCATGTTATTCAAGTCGGAGAACATGTTTCTTACTGCGGTTCACAATTTCCCCATTTACAGTTGACACCTGCAAGTCTCTGTGGATGACTGAGTTGCGGACACAACATTCAGCATTGACAAGCCTCTTTAAGACTTTGAATTGAAAACTTTGCATTATTTTTGGCATTTGATTTTGAAGTTCTGCCCCAAAGTTCAATGCCATAAATACATACTGGTTTGAGGATGGTTTTGTAGAGAAGGAGCTTGTTATTTGTGCTTAATTTTGAATTGTGCCTCAAGAGCCAGCTCATCCTGATTAGTTTGAGGTTCAGCTGTTTCCCTTTGTTTTTGATGTGGGTCTTCAGGTCCAACGCCTATCAAGTGTCAATCCAAGGAACTTCGATGAAATGGAAGTTGGTAAGTTATTTCCGTTTAGCTGAGCCGGGGCACAGGATGTGTGTCTCAGAGTGAAGGTGACACGTGAAGATTTGTCTGCGTTGACACCAATATTCCACCATTTAAGCCATGGCTAAATAATTTTTACTGATTCTGCAAAATTGATGAGGCAGTGGTTGGGTCAGGGTGTGACGCCAGGAGGGCTGTGTTATGTCTCTTTATGTCTCAAAAGAGAAAGTAATTGCTTTTCAAATAATCATGAGAATTATAATAAAAACACCAATTTATAATAAAGAAAGGAAGAATTATGGAATCTCAAGGCATCTTGGTACCGCTCACTTACCCCACAAACCTAACCGCTTGCTCCACATTAAGGCATTCAAGAAATGCAATATTAAAAAACTGCAACCCAATCTCTTTACTTTGTGACATTAATTCACAATAAGTAATAAAGTTACTAACATATCATAATAAAGATGTAAACGTATATATAAGTTTAACTTTACTTAATACTAATAGGTATTAATAATAAATAAATAAAATGAAATAAATAAAATGATCAGAAAACAAATACATTGTAATTTTGCACTGAGAAAATAGATTTTTCTTATATTTATAAAATTCATGTTAGCATTCTTAGAGTAATTTTGTCCCATATATGGGACACCACCTGTAGGCCAGGTGAAAATAGCTACCTGAAATCTGATTGCATTTTTGTGATCAGCGTTGTCTTATTAGTTTGTCTCAAAAGTTTCAGATTTTTAGCATCATCCCCTGAATAAAAGTACTGAAAGTGTTAAAAACAAATAACGAAAATAAAAATAATAATCATATGTAATTTAAAAAAAAAAAAAAGAAAAAGGGGTACAGAAATCGTTTTTGCTGTCCACTTTTAAATTATCAAACCGAAACGAAATGTAGAGAACGCCGATTTGCGTTGAACATAAAAAGAATAATCAAAATTGAAACAATGCAATGTGATCCGTTACGCTTCTTTATTTATTTACATATGTATTTATTGAAGTGAAACTTCTTTAGCGTCGTTGGACAAAAATTTATACTAAAAATTTGAGGGAAAAAATACAAATCGTCACGTTTTGGAATCATCTGTATCTCATGAACCGTACTAGGTAGAGACTTCAAATTTTCACAAAATGTGTATTTCTATGACCATAGCCCCAGCAAATTATAAAATGTTTGAAGAATTCACCGGAAATGTCTCGAAAAAGAGATTACATTTCCACAACAACAACAAACAGTTTGTATGAATAAAAATGTTTATAACAACAACATGCAAGCAAACAGCTTGTGTGTTGTTCAAAATCAAGCGAATGTATGAAGACAATGATAAACACACTGAAGCTCGTAGATGATCTTATTTATGTACAAAAGGAGACAGACAGCAAACGTTAACACAACAACAACAATAAGACACGCCATAGAAACCAAAAGCAATATACAGACGGACCGCCAGACAGAATGATTGATAGATAGGCAGAACATTAGAACATTACTCAATGTTTTGGTTTATTTTGTCGCTTGAAAACATTGAGTTCTGAACAGTTGGGACAATGTTGGTGCAAAAAATTTGCTGAAATTTATTATGAAGACGTTAACAAAAAAGAGTTGGAAATATTGTAGAATGTCTGCATTTAACAGAATACTTGAAAATTGTTCAAAGTGTAAACGAAGGAACTAATAGTATTTATATTGGAAATATATTGAGTCATATAGAAAGCCTCCGCGGTTTCTTGGTGCATTTTTAAACATATATTTTCTTTATTCAAAATCAATTTCAATTGAGTAAATATTGCCTATTATTATCTATGTGATTTTGCCATTTTCCGGGTAGCTTCATAATTCCATCGGTGTAGAATTTCTGTGGTTTATCAGAGGAAAACTTGGTCAAGTGATTTTCAGCGGCTCTTCGGTCGGGAAATTTTTTTCCGTGAAGAGAGTTTTTGCAGAGATCGTAACAAATGACGATTAGAGGGTGAAAGGATGCATCAAAACTTTCCAACCAAGCTCCGTTAATTTGTTCCACGTCATCAAAGATGTGTGGCCTAGCATTGTCATGTTGGCTAATTCTGGTCGCTCTTTCTTGATTGCTTCATTCAAACGGTCTATCTCCTGACAACCATTGGCGGTTCATTAGTTGCAAAATTTCATCGAACTTTCAGTGACAGGCGTTTGGAAATTGAGCGCAAGGGCCTGGATTCCATGCGATTTGTTTCTGAATGGAGGAGTAATGTTGGTGTCAGTGTGGCGGTGGATAAGACTGTGAATATGTTGCTTAAGGGCAAATTGTCACAAAGTCGGCGCCCTATCGTCAGACTTGATACTGGCAGCCTTCGGTATGTAACTGAGGTGAAATAGCTTGGTATAACTGTGGGTGAGAGAATGAATTTCATTCTTCATATTGCTTGTCTTAGAGACCGGTTGTTTGGGTGTGGTAAGTAAAGTGCGCCGTATTTTGCGGAGTGGGGTCTCGTGCTGTTCGTATCATGTATGGAGGTCTATTTGTTGCATGTGCGGTGTGGTACAAACAGGCGTCGTCTACTGTAGGCTGGAGGAAAGTGTCATCATGCCAGAGGGTCATGATATTGGGATGATTTGCCGATATGTCATACTGTCTCCACTGAGGCTTTGCAGAATTTGCTTGGTGTGGTTCCTCTTAATCTGGAGGTCAGGCGAAGAGCCATTGACTTCAAGATCAGGTGAGCATTACCATTGCCGCAGGACGAATGGTTATATGGGATGGATGTGGAGAGCTTAGGTCGTAGTGTGTGTAAGAGAATATTGAATGAGTGTAACATACAGGTTTATTCGGGATGTCAATTTGACTACTTGTTGGAATGTCGGCAGTGAATAACATGTATAGAGTTGGTCCCAAGACACTACCTTGGGGAACTCCTGCTTTTATCTTAAATTCATTTGAAACGAAATTTTTCTGCCTTACTACAAACACTCGATTTGATATGTAGGATTGCATATTTTGGGGTAGTAAACAATTTATTTTGTAAATCAAACCCTCATGCCATACTCGATCAAACGCTTGTGCTACATCAAGGAATACTGCTGAGCAATATTCTCGCAGTTAAAAGGCAGTTCTTATTTCCGAAGTTACTCTGTTGACTTGCTCAATCGTTCCATGTTTTGCTCGAAAACCAAATTGATGATCTGGGATTGAACTATTTGCTTGTAACTGGTGATTGAGTTTGGCTTTAAGGACCTTCTCAAATGGCTTAGAAAGACATGAAAGCAGACTTATAGGTCTATATGAAGAAGGACATGTCCTATCCTTCCCGAGCTTTGGAACCATTATAATAACCGATTTCTTCCATTGCTTTGGAAAGTACCCAATTCGAAAGATAGCATTGAAAAGACACAGAGAAAAACTATTGCTGCGTTTGGAAGTTCAGTTATCATTTTTGGCACAATTCTATCATAACCAGCAGATTTTTTGGGTTTCAGTTGAGTCCTTATAATAGATACAATCTCACTAGCGCTTGTTTTTAATGGAGACATATTTACTGAATTTGTGATTGTCTGGTGAGGAAGCACAAATTTGTTAGTAGGTAGATTAGGTTGAAACACGTGCTCAAGATGGTTGGCAAATACATTAGCCTTCTCTTCATCAGACCGAGCCCACATTCCGTTTCTGTCTCTAATAGGTGAATCCAGCTCCACAGGAGTTTTTAGCGATTTTTGCGCTTTCCAAAGTGAAAATCTTGTGTTTGTGGGTGATAGGTTATAGATATAGCGCCTTTGTGCCTCGAGCTGGTCGCTTAAAAGTGCTTTGGCTAGTTTTTTTGTTGCATCTTTTAGCCTTTGTTTAGCAGAAGGACATCTGTGCTGTTGCCATTCTCTTCTCAATCGTCGTTTAGAAGCAACCAGTTCTTCAATTTCCCTATTTGAGAACGATTTTCTACTGAACTTGTGAGCAACAATCGCAGGCGTTGATACCTCAGCTGCAGCTACCAATAAGGAACTTAATTCATTAACAGATTTGTCAATATCGCTTTCAGAGTTGATCGCAGGTGCAATTTCTATGTGAGAACTAGTATACTTTTTATATTGCAACCAATTAGTTTTATTAGATATGAGTCTATAAGGGCGATCCTCAAATATTGGAAAATCGAGTAAAACGATATCAACGGGGGAGTGATGGAAGAGAGTTCATCATGAGTAACTGCTGATATGAGGTTTCTTGGTATATTTTTTGTGATACCAAAGTCGATGATATCGGGAGTTTTTCTTGGATCTGCCCCCAGTATGTAGGCCTACCCGGAGAAACGAAGTCTAGCTTGTTTTGACAATTTACAAGAGTGCTGTAAAGTTGCCGGCCTTTTGGATTTACAAAACGTGACCCCCAATAAGTGTATTTAGCATTGTAGTACCCGGCCGCCAAAAATCGTGCTCCAAGGTTATCAAAGAAATTTTTAAAAACATCCGCAGATATAGAAAATCGTGGAGGACAATATACAGCAGATAACGTCAGATTACCATAACGCATTTGCAACTTGACCGAAGTAGCTTGTAAATAACTAGATGAGTATGGCTCTAGGGTCTGGTGTTTAATACGCTTTCTTATAATTATGCATGTTCCACCATGAGCCTTTCCATCCGGATGATCTCTTGTATAAACTAAGTAGTCTGGTATAAAGAAGTTGTTCTTGCTAGTCAAATGAGTCTCACCGACTAACAGCACATCTACATTATTGTCCTCTAAATACTTCATCAGCTCTAGTTTGTGCTGTGAAACGACAGAAGAAGAATGATGGGAAAATTAAACAGAAGGGAGTTTTTTTTCGGTGCCAAAAGAATAAAAAATGGTAGGAACCATTATTTTCAGGAGCTATTATTGGATGAGCGTTTGGAATGGAAGGACGCGAAGTGGAAGTGTTGGTTCTTGATACTAATTTTTCGTCTTGGTACAAAACATAATTTTATTGTTACTTGTGTTGAATGTTGTTTCCTGTTTTGCGTGATTTTTTTTTTTTTTTTGTTGCCGTTTACGCCAAATTGGATTACTATGGGGTACCTCCCATACAAGGCCACTATTAAAATTCAGAATCTTATTCGAAAATATTTTTTGATTCTTGTACTATTGAACTGAAATTAAGACTTTATAGGTTTTTTATATATGCGCTGCACATTTGTTGGAATCAGCCAAATTGAGCCACTAGGGGATATCTCTCATACAATCCACAATTTGGTATGGACTAGAACTTGGCCAATTTTTTTCCATTCCCTGTAATTCTTTGTAGATATTTCTCTATGCATTTTTTAAATGATAAAACACTGGCAGCATTGGCGCCGCTAAATGCTGCTATATATTTCACTTCTGTCAGTGGCATCTCTCTCTCTGCAACTGGATTTGCCAACAAGTACGTTTGCAATTCAGCCAATCCATTCACGGTAAGATCGGCCTCTTGCAATAAATTAACCCATTTTATTTTCTTAGTTTGCGAAAGTTTATTTTTCTCTATTTTTTATATATTTCCTAGCAAGATTGGTATAACAGACCAATATCCTAGGGGAACCCGCGGCCGACACAATCGACCGCATTCTAGAAAAAAAAAAAACATTTGATCTTTAAGTGCTAATAACTTCTCTGTAAAAAATGTTCTTTGAGCAAACTCTACTAGCACATGATTAATGGCTCTGACCTTGATGTCTCAGAAATATGAAACCATACCTATTGATTGTTTGAACTCTACTGGCGGGAACATAGAATTGTCAATGGCAAAACACAGGCTGTCTCAACAAAAATCCAACTTTTTGAAACGTTTGACCTCTACAGTCATCGCAAAAGCTGGAATGACTGGAAATTAAGTTCATTGTAATTTGAACGATAAAAGAGTTACCGAATAAGTCAAATGAATATTGGGAATTAAGATTCGAATAATACGCGCTACACCTGTTTACTTCTCGCAATCTATTTAATTTCGGTGCATTCATTCTACACGCATGCGAATTCCATTAACTAATGCTTTTCCTGTACATATTTAAATTCCGCATTAATAACACAATACAGTTTTCTTTTAAAATCAATTTATGGGGTGCCTCCCCATAAACTGATAGAGTATTCAAAAACTCATTAGGATAATTATTATGTTTACTTGCATCATCACGTCCTATACAATTTAACCAAAGCTGTAGTAAGCTTGCTCCTCTACAAAATTTACAATAATTTGGAACCAAAATAACTGAATTCAAAATGCCAGTAGATAAAATAATTTACGGAATATTTCCAAATATATCACTGATCATTTTTATAGGTTCACAAAATAAAACCGAACTGAGGAAAAGCTTCCATTTCACCGTTACCAAGTGTCGCGGGACACCCATGTAGAGGGTAACTCCATTCAGAACAAAATTGTTAATTATTAGTTTAATTTTTATTTATCAAAAAATACATGCTTTAATTTTCTTCTCTTGATTCATTTTTATTATTATTGTTTTTATTTCTTTATTTATTTTCAAAATCGCATCTCTCTTTAAACACAAAAACACGAAAGAGAATGTCGATGTTTTCGCTCATGACTGCATTATAAGAGAATGAGAGTTCTATTACAGAATAAATAAAATAAAAAAAAAAATATACCCAGTGCAGACATTTTTAACATGTTTGCTTAAATAGCTCCAACATAATAAGAAAAACAATTAGTTTCAATATAAAAATAAAAAACAATATTGCCAATGCAGGATTCGTACCCCACGCCATCGGTTTGCCAGTCGTACACTATAGCCAGTAGAAAAAAAATTTGACGATTTTTAGCATAATTTTTTTAAATTTCACTCATGCCGCAACGCAAATAAAGGAGCTATGCTCTAATAAACTGAACAAATTTGAATTTCATGAGGAAGGGCCCTCATATTTCGAGTTAAAGTGACATGATAAAAGTTTCGAAATTCAGACCATGATGTAATACACTTTATTTTGAGGGTAATACGTGAACCATAAGGAACAACTGGCTGGATTTGTCTAAAACCACCGCTTAACAAAATTGTTTTCCCCCCAAATAATTTATCTCTATTCTCTCCCGAACTAAAGTCTCTCAGCAATCTATCAATTAATTTCATGGCATAAAGAGGACACATTGAAATTTCTTTGCATATAATCAGGGACACAGAAATGAGGACTGATATATGAAACTGAATTTTCTAATAATGGAATTGGTAATATGAACACATTGTGTAAGGTCCTCGCACCGATCAAGAGAGTAGAAGCGTGACCGCTGAAAACTTTGGGTATACAACGAAGATTTAATGAATTTAATTTACGAATGATTGCTGTGTGGACATAAGTTTTCCCACAACCTGCGTGAGCCGTTAAACAAAATACATTGCTACCAGTATCATGATTCAAAACTTCTCGTAAAACACTATCTATTATATTACATTGTTCATCATTGGCGCTAATAAACATACGTATCTACAAAAAATATTTTCTTCTTCAACGCGGTTAGTACTACCACTGAATGCAGAATCAAAAGGGAAGTGAACAGGATGCAGTATGCAAGTTAGCGTAACTAATATACCATAAAACCATACGAAGTTAGTAGGGTATATAACTACAGCAATTGTTTTATGTCATCTCCTTTTCGTCTGAAATACTGGCCAATCGGTGGACGGAAAACAGTTTCTCGGGTGTTAGTCAATGCATACGATGCTTTCGAGCATCTAGCTGAGTATAGAATGGCCGAAATAACGTGTGGAACTGACAAGGCTCTTTGTCGTAACTGGAATTGACTATTGTGGACCATTTTATTTTGAGTCAGAAGTTCGCAACAAGCCGCCTATTAGCGTTTTTGTATGCTTTGCAATCAAAACCATTCACCTGGAGCTTGTAAGGTATCTTTCAACTTCTGCTTTTCTTGCTGCATTAAAGCGATATATATATATATATGCCTGGAAGGCCAATTCAGATTTGGTCTGATAATGCGATAAACTTTATTGCAAAAAATTAACTAATGGACCTTCGTTGCCTTCTCCTCAGTGATGGCCATCAACAAGCATTGCATCAATACTGTGTCTCGGATCATGTTGATTGCAAATTCATCCCTCCCCGGTCTCCACATTTTGGTGGACTGTGGGAAGCATCGGTGAATGCGGCGAAATATCATTTTTATCGAGTAGTCGGCTCATCGGTCCTCAGCTTTAAGAAATAACGTAGTCTAGTTTGCCATATTGCTGCAGTTGTTAACTCAAGAACTTTTGTTCCTCTTTCAGAAGATCCTGCTGATTTGGATGTGTTGACACCAGCTCATTTCTTGATTGGTTCATCGTGTGCTGCCATTCAAGAGTCAGATGTAATTCACTTAAACTACAATCAGCCACTTGTCAAGGCAGCGTGTGTTATGTTTGCATCAACAGCGTGCCAAGTGGGGCGTACCCAGCCCTGCCCTGAAGGTCAACGAATTGGGTTTAGTCAAGAACAAAACCCAGCCGTCTCTGAAATAGCCACTAGCAAGGGTGGTTCAGCTTATTCCTGGGACAGATAGAGTTTCTTGAGTTAGTTGAAAGCCCTAGTCTGTCATAATTTTCGTTGCTTTGCGCAGCAAATTCGTATAAGAGATAAAAATGTATTTGCTCTGCGCAGCAAACTAACATTATTAGTAAGATTGTTATTGAACTATCATTTTACCGTTTGTGATTTATATTGTACGCTTTTTTTGATGAACTAAAACTGTTTACTTTGGACATCAGCTGAAAACGGTAGGTTTGCAGTAAAGGAGGCCTTATCTTTTAAAAAATGAACACAAATAATTATAACATAGAGCCTCAAGATGTCATACCACAAGTCAATCGTATAGAATTATTCAAAAATAGAAATGCAAAGTTATTAAAAAAACTTGATATAAAAAGTGTAATAAGGAAAAAAAAGTTAAATTGTTATTAGAAATAAATAAATACAGAAAAGAAATAATAATAAAAGAAAAAATTTTAATTGTAAATAAGAAAAGCAGAATCATTTGTGAATATAGTGAACTAAACACCCATATTGATTGTGGCCTATTCATTGGTCATTATACTCTACACATTTGGTCTGGCTATATACTCGGGTTTTAAACAGCTTAGTCTACAATACAATTGGTTTTATGATATCACTGACATAGAGAAAGGCTTCTATGGTTGGTTATGCGGAATTTTGCATTTACCCGATTGCTGTTCATATGAAATGGTTATATTGACTGATATTTGTTTGCCCCCAAAGGATCCATAACGTTTACATATTATGAAGGAGATGAGTTAGAAAAATAAGTGGTCAACCAGCAGTTAGAGATATCATGTAAGTTATATAGAAAAGCAAAACAAAACGAATAATGGAATTTTAAAATGACCGGTGGTGAAACTCTGTCCTTTACCAATACAAGATATTTGGGTCGATAATAGCACCAACACTGCTTGTTAATGTTAAATTTACACTTTTGTATTTTTAAAGCGTTCCAGATTTTAAACATCATTGCAGATGGATGGTACCTCAAAAGGGGGAGAATGTTTGGGCGAGACGTGTACAATGAAGGGAACAACTAAAAGAGAAGCGAGTGTCGAAGAAAACAGCAAAGCAGAGACCAACAATAACATAAACCGAAATGTTAGTCCGCTATTTCTGCTGTTATGTGAGCTACCTGCAGTCGTCTGTTTTAAAAATTTATGCATATTTTTACATTTAAGTTTTAGTATTAAACAGCAGGCAACAGTAACAAATATACAAGTGAAACATTAAATAAACATTTATCAAATTTCAATTAAACTTACATAAGTATATAAAGCACAATTTCTTATTCCTAATTTATGATAACAAACACAATAAAATAAAAAGAACAATTGCTATCAGTAATTTACGACCATCGCCAACTTTTCAACAAATATCTCTGGCTGCAGAAGCGACCCACTGCCGTCTACTGCGCATAAGTTACCCACAGACCGCATCTTAGTTTTTTTGCATTTTGGAGCTTCGTCATTGGCGCAGCATAACCAACACCCTTCCTTTTCCTTGAAGGAAGGACACAAATGTATTAGTTTTTACGAGTCGAACCTTATTATTAGACCTTTCCATAATTATATATAGGAGATACAATAAATATCATAAATTAAAAAAAAAAAAAGTTGAAAAAAAAAAAAATGATTATGAGTAAAGCAGGATTCGATACCGTATCTAGTGTTAGAATTGTAGGGTATTTTCAGGTAGAGTAATAGAGCTTAGCATTTTTGTGTTGAGTTAAAGAATAATAAAGTAAAGTAAACAAGAAGAATAACGTTTGATTATAACGAGTAGATCGTACTAGCTGAAAGCAAGGCCAGAGAGCGAGAGAGTCGCGTTGGCTGAATGTGGCGCCATGTTGTTGTTGTGAGGTTCTAATGTCAGAAAGATAAGAAAAAGGGATGAAAAGTACAGTATGATGTGTAAGAAAAAAGTCATTCGAGTATTGACTGTTGACTGCAAAGCAAGGAACATTACAACTCACTGCGAAGCATGGAAGGTAGACACGAAGCTAATGAGACGACGAGTGGGGAGCATATATCAAACCATGCATCTACATATATTATATATTTTATATTATCTTAAATTTTTTTTATTTTTATTTTCATTTATAGTCTTTTGTTTTATATTGCAAGTTTTAAGAGGAATTTAAACTAACGGGCAATTTTAATTGGGCTAATCCTTATTATTTTGTTGAGACTCCTGATTGCACAGATTTGGTTTTCCAACCACTTGGATCAATAAGGCTTTAAGCTTCATTATTTATATGAACACTTAGCCTCTTCAAATAAGGCACCGCATATTTCCGAATGGTAATTGCGACTGAATCGATGGCAAGATCATGTTCAATATCGCTGCTACGGACGTACCAGGGTGCATTCACAACACATCTCAACACTTTGTTCTGGAACCTTTACTTATAGTTCTAAATATTTGTTTTTATAATAATACTTTGTTTTTTGTCAATACAGTTTTCTGAATTTAAGTTAAATTTCTTCTTTTTTGGTCTTTACATGTTCATTCCGCTTGCGCTTGGTGTCCAGAGTCATTCCTAAGTATTTAGCAGTTTTATAGTGTGGAATTTGTACGCCATTTATATACAGTTGGAGGTATCGTATTTTGTTGTACGAGAAATCTATGGGTGTGAATTTTGTTTCTTTGATTTTGATGCGCCATGTTGATGTTTTTTCCACTCAAAGATTACGTTTAACGCGCATTGGAGTTGTGTATTAGTTTCATTTTCTGTGCTGTCAACTGATAGCATGGCTGTATCGTCAGCACATGTGAATAAAACATAAAGGATGTGGCCCAGTACACTACCCTGTGGAACTCCTGCTTTAATTTCTTTGAGTTCTGAATACGTATACTCTTGTTTGATACGAAAGAAGCGGTCTGTCAAGTATGATTTTAGAAAGTGATAATATTGCTTGGGTAATAACACTTTAGTTTTATTTAGTAGGCCATTATGACAGACCTTATCAAAAGCTTTTGATACATCAAGGAAGACTGAAGAGCACCCCTTCTTTTCTTCAAAAATATTTTCGATAATCCTAGTTATTCTCTGTACTTGATCTAGGATTGAATGATTCGCGCGGAAGTCAAATTGATGATTAGGTATAAGTCTTCTTTAGTCAATAATTT
>JBAMAW010000322.1:0-186981 GCA_037043295.1 Amiota minor
TTATTTTTCTGATTTTTCTGGTTCCGTCTCTGTTGAAGGGTTAAGTGTTTGGAGGATGATACGGGCTATTTCTGCCTTCTGACTCTCGGTAAAGGTTTGGGAAAGAGTAGTATTAGGTATTAGTTGTGGTTGGGGCATGGTGTTAAGTGAAAAGTTATTCAAGGTCTCGATCAAATCGTCTAGATTGGGCATAGGGAAATTTACTACTTAAGTTTCCAATATTTTAAGTTTCCGAAGTTTATCTTCTAATTTGATTTTAGATTTATGGGCTTTGTTTTACGCGATAATTTAATAATAATGTTTTAATCTTAGAAAGAATAAAATAATAATTTAATAGAATTTTAGCTTACAGTAGTAATCGCTGCATCTTGACGGTTGGTTGATAATTGGTCAGTTGGTGTGTTGATGTTGACGGGAATGATGCGGATAGCTGGCAATGTTGGCGAAGATATTTCAGGTGGCTGTTGATGTTGTAGTGGGTGTTTTTGTTGCTGCCGTGGTTGCAGTTGTTGTTGCTGTTACAGCAAGTTCAATGAGAGTGTCGTCAAAGTTCAAGTTGAGAAATTTTAAAGTTGTCGTTCTGATTGTTGTTCTAGTTGTTGTTGTTGTGGTTCTTTGTTTTATTTTTACTCGTATTCTTTTTCTTAAAAGGTTTTCAAATTTCGTTTAAAATTTCAATAAAAAAGTTCATTTGTTTTAATTTGAATTTTTATAATTTTTTTTGTTTTATTTTTGGTTTTTGTTTGTTTGTTTTGCTGAATCTTTTTTGTTTCTTTTTGATTTTTCTTTTCTTTGCCGAATTTGTTTTATTTAAACACGCTTTTGTTATAAATACAATTTTTTTTTGTAGAGCGCACGGATTTTAAGATTTTATTTTCTTTCCTTTTTGTTTGTCAGGTTTTTGAGTCACAGTTAAGTTTTCAATTTTTTTTTAAAATTTCAATAAAAATTTGCGCTTGTTTTAATTTGAATTTTAATTTTTTTTTTGTTTTTTTTTTTTGTTTTGTTTATAATTGTTATATCAATTTTTCACTAATACTAAAACACTGTAGAGGCTGGGATTTACTTCCCTCCGTTTTGTACTAATATTTTATTAGTACTACTAAGGCACCAACTACAGGCTTGATGGAGGCCGCGTTTTTTTTTAAAATTTGTAGGGATTTTTTTCAAACGAATTTAGAAATTTTATTATGGCGGCACTATGTGCCTTTATTAATTGTTTATTGTTTGTTTGTTAATTTGTCGGCGTGATGCTTCTTTGCGTGAGTCAATTAAAACTAAAACTTAAGTCTAGCTTCGTCTTAAATGAAACCTCGCTAATGCTTGGCATACGTGACGAAATGTGCACCGTCAGCGGAAAGGGTTCTAATAAAGAGAACCTTTGAGTCGGGAAAGAGAATCTTTGTATTAAAGAAGAGTATTTTTGGATTGGAAAAGAGTGTCTTTGAATTGGAGTACGTGACAGAATATGCACTGTCAGCGGAAAGGGTTGCTTATGCTGGGAAAGTGACTTATGTAAAGATTCTGGATATTGCATCAGCCAGATAGTGTGGGAAGCGGACATTGCGTCAGCGAAAATTTTGTGGGAATAATGATCATTAGATCATATCATTATGGGAACAATGATCATGATAATTATTATCATGATATTAGAGAGATAAAAGAGTTTGTTAACTCCTCTAGCGTCAGCGAAATAGTGTGGGATGGGAAATATTTGTAAAATAAAATATTTCGATTCTTAACTTACATAAATGTTTTGATCGTAAGAGGAGGACAGCATTGGAAGCGGTAGTAAAACCTCTTCTATTGGTGATGGATTTGATTTATGGGCATATCATAAATCTCTGGCACATAAACGGAGAAGAAAGGATAGTGACTCAACTCATCCGCTAGACGACCAGTACTGGAGCTACAGCGAAATGTGATTGAAGTTTGGAGTATGAAATCCGTTTACCCAAAACTATACATTCTCTCCTAAAAATATTGTTTTTTGATATGTTAGTTATGTCATTTCAATCAGAACGCCTTTTTTCAAAAGCCAGGGCAACCGCTACCGAAAAGCGCAATAGGCGGACAACTAAGCGCTTGTTAAATCTTTTATTTTTAAATAACTAGAGTAAGGTTTTTGCAAATTCAAAATTCCTATTTTTAAGTTTTATTTTTAGATTCTAGTTTAAGTTTGAATTCCTATTTTTAATTCTTATTTTTAAATTCTACTTTAAGTTAGCATTCTTAGTTTTAATTCTTCAATTTTGTAAAGAAATGAATTATGAATTTAAGAATCTATTTTTGTTTATTTTATATAACTCATCATAAAAATTACAAACCGATTAATTACTTACAAATAATTGAAATTAATAATCAGTTCCATTCGATTAACCGTATGACACATTTACGGGTTAATCAATTTTTTTTGCCATCACGAGTCAAACCAATATTCAAATATTTTTGAATGCTCTATCACAGAGGCAAAAACGTTTTCTAGGGGATGCGTGAAGAGTCAACTACGGCATTGGCGAAGCTATACATCTTTTTATTTGTTTAATATATGCTTATTACAAATACATTAATATATAACTGCATATTTGTTTTATTTAAATACATATCCTTTTACCATTATATTTGACTATTGAAGAAGTCAATTGACGAAGGTCATGCTTTTATTTTGGAGATTATAATTTATAATTTCTATTGTCCTTTTCACAGTAGAGGATAAGCAACTTCAATATGCAAACAACTCAAAAATGTACAAGACCAACTGAAAGAGTAACGAAAGGTAGGGGTTGTTTTTGTGAAACAAAAATTGGTTTTGAGCTGCTTGTTTAGTGAAAGTCAGGTCTGTTAAAAGTACTTGTAGTGCTTCCAATGATTCGCAATTGCTGCCTGTCTTGTTCTTTCTTTTTATTGCGTGTAAACACAAAGCAGCTGGTGTTAATGTCAGTTAATTTCAAATTATGTATTAAAAAAAAATTTTTAAAATTTTTGTAAACACGTAGGAGAAAAAGAGAGATGTAAGATATCTTTGCATACACTGCAAATTGTTGTGAATTATGTATATTTCACAAATTTTACGTTTGATATTAGCACAACGTGCGTGCAATGTAACATGTATGTATGTGTAATCAAAAAACCACAGCTGTTTTCCATTAAGCTTTTGCTTTATGAAAGCAATAATAAAAGGTTTCTGGAGCAAGTTACTTATTAGCACTGTGAAAAGGTCATAAACCTATGATAACATTCAATAAGTTTTTAAAAAATTTTTTTTACAAGCAATAGCTTCTTATATTATTTAACACGAGTTTACTTTGGTATATGTGGAAAATACACTAGATTTTAACATGCAATAGAATTTTTTTTAATATTATATGTACATGTTCGATTCGGTCTCGGCCGAAACTAAGGCCAAGCCGATCGTTTCAGTTTGGCAGAAAATCTTGTGTTGGTCGGACTCTAAAGGAAATGTCCTGATGAAATCTCTCGCCTTATCAACGGTGCTTGCTTATTTAGGACAAAACAAATATTTTTCCAAAAAGTTTTAACATCTATTGTAATTAAATTCAAATATTGGTGTAGAGCGGAATATGTTTCAAATCACACAAAGCTGGTAACTTATTTTTGTCAGAAATGTCAACGATTTAGGTCGGTCTTTAAGACCTTTAACCTTAACATTCGATAGGTGTCATTATGTGCCAAGATCTGAAATAATTTTCGCTTTTCAAATTTTTTTTTTTTTTTTTTTTGTTTTGTTATCTTATATTACTAAGTGGATAATATCAATTGAAAATTAACTTGTATTGTGCTCTAGTTGGCATAAAAAAAAATGCTGACACTAGGTATGATCAATTTACATCTTCGAAATTATATTAATAAATTATTATATTTTATTGAAAACAAACTGTTTTACTATTATATTAATTATTCTAGTTTTATATATGAATGAACTGTACTATTCTGTCTAAAAGGTAGATCAAGAACATGAGTTCTTTTTAGTTGGGGTAACTTTTAACTATTATTTACCAGATTTCAGGCTAGGGTATTGATGTGGTTTTCAAGTCTATCCAGGTATGTAGTATTGTGCTTATTGGTATACCTTTAATTTTGAAAATATTAAGATCTTTGTGTATATTATAATTGTTCACAAAGCAAAGAGCATTGAAAATCATTTTTAATTTTTTTTTTTGATATCTTTGTAATATCTCAACATGCTGGTTTCAACATCGTTTTGTGCAACAATGCTTTGTTTCTTAAAATGAGTTTTGACTTAGGATTAATAAGCCAGTACATTTTTTAGTCTTCATTTTTATATGTTGAGCTTTTGCTTTAATGTGAGGTTTCCAAGTTAATCGACGATCGAAGTGCAATCCAAAGTATTTCACAGGATTCCTGACAGGTATGAATGACTGAACTATTGAAACTCTAGGGCACTCCTGTCTCCTAGTTGTAAATGTTACATGTGTAGGTTTACCTGGGTTAACTTTAATGTTCCATTTATTCAACCAAATTTGCTTCAAATCCAGTTGATTTTGAATAATGTAAGAGGCATCAACGGCGTTGTGTACTAAAGCAAGAAAGGCAGTGTCATCGGGATAAGTAGTCACAGTAATATTATCATTCTTAGGCATGCCGGCAATGTATATCGTGTAAAGCACTGGTCCTAACACGCTTTCATTTAGGACACCAGCTTTAATAGCGTGAATGTCAGAAATTGTGTCTTTTATTTTGGCATAGAAATGTCTGTGAGATAAATGTGATTTGAGCATCAAATGGAAAACTTAAATTTGATACAATTTTAACAAAAGTTGTCACTTAGCAAGGAGAAAATCTTCTACCATAAAAAGAAAGAATAAGCTCATATTATTGTACTGAGCCAATGGCCGAAACCAAATTATGTATATCCGCCAGAATTTGCGGCTTTTTTTTATATATTTAAGCATAAAGAAATGGTTGAGAGGAACAAGATTTTCCACCAGGGAAGGTTGCATAACCCAATTTTAAGAATCCCAGCATACCTGACTGATTGAAAAAGGATTAATATATTGAAAAACTTATAATCGGGTTGTGCTTTGTAACCAAGACAAATTATTTATAACACGTTCCCTTCTGTAACGTGTCAGTTCGCAAGCGTTTATTTTTTACAGTTTATATATGTAGGATCTGGCAAGGAGACTATGAGCGGATTGTCCTGCATGGCAGCGCTATAGTGTGGGAACTGCTGAGCGCGCGAGAGTGATTGTTGATCGTTGGGGTGGGTTACTTGCTCACATATACACATCGAGTGAGGACGCAGTCGCTCACGTTCGCTCATGGAGTGAGGTTGAATTCGGTATAAGTTATGTTACTAAATCAAATACATAGAGATAAGAAACTGTATTTATTTACTACTAGTATTAAAGAGAAACTACATAAAGTGAATTGAACTAATAAAGAAAAATATTATTAAATCTTACAAATAAAATAACTAAAAGTAAATAGTTAAATTTACTAAATGATAGACAATAAAAAACACGTCAGTGACAAAGTGGTATTGGTGACACGCAGAATTTTGGCGCCGATTAACCAAGAGTGAACATCGTGTTTAGCAGCAGATGATTGTGAAGATCAGAAAATAATCGTGGCGACAGAGTGGTGCTTAATATAAAGGCGTCAGTTTAGCGACAGCTAGAAGGCGACAGCAAAGGCAGTGGCTGATTTGTGTATCGTAAGAGCTGAAGACAACAAAACGTGAACGTCGAATTGTAGCAGCACTTTGAGCCAAAGCAGAGACAAACAGCGGTTCGTGGTGGTGGCAGCTAGAAGGCGACAGCAAGGGCAGAGACTGGATTGTGCGTCGTAGAGACGGGAACTGATACATTGTTTGTGATAGCAGTGTAAAGGCGACGACTAGGGCAGAGACTTGATTGTGTGTCTAGAAACTGTATGTGTTGGTATGTTGTAAAAAATATTGTATAGTAATTATTTAGAAAACTAAGATAAGTCTTAAGGTAATTTAAGAATATTAATTTGTAAAATGGAACTTGACCAGATCCTTGCACTTCGAGTTGATGGGCTGCGGAAAAATTGTTTGAGTTGGGACTGGTGACGCAAGGTAGGAAACGAGACTTACAGAATAGATTGCTTACTCACTTCGGTATTCGGGATGAGGATGAGGAAGAAGTTGAGGAAGATGAAGTGTCTGTAGTAACAGCGTTAGATGGTTTGAGTGGGGAAATACAGAAAAGGTCCTGGTTCACATTGAAAGATGTAGAAGAAAGTGTGTCGCTGTTCTCTGGCTCTAATGTTCCTGACGTCAATCAGTGGATAGAAGAGTTAGAGGAATGTGCGATAACAGTTCAATGGAGCCAATTGCAATTGTTTATCTATGCAAAACAGTTGTTAACAGGAGCGGAAAAATTGTTTGTGAGGAGTCAAAGGAATATTAGGGATTGGAGTACTTTAAAAAGAGAATTACAACGAGAGTTTCAGGTCAAAATATCAGCAGCGACTGTGCATAGGAAATAGAGTCATCGACAGCAAGGAAAGGGAGAAAGTTTACAGGAATTTTTATATGCATTGATGGATATCGCCCGACCAATTAAAATAGATGAAGAAAGTTTAATAGAGTATTTTGTGGAAGGAGTACCTGATTCAAAAGCAAACAAGATTATGTTATATCAGGCCAGAAACATCAAAGAGTTGAAGGTCCAAATTGAAGTGTATAACAGATCACGACATTCATTTAAGCCAGCATATCGGCATGACCACAAAGCTGAGAGAGCCACAGATAGAGCGAGAGATAAGGTATCAAGTACAGGAAAAGAGAAAAGGTGTTTTAACTGTGGAGATACATCACATATGAAGAAAGACTGTACCAAGAAAAACTTCACATGCTTTAGATGCGGGCAAACAGGTCATCGGGCGGCAAACTGTAGAGTTGAAGTAGAAGTAAAAACAGAAAAGAATACGAACATTGTTCAGGAGGACATGGTAAGGTGTAAGCCATCAAGTTTATTCACCTCATCTGGACTAGAGCTGAAAGAAATATGTTATTCCACGGTAAAGTTTAGAGGTCTTGTAGATACTGGAGCGGATTTATGTATAATACGACGAAGTGTGTTTTTGAAACTTGGGAATCTACCTTTGACGGGGCCAGGAAGAAGTCTGACTGGAATCGGAGAAAGCCAGATAGTCACGTTGGGTAGTTGCAAGATAAAAGTAAAGATAGATGGTATCTGTATGCAGTTAGAGTTTCATGTAATTTCGGACGAGGATATGGGCTTCGAAGCGATCTTAGGCAGGACAATTTTAGACATCCAAGTGACTAAAACTGGAACAATATTATTGAGTAAGACAAAGGAGAATGAACTGATTAAAGGGGAAAACTCATGTGAGGAAGTACTAAAAGAATTTGGAAACATGTGCTTAATGAGTTCAGAACAAGCTGTTACAGAGTTATCCCATTTAACGCAGTCACAAGCGAGTGTGGTCCGAAGTTTGATAAGAAACTATAAGCCAAAACGAAATAGCGATGCACCAGTAGAAATGAAGATTTTATTAACTGATGAAAGGCCAGTGTATCAATCTCCTAGACGTTTAGCGTATTGTGATCAGCAGGTTGTGGATGATCATATTCAAGAATGGTTAAAAGAAAAAATCATAAAACCAAGCACGTCAGAGTATGCATCACCGGTAGTGTTAGTAGCTAAGAAGAACGGCAAGAAACGGTTGTGCTGCGATTACCGGAAATTAAACGAAAATATTATAAGAGACAATTTCCCAGTGGCCCATATGGATAGTGTTATCGAGAAATTACAAGGGGCGACTGATTTTACTACATTAGATCTAACCAATGGCCCCTTTCATGTGCCAGTGGAAGCAGAGTCACAGAAATATACATCATTTGTGACGCAGAGTGGACAATATGAGTTTAAGTATGTACCATTTGGCATTTCTAATTCACCAGCAGTATTTACTCGGTTCATAGTGGCAGTATTGAGAGAGTTAATTACTGGATGATGTTATTATTCCAAGTAAAAAATTCGAGGAAGGGTTAATGAAATTAGAAAGAGTATTGCAGGTGGCGGCACAAAATGGTTTAAGATTAAATTGTAGTAAGTGTCAGTGGCTGGGTCAAAAATGAGGCACATTGACGCTTTAAGTCGAGTTGCTTGTTATATGCTTACAGATACCATAGTACATCGGTTGAAAGAAGCACAGCTGTCTGATGAATGGACTAAGGTAGTAAGAATGATCGTAGGAAAAGAGGGGAATGAGGACTTCTACATTAAGGATCAAATCTTGTTTAAGAATCCTAACCGTGAGTTGATTGTAATACCATCGCAGATGGAAGAGGAGATCATTCGAACGGCACATAAGCAGGGGCATTTCTCGGCAAAGAAAACCCAAGACTTAGTAGAAAGATCGTATTATATCCCGAAGCTGAAAGAGAAAACAAGACGGGTAGTGGAAAGTTGTGTTGAGTGCATAATAGTTAATGCGAAAGCGGGAAAGAAAGAAGGATTATTAACATCAATTGATAAGGGAGACCGACCGCTGATTACTTACCATATCGATCACGTAGGTCCAATGGAGATGACGAATAAACGATACAATTATATCCTAGTGGTAGTAGACGCATTCTCGAAGTATGTTTGGTTATATCCTGCTCGAAGCACAGGCGTTGAGGAGGTGATTCGTAGTTTGGAAAAGCAAGCTGTAACATTTGGTAATCCGTTGAGGATAATAACAGATAGAGGTAGCGCGTTTACCTCGAGCGTCTTTAAACAGTACTGTGAAGAGCAAGATATACAACATTTGCTAATTACTACAGGCGTTCCACGGGGAAATGGTCAGGTAGAGCGAATGCATAGAATCATAGTACCCATGTTGTCGAAACTGTAGCGGAATATATGAAGCCTTGTGGTAACCGATTCGAGACGAATGGTTCGTCAGGAGGGCCGAATGTAGGATCTGGCAAGGAGACTAGGAGCGGATTGTCCTGCATGGCAGCGCTATAGTGTTGGAACTGCTGAGCGCGCGAGAGTGATTGTTGATCGTTGGGGTGGGTTACTTGCTCACATATACACATCGAGTGAGGACGCAGTTGCTCACGTTCGCTCATGGAGTGAGGTTGAATTCGGTATAAGTTATGTTACTAAATCAAATACATAAAGATAAGAAACTGTATATATTTACTACTAGTATTAAAGAGAAACTACATAAAGTGAATTGAACTAATAAAGATAAATATAATTAAATCTTACATATATATATATACAATGTTTATAAGTTTGATTATATATTTACTGCTATGTACATATCTGTTTTTATAGGAATTGAATTGAAATTTAAATTAAACATACTATGGCTTTGGAAGGCGTTAACTACTGGGACAAAAACTCATCGGTTCGAGTAGCAGTGCGGTAAGTAATCAGTTAATATACTCATTAATAATAATAAAAAGAAAAACTCAGAACAAAAGATTATTTTATGCGTTTTTTGGATTGAAACTTCTGAAGGGACGAATATACGATTGAGCGTCATGTTTCTGTTAGGAGTTTTATCTCATGCATCGTACGTGTACCTAATACAGTAAAAGTTTTCACAGAGTGTGTGTAACCGCTGTTAATATAAGGAATGAATTTTTTGGAAAATCCGCCGGAATGATCGGAATTGGTGGCTTAAGTTTTGCATATAAAGCTTAAAGTCAATCAAGTCATCTGTTTAATGATTCTTAGATAATACAATATGTCATTATTTTATCAATTTTATTTATAAAGTAATGGACTTTCAATTCCTGCGCAATATACTACAGTTTATTTTGAATAAATTAAAGGACTCTAATAATACTGAGGACAATGCAACGGAGGTGTGTGTGAGAATCCTTTTAACAGGATGCTTCCAGAAATATTACTTCATAACTAATACAAATTAGTGAAGCGTATATTCAAGACAAAGTGGTGCATTTTCTTCCGGTTTACCCAGGTTAGAGGAACGTAAAGAAGCATGTCCAGTAGATTTTCAAATTTACACAATTTACTCATTCTTGGTCGAACATTTCCCCTAAAAACTGCTATTTCTGCTATACATTAAAAAGGTTGCTGTCTGTTTTATATGTCCCATTAAGAGCTGGCAGTTGCCGCTAGCATTGATTTGAATTTATTGTTGAACGAAAGTTCTTTCCTAAGCATTTGCACTACTACTACTACGGTTGGCGCGTAGAGTTGTCCGTTCTTCTAATTCAAAATACTTTAATATCACCTAACATTGCTAATACAATAATATAGAAACACTGCCATATTACAGTGAATAGTATTATAACCACTCATTAAAATTCAGATTTCATTAGAAAAACTTTGTGCGTTTTGTACTATTGAATTGAAACTTAGACACTAAGTTCCTACCTTGAGTTACTTGTTCGTATAGCTCCCATACAAAGCCATACCCAAATTTAGGTTTTTATTTGAAAAACTTTTTTGTTTTTTGTGTTATCGAACTGAAATTTGAACAGTATAAGTGTATTCAACAACCGCGTTGATTTCCAGACCCTAGGATTACTGAATAATAAAGCTTCCATAGAAATATTGTGGTCTCAGGTTTGAAATGCCATATGTGTACTGACTATACCTAAACATAAGTCAAATCATTAATCATATATTTCTGAATGCTCTATCACAGAGCGTTGGCAAAAACGTTTTCTAAGGGTTGCGTAAAGAGTAGGCGAAGTTAAACTTTTTTTTTTTTTTTTTTTTTTTGTTTTGAACAAAACAAGTTGAATCTACTGCCATCTTGAAATGAAACTAAGTATATTTTAATAATAATAATTGATTACTTATAAGTTCAAGTTGACAGAACAAAAATGCTAACACTAAATACACTGTCAATGCTGGCATTCGATCAGTGAAGACGCGTTTCTTACCATGGAGCACCCAGTGCCCTTCCCCACAAACGCCCCTGTACTCTACACAAGCTGCAACTGTATCAGCAACTACAACAACTACAACACAAAGCACTGCTTGTACATCAACAGCTTCAATGGTTGCATCAACAACAACAGTTTTCTCAACAACTGCTTCGATCGCGTCATCGTATGCAGTTACCGCAACAACAACTTATACCAAAACTCATATCCGCAACAACAACAACGATTCGATCGCCTCTTTGCTCAACGCTGCGACAGTTATGCCTACGCCAACAATTAACACAGAAGTATAAAACTCAAATAAGAAAACTGGATCTGAACAGTTAGCATCAAATAAAAGAAATAGAAAAACGCAATCACTAGCAATACCGATTGAACAAACACCAAACATTAACAAAAAGCCAAAACCAAACAGAAAGTCACCTACCATATCTTTAAAACTAATAAACCTAAACACAAAAAAAAAAAAACAGACCACACTTAACTACTGGCTTGACAAGTCATCTTTCAATTATTTTGGCATCTTAGATATCGACAATGACAATTTAGAAGAAGAGAAGAATACTCTGGACAATGGCTCCAAGCAATCTCCAAAAGTTAATAAGCCAACACCTATTTATGTGCAGGGGCTAGAAGAAATCTCCATTCTTAACAATGCTCTGTGTGAAATTGTAGATCATAACTACGTACTTAAAACATTGCCCAATGATGAAATTCGTATCAAACCGGCAGAGCCCCTACATTATAAAAAAAATCACTGAATTGCTAAAAACCAGAGATACGAAATATTACACTTTTTAGCCCAAAGATGAACGAGGTTTTAAAGTTATGTTGAGACACCTTCATCAATCAACAGACACCGACGACATATAACGCGAACTGAAGATATTAGGCCACGAAGTTATAAACGTACATAATATCCAACAAAGAACAACCAATAAACCACTTCCTTTGTTCTCAATTGAACTTAAAAGTAGCTCAACCAATACAATTATTTATAATGTTACGACATTACTTCATACCAAAATTAAATTTGAGGCCCCCCACAACAAGAGGATGATAGTGCAATGCATCAACTGCCAAAAATACGGGCACACCCGAAACTATTGTACCAGGGATCCAGTATGCGTCAAATGTGCTGGTAAGCACAAACAATCGACTGCTGTATGAAGTGGTGCTCATACAGCCAACTACAAGGGTTGTGAAATATACAAAACCCTTAAAATCCAACGGCCCTTCGACCCAAAATATTGACGGATCTCACAAAAGTTCAGCAAATGCCCATAACGTCCAGTAAAGTGGAGAATGGTATAAGCTACGCGCAAATTACAGCTGCGACTCCCCAACCCCAGCCAATCAACCGACCAACCCAAAAATCTAAAGTCATCTCAACTGAGAGTCCGACCATAGACAGTAATTCCTCCCATCAAAATAACAATAACATTATGCCAAATGACGATTCAGCTGAACTTAAAATCATGATGAAGCAATTGATTCAACAAGTGACTAACATGATGAATATAATCACCATCCTGATAACCAAACTTGACAAACAAAATAGACAATAAATTAAGAATTATTGCTTGGAATGCGAATGATTTGCACAAACATATCCTTGAACTCCAACTATTTCTAAATGACAATATGATTGACGTAGCTCTAATCTCTGAAACCCATTGCACAAGTAATTACTTCTTGAGCATTCTCGGATATAAAATATATAAAACAAATCACCCGGATGGTTCAGGACATGGCCGTGCGGCTATCATTGTTAAAATACTCAACACGTTGAACTAGAAAATTATCACCATGCTCACATTCAGTCGACCAAATTGCTATTAGAAGACTAATATGGACCTTTCACAATAGCAGCTATTTATTGCCCACCTAGACACTCAATCTCAACAGCTCAATTTAAGGACTACTTTAAAGAGCTTGGCCCAAGGTTCATCGTAGCAACGCGAAACATGTAAACTGGGGTTCAAGGCTGACAAACACCAAAGGAAAAAACTTGCTAAGTATAATTCATACGATTGGGGGGATGCACTTGAGTACAGGTGAACGCACATACTGGCCAACAGATCGGACGAAAATACCGGATAGACAATAGACTATGTATTAAAAAACATGAATATAACACATTTCAAAATTGACTCCCAACTTGAACTTTCTTCCGATCATTCACCAATACAAGTTGAATATAGTTGCGCAATAAAAAAAGATCAATCCGCGTGCAAAATGTATAATTTCAGAACTGGGAAGTGATATACTTGAATGACATTATAAACGAAGAAACTAATAGAGCAACGCCTGATCTTAATCCAAAAGAGGACAACTATATTTTCCCCCGCTCAATAAAAATTCAAGTCGCGAACAAAACCAAACTGCGTAAGATCTGGCAAAGAACGAGAGATCCAAATGACAAAGCTAAACTTAACAAAGGAATCAAAGATTTGAAAAACAGTCTAAGGAATTTTAAAACTGAACAATTTGTAAATTACACAAAAACATTGTCGCCGACATCTGACACTAACTACTCATTATGGAAGGCTGCTAAGCACTTCACAAATCGCACCTTCCACCAGCCGCCACTTTTAAAATCGGATGGGACTTGGGCTAGAACCAACTATGACAAAGCTTCACTACTGGCAGACTATTATGAAAGGGCTTTTACTACCAATCAATCTAATAGTAACACCAATTTGTACAACAGGACTCCATCTCCACAATACTGTACAAAAATGATTTCAACCAATGAAGTTAGGCACTGTTTGTTCAATGCGATATTAAGACTAAAGCACTACCCATCTTTATGGAAGGTTGCTGAGATAACAGCCATACCCAAACTGGGCAAAGATCCAACCAAGGCGTCCTCGTACAGACCAATCAGCCTGTTGCCCTTACTTTCTAAAGTATTTGAACGTCTCCTACTTGACCGAATACAACCAATACTAGACGTGAACAGAATCATACCTGACCACCAATTCGGGTTTAGACAAAGTCACTCCACAATTCAGCAAGTCCACAGAGTAACTCACAAAATTTTAAAGGACCTTGATGTAAAAAAGTTCTGTGTTGGTGTTTTTCTGGACATAGAAAAGGCCTTCGACAAATTCTGGCACGACGGCCTACTGAGTAAAATTAGGACCGTATTTCCAACTGATCTATTTGAAATCATTAAAAGCTACCTTGACTCTCGCTATTTCTACGTTAAATATAAGGATGAATCTTCTACGCTAAGACAGATAAGAGCAGGAGTCCCTCAAGGAAGCGTGCTTGGTCCTATGTTGTATACTTTATACACATCAGACATCCCAACTCCAGGAGATAGCTCGGCAATGGTGGCTACCTTCGCTGACGATACAGTACTAATGTACTCCCATAAAAATTTAGTTGTAGCAACAACTAAGCTGCAGATTATTCTTGACGAAGCTTGCAATTGGTTTGATAAATGGAAAATAAAAGTGAATGAACTTAAAACGACGCAAGTGATATACACAACACGGACAGCTTATCAGCCAAGACAATTAAAAATAAAAGGTATTGACATTCCATTAAGCAATGTGGCAAAGTACCTGGGCATGCATATTGATAGTAAACTAACGTGGAAACATCATATCCAAAAAAAGAGAGATGAACTCATATTAAAATTTAAGCAGCTATACCCGCTTCTTAACAGTAGATCTGAAATGACAACCATTGGGAAATTAGTAATATACAATAGTGTAATTAAGCCTATATGGACGTACGGCATGCAATTATGGAATACAGCCAAGAAAACTAACATTAACATTATTCAGCGTCTACAATCGAAAATACTTCGATCAATAGTTAATGCGGACTGGTTTATATCTAACTATGAAATTCACAAAGACATCGGCGTAACTATGATTTAGGAAGAAATCATTAATGCTAGCAGGAGGTACCACAAAACATTAGACCGACATACCAATTTAGAAATAACAGACCTTCCCTCTCACGAATTGTCTAGACGTAGACGCTTAAAACGAAGCAGACCAGTCGATCTGACCTAACTTAGGTTACGGGTGGCGCTGAGAGGCATCTTGCGGTTGTTGGCCTGCCGCAAGTAGCTCTTAAAAATGAGGTCTATGACACCCAGTAATCCAGACCATTATTCAAGAGACCTTTCGAAAATGTTCGATATTGTCCATTGCCTTTTCCCTTCTTATTGTTAAAAATGTACTTAGTGTTTTCTTTTATATTTAAGATATAAGATGTGGGAAAACAATAGCTCATATCCAATGGGGAATAACAACAAAAAAAAAAATTTCTCTTGGTTTACTTCTATGCTTTTTGTTATTGTGATTTAACATTTCAAAGCTTTTTGTTTGCTTTGCGTTGTTATTGCAGTTATATCTGAGCAAGCTAAGATTTTTACTTGTTGTTTTATATACGGGTTTTTACCCGGCGTGCGTTGCTATGACGCATATGCGTTAGTTGGGTGTTTGTTCTAAAAAGCTTTGTTGTTAAATGTGTAATTAATAATTTACGTGATTGAACAATATATTTTAATATTCCATTATAACCTAGCAACTTTAAAGAATTACAATTAAAATCTAGCCTAATGCGAGTGGATAAACTATATTTTTGGTTTTCTGATTTGGTGCTGAGATGTTTAGTGTTTTTGGTCTAGAGCAAGCAACATATAGTTGACCATGCGAAAAACATGCATTCTCTAAATTTATTCCAGCAACGCGTAGCGACTATCCTTGAGCTTTCTTGATTGTCATCACGAAAGCAAGACGCGCAGGAAACTGTAGTCGGTTGAATTCGAAGGGCAAATCAGTGGGAATCATAACGTGTTCTCCTTTATATTTGCTGTTAATTATCTTTACTTCAATCCCATGCGGCATCAGGTTTTTCTGGTTCCGTTGCATAACTTTGGCGTGTTCAGATTCCGCAGGAGCATTATTGGTGAACCAATTTTCAAGATCAGTTTGTGCGGTGACATCCCAGGTGGCTCTAATGAAGTGAGAAATTCGACTGGATAATTAAGAGCTTGATCTTCTTCTGTAACTGTATTTATACTCTGTAACTGCACCAGGAATTTTCAATTGAATATCGTCATCATTTTTCTTAGCTAAGATAGCATGTTAGCTAAGCCAATCTTGGCTGTTGATGTTGTTGGCGACGTTTGAGAAAACTTGATTTTTAAGATCTTCAATTGATGACTGAAGTTAAAGGACGTTCGGTGGGAATGATATCTCCCGTGTTGCAGGATCAACCGGAAGTTTGCCATTGCCCATATCCAAAAGCTGCTGAGCAAATGTTTATGCAGAATCATCTCTTAGTAAATGTACGCGCATATTGGTTAACAGTGTTATTTTCTTCACGTGTCTCCAGAGAGTCGAATTCTTCAGGCATGCGGATAGCTCATTTGCTGATGTTGATTTGGGAATTACGGGCAAAGTTTCACGAAAATCACCGGCGAGCAGTTCACCCATTAGACGTTAATTGTTTTGGAAGTCCTGCAAAGTGCGATCAAGTGCCTCAAGTCTTTCTTATGAGCCATGGTACATTCCTCCCAAATAGTGAGCTGACATGTTTTCAAAACGGTTTTCATTCCAGTTGATATTCTAATTTTCAAAGAGGTTGAACAGCTAGATTGAAATTCAATGGCAGCTTGAGAGCCGAATGCGCAGAGCGTTCTCGATTGAGTAGCGTTGTTGCAATCCCGGATGATGGCATATCCAGTGCAACGTATTTCTGCGAGTGAACAGCCTTTTTTGAGTCTCAACAAATACTTGCAGCGTAACGACGTCGTATTGTTTTTCTCGAAATACGTTTCTATCGACATCGTGTAGGCTACGTTTTCGTGGAAAAAGGCCAGGTTGTTAGAGGATTTTATTGTTCTTAGATATACACATATCTTCAAGAGATATCAGTGCTTCATTAAAATTTTTTCTGAATACTCTCTGCATGCTCGAATGTTTTCACTCATACTCTCCTTATAGTTTTCCCACAGATCCTTCGGATTGAAGTGCGCACAGGTAGTCAAAATAATGTCGAATAAAGTTCGTATTTGGAGCGCATGACGTATTGTCCCAATGTCGATCATTTTCGAGCATACCAAGTTTTAAACACGCTTCTCTGTATGTCTGACATTTTTGACCATCAATGGTTTTGATTACTAGAAACGATGTTGAGCCTTTGGTCACGTGAAGCAGCATTCGTAAATAGTAGCATTCAGCATTATTGGAATGAATAGTATATTATCGTGCTCTAATGTATGTGTTGAAAATATGCTAGTTTTAGAAGTCTTCAAATTTCTAATATTTTCAAATTTATCACTCCTCCCACTCAACAAAAGTCAAACAAAAGACGCGAAACAAAAATCAGCAGAATTTTCGTTTTTGATACACGACTAACCCAAAATTGATCAATAAGAGCGCAAAAAGAGCTTACTCAGAGAAGAAAAATACATAAGTATGCAACTCTTTTCATTTAAAAATGATCAAAATTGGTTCAGTCGTCTTCAATTGATGAGCGTACATACATTTTTCGACATTAATTTTTATATATGTAGACACCCATTAAGACAATACTATTAGAAAATCATCTGGAGGTTACATAGAACTCTACTGGAACCATCCAATTGTCCGTGACGAAACACAGGCTGTCTTAACAAAATTCCATTTTTTTGAAACGTTTGAGCTTGGGATTTAATTATATTGTAGTTATCGCAAAATCTGGAATGACTGGAAATTGAGTTTGAAATTTGAACGGTAAAAGGATCCTTGAATAAGTCCAATGAATACGGGGAATTAAAATTCGAATATTACGCGCTACACCTGTTAACACCTCGCAATATTGAGTTTCGGTGCATTCGTTTAACGCGCATGCGAGTTCCGCTAACTAATGCTTTTCCTGCATTTAAATTCCGTATTAATACTACAATAGTTTTCTTTTAAAATCAATTTATGAGGATACAGTATTCAAAAACTCAATAGGAAAATTATTATGTTAATATTATGTTCACAATTTTATCAACGCTGTAGTAAGCCTGCTCCTCTCCAGGCAATTGTTTTGAGATTTCTAAATTTATAAATTAACAATCATAATTTTTTGGAACCAAAATAACTGAATTCAAATTGTCAGTAGATAAAATAGTTTCCGGAATATTTCCAAATGTATCATTGATGATGTTTACAGGTTCACAAATTAAATTTTTCGGTATTTCAACGATATCTGAACCGAACTGAGGAAAAGCTTACATTTCAACTTTACCAAGTGATATAAGAAACCGAACTGAACAAATTGAATTTCATGAGGAAGGGCCCTCATATTTCGAGTTAAAGTGACATGATGAAAGTTTCGAAACAAAATTGTTTTTCCCCCCAAATAATTTGTCTCTATTCTCTCCTGAACTCAAGTCTCTCAGCAATCTATCAATTAATTTGATAGCATAAAGGGGACACATTGAAATTTCGTCGATTATAATCAGTGACGCAGAATTGAGGACTCTGCCTTGACTACTGTAAGGACTGATATTTGAAACTGAATTTTCTAATAATGTAATTGGTAATTTGTGTATGGTCCTCCCACCGATCAAAAGAGTAGAAGCGATACCGCTGAAAGCTGTACGGTATACAACGAAGATTTAATGAATTTAATTTACGAATGATTGCTGTTTGGACATAAGTTTTCCCACAACCTGCGTGAGCCGTTAAACAAAATACATTGCTACCAGTATCATGACTCAAAACTTCTCGTAAATCACTATCTATAATAATACGTTGTGCATTATTATTACTATTAAACATATTTTCAAATATATTTTCTTCTTGAACGCGGTTAATACTATCACTGAAAACAAGATCAACAGGGGTTGTAAGACCAAGTTCTTGACATTAAGTATTATGAGTCTGAAGATTATTAGAAGAGTTCGATTATACAATAAGAAATATCCTGTCCCACGTTGACTAACAGTCCACTTTTTGCTTTACCATCCCACTCGAAATATACTGGAATTTCAATATACAGAAATTCATTTGCAGAAGCAACGTTTGTATTCAATTCAAAGAATGCTAATAACATGGTTCTTGGAGGATTAGCTACGGCCTGATTCACATTTCCTTTTCTAAAGTATGTATTTTGCCTTCCAGGCAGGTGACAATCAACCCGAACAATTGTATAAGACTGATAATGCATTGGGAATTCAAATAACCTCCAAGCAGCCTTAGTGGAACCAACAAATCTACCATTTAAGAACATTCGGATCTCATCTATCACGATTTCATTCGGCGCAACATTCTCAACACCAAATTCTAAAGTCGTACAGTCATACCCTTTATAAACATACTTGTAAATGTAATTGACACTCTTAACAGTCGTGCAAACTTCAACATTCAAATAACAATGGAACTTAGCTAAAAGATACGTATTGTATGGGGCCTCAAAACATTAGTAGTAGAAGCAATGTTACGAGACATATTTATAAGCCAACCGGTATCACCATTAGGAAACAACAAAAGATATGC
Source organism: Amiota minor (assembly GCA_037043295.1). NCBI lineage: Eukaryota > Metazoa > Arthropoda > Insecta > Diptera > Drosophilidae > Amiota > Amiota minor. Next base: position 19,399 of record JBAMAW010000322.1, read on the forward strand.
CAACGGATCTAATGAAGAGTCCAAAACAGAAACATTATGAAGTGACGTTTACACGATATAACTCATAAGCTAATTCATACATAATAGACACATTACATCCATTATTTGCTCTAGCATTCAGTCTTTGAAGTACAGCAGTTTCAATGTCGTAGAAATAAAGCTGTGCATATGCCGGATCATTACCATAACCCGGAGTAATTGAAGGAGATCAGTGGTAAAATACCACTTATCATTGCAAATGAAGCATTATAAGATCGGATATTATCAAAGTAATTCTTGGAGCGTTGTTGAATGACATTGTCATTTGAGTTCAAACCTTGAACTAAATTCATAAAAAGAATATTCTTGGGTGGTAATACAACTATTCCCTTATGACAACATAGAGTAAAAGCGCTAGTGTTACGTAAAGTAATTTCAGATTGAAAATGTTTTGCTGAACAGAAATCACAACGTAATATTATAGACCCAGAGCTAAAAGACTCAAGATTACGGGGAACTAAATTCAGTGCAATTTAATACGTTCCATTCAATAAATCAATATCTTGTCGTTTGAAATACTTGCGATAACATTTCTAACTGATCTTATGTAGTTTCTCTGGCGTGTACGCTGAATTCTACCAGTTAATGTAGATCGGGAAGGCATATTTAAATAATAGCAATGTTAAAATTATGAAAAACAAAATAGCAATGTTAAAATTATGAAAAAAAATAGCAATGTTAAAATTATGAAAAAAAAATTAAATGAAAGTCGCAAAAATTTTCGCAAACCAGTCACACAACGGTCGGCATATATTAAGAATGCCGATTATGCTGATTTATAGCACACAACAACACTGACTGACAACATACATATGTCTTAACTTCTGCTCTGACTATTTCATTCTTCTCTTGTTCCCCCTTGCACTTCAATACATGCTCATGACGTGTGCCAATACACATACACATACTCACACCAACCCCATAACTTCCCAGTAGTATGCTCGGTGGCATTAGTCCCATTTTCAGTAGTTATTCTGTAGACCCTTTTCTTATCCATTGGGGATTAGCCACGAGGCAGACAGAAGCGAGCCAGAGATAGAACAATTGAGAGGCAAAATTTGTTTTCTCTCTTTGAACTGGTGTCGAGAGCGAAAATTCTGAACAAAGATATGTGAAAACGAAACGTTATGAACTTTTGTGTAGTGCAGTGAACGCGTGTTATGTCCAAATTCCATAACCTCGCTTCGAACAACTATGCTGATGCGGACGATATCAGCATAATTGTTCAGAAGTGTAGGAAACATGACGCCACCGAATTAAGATTGTTTCTTCGCATAAACAACGAAAGCGAAGCCTACGCTGACGTTGTTTATGCTTAGTAAACAATAGGAAAAGTATAAAAGAAAAGGCATTTGCATATGCCAACACAGTTTGTGAAAAAGTCATAAGACTTCACTTAAAACAGAGTTTATGAAAAGTCTTAAGACTTCACTTAAAACAGTTTGTGAAAAGTCTTAAGACTTCAGTTAAATAAAAGTTGTAAACTAAAATTACACAATTTAATATAAATAATAAAAACTAAAGTTATAATAACACAATAAACTAAAGTTAAGTTGTTTTTAATTAACACATAATTGGCGCAGTCGTGGAACCAATATTCAAAAGAATATTGGAGTGAACATCGAAAGGAAAAAAAACTAAAATTACGTGAAAAAAAAAAAAAACTGAAGTTGTGAAACAGCCAATATTCAAAAGAATATTGGGGTGATTTTTTTAACCGAGACTCCTCAAAGAATCAAATAAATGTTCAACGTTATCAATTTCATTGTCGGCATTTTTCAACAATTTACAAAAATTTAAAAAAAATACTAATTAAATAATAAAAACAATTAAAATTTAAAAAACAAACAAACAACTCTTACAACTAAATACATTTAAATAAATAAGCAAAATAATAAACGCAAATATATCGAACTCGGGAAAAAATATATATAATAAATATATAAACTTAGTTATCTTCAACATCATTATCTTCATCATATTAATATATATTATTGTAATTTTAACAATAACAACAACAAAACAAATAACCACAAAATGAACATGAAAAAGATAAAAAGAAGGAAGAAGTCCGATTGTTGGAATGTGATGTGAAAGCGGCTAAAGACATTTAAAATATTTCCTAAAGAAACACAAACATCCTAAAAAATTAAGATTGAAATGATTTGGAAAAAAATTGTGAACGAAAAAATATCTTAAAGATGTTTTTCGATAAAAAAAAAAAAAAAAAAAAACCAGCAACATTTATATAATTAATTATTAATAACAAAGAATAAAAATAAAACATAATGATAATTAATTTAATAAAGATAAATCACTAACACTTATTAAATATATATTCATAAATTGTAATTGTATTGTAAAAACAGATTTTTCCAAAAACCAAATTCAATACTAAAGTAAAAAATATTGTAATTTTCCGTTTAAATGCTTTTCTTAGGCTCAAGAACAACAAAATATTTAAAAATTATAAAATATTTGAATAAGAAAAATGAAAGAATTAGAAACTAAATTACAATATTTCCCAAAATTAGCACGAAAATTTAAGAAATGAAATATTGTCAACTTGTCTTAAATAAAAAGCACAGTTTTAACTTAAAAAATTATTAAATATAAAAACAAACATAAAATTAGTTTTAAGCATCAAGCAATTTATGTTTGTATATGCAACTACAAAGAAATCGAAACCATAAGACGACAGAAAGCTGCAATAATCCAATTGCAACAGCAGCTTCAACAACAACAAGAGATGCAGCAGCAACAGCTTTAGCAGTTCCAACAACAACAACCTCAACAGACAAATGCGACTTTCTGAAGAAAGAAACGCACTTTATAGGCCATATCTATTCGGAAGGGAATTCGATCTCGAGAGTGATCAACAACCACTTAAGTGGCTCATGACAAAATACTCCGGGAAAGACATAAGCCCAAGACTACAAAGGTGGCCTATTAGTCTAGGAGAATATAATTTCTCATTGGACTATATAAAATAGAAAAAATATATGTTAAAAATAATGAAATATATCAAACATTGTAATAAAAATAAAGTGGAATCCGGGAGAATTCCATGACAAGAGGGGGAGGTGTTATGTCCAAATTCCATAACCTCGCTTCGAACAACTATGCTGATGCCGTCCGCATATCAGCATAATTGTTCAGAAGTGTAGGAAACATGACGCCACCGAATTAAGATTGTTTCTTCGCATAAACAACGAAAGCGAAGCCTACGCTGACGTTGTTTATGCTTAGTAAACAATAGGAAAAGTATAAAAGAAAAGGCATTTGCATATGCCAACACAGTTTGTGAAAAAGTCATAAGACTTCACTTAAAACAGAGTTTGTGAAAAGTCTTAAGACTTCACTTAAAACAGTTTGTGAAAAGTCTTAAGACTTCAGTTAAATAAAAGTTGTAAACTAAAATTACACAATTTAATATAAATAATAAAAACTAAAGTTATAATAACACAATAAACTAAAGTTAAGTTGTTTTTAATTAACACATAATTCGCGCTTATTGTTCAAACTGTACATTTGGGAAGATTTGTGTCAATTTTGAGTGGCGTTTACTGTTTTTACAAAGTGAAAAAAATTTTGTGAGACACGCGTGACATTATTTGTGCCGGCGTCTTAAAGACAATAAAGTGAGGTGAGTGGTGTATTGTTAATATTTATTGTTTATTCTTTTAATTTGTACTATTACTTTCTTAGGGACACGTGGAAAACGAATAAAATTAAATTTGAATTTTTACCAGTGCCATTATTATACAAGGTAAATGAAGAAAAATATTTTATAGAGAGAATTTTTAAATTGCTTTTCTGAGCCGAAGGACATAGCAGCCAGTGCTTCCCATCTTTTAGTTATGTTAAGATTTTATAATTTAAATAACTATAATAATAAATTAATAAATAAATCGCTTTTCTATATGTATTTCATAATTTCTAACTGTCTAGCGACAACAACAAACTGCAAACGACGTAAAATAACATTTAATATCGGTGCGCCATTTAAATAGGTAAGTAAAAAAAAGAAAAAAAATTAATTTAGTGTGTTTCATACAATTTTTAATGTAAATTTCTTTTTTTCATTATTTCTCACGAAGACTTGCTTCCAACTCCGGAAGAAGTAACTGCACAAGAAGCAGGCTCTCAAAAGGAAACACGAGAAGCTGGACAAGAAAACAGGAAAAAAAGCGTTGAAAAAACAATTTTTTTTTTTTACTATTTAGACTTAAGTTATAAAAAAAAAATAAGAGAAAATGTAATATGAATTTAAAAACTTTTTAATTTCAATTTTAAATTGAGGAGCTTCAAATTTCACAACTTGACTCTTTGGGACCGCGCTATGCTCCCTTTGGGATTGACCCCTTCGTAGGACTTGCCTGTGTAAAATTCGCCGCTCATTTATATGTAAATGAGATGAGAGTGTGACTGCTGGCGTGCGCTAGTCCCCTATTCTTTTATTCTTCATGTGCAAAATATTTTGTGTAGTACTTTGTTTTGCATAGGGGGTTTAAACCCCTAAAATCCCTCTTCGCCACAAATGTAAATAAAAAATTTTGAAATTTGCACAGAATGTCTATTTCTATTGCCATCTCCCCAACAAATAATAAAGTTTTTTGAAAATTCACCTGAAAATAATAATAGACAACAACAACACATCCATTTCATAATCTTATGTAAAATTAGAAAGGATCACTTAACCCCTTAAAACAATACCTTAAAAGTTGGATTGAAACCCCATTCCTCAATTATATTTGCACCAAATGATGTCATTTGGGACACACTGTTGTAATTTTGAATGTTCTGCAAAAAATTATTTGAAAGAGGTTTTTGTCTCGAAAGTAATGAATTCAGGGGTTCAGGTGACGTTGTCAGTTGTGGTAACTTGACATTGCCGATTAGAAAACATAATCCTGTTGGTTCAAGGCGAAACCTCAAAGCACTGCAATATTGACAACTTGTGCTCATTGTTCCAATCTGCACGGAATTATCGCCGGCGTAATCGACAATTGCATCATACCTAAACGCCAAACATTCATAGGGAATTGCAACGTTTGCTCGTCTATTTTGTCGCCCTTCGCCTAATCTCAACGGAATGGATTGTTCCGGAGCCGTAAGTGATCACACTCGAGAAATTCTCACTCTCTCTGCCTCCAAACGTTGGCTACGCTTCTTCCGACACATTATTTCGAAGATTATAATGTCGAGTTGCATTCCGCGTTCTCCGACCGATGTTTTGACGTGTCATTACAGGCATTTTTTCTTATAATTTAATCTAGAGTTATCGCGACATTATGAAGAAATTTTGTGTGTTTATTAGTGCAGTGGTTTGCAACCTTTTTTTGAGCAGGAACAAATTTGATTTTACTATTATTATTAGAAGGGTTAAAAATAAACTTCAATTGAAACGTTTAATTAACATAATTAACCCTAATATTACAAAAAATGGGCCAAGTGCGAGTCAAACTCGTGCACGGAGGGTTCTGTATTAGATTGGGGTTTGATTTGACTGCTTCCAAAAAATATACTGCGCCTTTATCAGAAACTTATTGTGTCTAAATTTCAATTCAATAGTTCAAAAAACAAAAAAGTTTTTCTATAAGAACCTGAATTTTAATGGTGGGTTTGTATGGGAGATACCCTTCCTAGTTGTCTTGTTTGGCTGATTCCAACAGAAGTGTAGCGTCTATGTCAAGAACTTATATAGGATGGATAATAAAGTCTTTGCAATAGGGTTCCTTTTGGTACCCTTTGGGTCCGGAACCGAAAAAATAATAATAATTTTTTTTTTTTTTTGATCATATATTTGCTCTTATTATTTGCCACTGTTCGGAACCATTGTATGAGACATTCATAGTCGCTTTGATCTAGAATTGTCATCGCATTATGAAGAAGTTTTGTGTCTATCGCTCTCCTGCATAACGTTATTTTGTTTGTTAGTGCAATGGTTCGCAACCTTTTTTGGAGCAGGGACCACTTTGATTTTACTATTACACTCACCCTCACTTAACAAAAAAAAAAACGAAAGCGACCTTCCCACTTCCCATATCAACAAACCAAAATTGAAACACAAAAAAAAAAAAACAAACGTACTCAGAGAGGAAAAACACAACAATAACAGCAACCAAAGCATTAAAAACGAAAAAACGTAAAAAACTTTTTATGCTTTGTCTGGCAGTGGTTTTCAAAACACTTAACACTTAAAAAGTATTATATTAAAATTTAAAAACTGAAAAAATAAGTAGTGACTAGTTTCAACTGTGAATATAGTAAATAGTTGAATGAAATTCATAATTTATATTACATTTTTTGTACGTACCAAGTGATTAAAATCTGCATGGCTCATTCGAGCGAAATTCCAATATACATACTTGTAATTCAGATGTTTCAAGTCGCACTTCTTTTAATAATTTAGTACAACACCCGATGTTTTACCCAATCTCGAACCTATTCTTTTCTTTGGTGTTTTTTTTTTGTGGTATGATAAAATCTTTAAATAACTTAATAATATCTAGTAAAATTATCTTAGTTTTCGATATAAGGACACTATTAAGAATTCCTAAAAAACCAACCCGTTTATCCATTACATTAGAAAATTAGAAATTGCTTCCGTGGCACGTTGGGAAAAAAGTCCGTTATTTTAGCATAAAGTCTAAAAAGGAATATATGAGTACCACATTTGGTGTAAACATGTGTTAGGGGTATCTAAATGATCTTGTAAAATTTCATTCGGATCACTATATCATATAGTTGCCTTATAAATGTTCTGACCAATTGAAACCAGCTTTTTTGCTTTAAAAGATTTTAACCTGCGCCAAATTTTACATACTTAATTTCGATGTTTCTAAAGTGTTGATTTAAGAATGAGTAAAAATGTAACGCTTTAAATACATTTATTAAAACTTAAAGTTAACAGCTAAGTTAATTTAATTGAGTCTGTGGTTTCAATAAATAAAGTAATAATTAAAATCTTGCTAAAATTATTATTTTCAGACTTAATTTTCCATTTCCTGTCTAAACTCTTCTTCTAAATCAATTTGAACAATTCCAAAACTATCCTGCTCATCATCCTCTTCATCGGAGTTTTCCATTATATTATTTTTATTCGATGAATTTTGGGAAGGAACTATGCCTTCTTACCGTAACTGATTGTTTGGCGAATCCAATAGGGCGATAACTTCTGCTGGTAAGCTTAATTTTTTGTTTTTGACGTTCTATTATGCTGATGCTGGTGAAAAAGTCAGACATATTGTCGACTCGGATCCATTTTCTGACATGTGATCTTCTGTCACCTTTGAACAGTTTGTGTCGTACCTCTGTTGCACTTTCTCCTAAAGAACCAACCTTGTGTACTGTAGGAGACAAAACTTTATAAATTTCTCTGAGTTTAATGTGTAACAGAAAAAAATGGCAATTAAAATTATGTGAAAACGATGAATATCAAATGATTACTGTTGCCACTGCCATTTGACCTAGGCTTGTCAATTGTGGCCGGCCCATTTTCTGAGCAGAATCATTATATTCACCAGTTTTAATATTCATACTGCTGGCAAGCCACTTTTGAATACTACAATGAAACATTCACTGCGTGAAGTGTATTTCATCCTCGGCATAGCCGAAGATAACGTTCTTTCTAGTTTTTGAATCGCTCTATATTACGGCAGCAGTTAGGCAAATGTTTTCTAATATAATTTATAAAATCCTTAACTGTACTTGATATCATATAAATTATTTCTTCATTAACATTCTCACAGTTGACATATTTGAGGATGTGGCTTTGTAGGGCATTATCTGAGCGGCTGCTGCTGTGCCAAATGTCAAGGAGCGTTGCATAGGCAAAAACGTATGTTCCTGTATAAACGAGATTTATGAGAAGAGGAGCAAAAATGCTTAATTTTACATGAATCTGAAGACTTATTTTAATAACTCCCCATTTTCAACTTTTTGCCACTCTTTGCCATTGAAAAGTTTTACTCCACGGAACGTAAATAAAATTGTTAGTGGTAATGTAAAAAAATACATTTACAAAACATTTCACAATTGGACAACGGGACACAATAACAGAAGTTATTGGGCGTACAAATAGAAAATCGCCGTTTTTTTTCATAATTTGAGGCTTTATTATAAAAAACTCGTTACATACTCAATCTCCAAAATAATTTCCATTAATAGCCACAACTTTTTCCCATTTTTCTGGCAGCTTTTGAATTCCTCGTCGGAAAAATTGTTCGTCTTTTGACGCGATCCACGAATCAATCCAGTTTTTGGCTTCTTCGAAAGAACGAAAGTGGTGTCCTGCCAGTTCATGCGTCATCAATCTGAATAAATAAAAATCAGAAGGGGCGATATCTAGAGAGTACGGCGGGTGGGGTAGGATGTCCAATTTCAAAGTTTCCAGGTATGTTTTCACTACCTTGGAAACATGTGGCCGAGCGTTGTCATGTAGAAGTATCACCTTGTCGTGTCTTTCCGAGTATTGCGGGCGTTTTTCCTTCAACGCTCGATTCAAACGTATTATTTGAGTCCGATAGAGGGCTCCTATGATGGTTTCCTCTGGTTTCAAGAGTTCATAGTACACTACACCGAGCTGGTCCCACCAGATACACAGCATCAGCTTCGAGCCATGAATGTTCGGTTTTGCGGTCGAACTTGATGTATGGGCGGAAAACGATTATTACTCATGTGCTTTGTTATGTTAAATGTTATTTTGAGTGAATTCCTAATATAAAAGTGTATAAAATAAAAAAATAAAAAAAATATTCTTTCCATGGGAAAGCAAACATCTAGTGGCACTCGAAAAAGCATATTGTAATTACGAGAGAAAGGCAAATCTTTGCGTGAAATTGCCGAAATTGTAGGCAGAGGCCCTAGCACAATAAAAAAAATAATTGACAAACATGCCACACATCGTCGGTTAGAAGATTTGCCGAGAACTGGGTATCCAAAGCGACTTATTGATACTCAAGTTAGAGCTGTAGTAAAAAAAGTAAAGGCAAATCCAGCCTCATGTGCAGTCAAAATTTCAGAAAATATTACCCAGACATCAGACAAATCAGTAAGCGCGATGTGACAAAAAATCTTGTCCAATCGATGCCAAGGAGACTTAAGGCGGTTGTGCAATCTAAAGGGAAAAATACAAAATATTAAAATTTAAAAAAGTGTAATATGTTAACTTAATATATGCCACTTTGCATATACTGTTCACTTTTTTTGACGCGTAAAATTTGGACTTTTTTTAATTAATGTGAATTATTTTTGGTTGTGTAATGATTTTGATTACACTTTAAATTGAAATCGACTCCTAAAATGTAAGCCTTGAATTCTGCATACTAACATTTTATTTTGTATTTATTAATACATAATTATAAAACTTTTAATTCAAAACACTAATGCGTTCACTTTCTTTTGACGCAGTGTGTATTTAGTACTAAATAAATTGTCAAATATAATTTCAGGCAACCAGGCGCATAGAAATAGTAGTGAGAAAACTAAAAACAAACACAATGAGATTGTTTGCATATAACTTCATGCGTGATCATCGAACATTTTCACAAAATATACTTATGTATTTACAATTGTTCGAAAAATTGGCTCAAAACACTACTCCGTTGTTATATTGTATTTGTAACTACTTGCACTGAAATGAAGTAACACCAGCAACGATATTATGATAATGATATTCTTCTGTTATTAAAAAAAATTCCATTAGAATCATGAAAACAATGTTGAAGGAAATAAATTTCTCTTTACTCAAATATACTTGTGTTGTATTTTTGCAACGAATTAAAAATAGAATAGAATAGAATTTAAACGGTCAGCAAAGATGTTTGCCTCTATTTTTCGGTAATACAATTGTACAGTTGTATACAAGTGTTTGAGTGGACGCACAAAAGCAAACAGAGCTAAGGAAAACAACAACAATACAATGGCGAACGCGTCTGCTAACATTTGTCCTTGATTTCTTTCGTGGCTTTCTTTGTTACTTCATTTCGTTAAGCCACGTGATAATTCACTTGTGAAGGAGTAAAATTTACAATAAAATGCTATACGCATAATTCACTAGTTCCAACATTCAGTTTCATTCAAAATACATGTATGTACATGGTGTTCCATTAAGAGTTACACAACTTTAAATTTAAATAAAGCAAAGAAAAAGTCTGGAAGTCTTGGGGAGGCCGAAGGTTCGGCCTTTTAGGGGTTCAAACCCCTTATGTACGCTCCTGCTATACAAAGTACTACACAAAATATTTTGCTCATGAAGAATAAAAAAAATGCAAGAATGAAATTCTCAAAGCTGACATAAGTTATGGTGTTTTTTTTTTTCTATCGGTAGAAAAGCATCGAAAGCCTATCCGGTCTACAACCGAATGTGGGACTTTAACCCATTAAAAACTATTGCGCCATATATACCATATCAAAGGAGGAGCATAATTGCTCAAATGTCGATCTGTCCAACGTAAATGGGTCGCCTATTATTCCTGTCACGTGCGTGGGTCGCAACTACACGTCAACAATCTATGACCTACGATCCCCTGTCCGATTGTGCAGCTGAATGATTTGCTTGTGCTCGTAGTCGTTCAGCTGTTCTGCTGCGCTCTGCTATACGGAGGGTATACCTAAATCTCGCTATAGCAGTTTTCACCACTTGCCACTTTCCTAGTGAATGGCACATTTGTGGCACCAGCTTATCTATTATTGTCGGTTCACCAAAACTCTTCTCTATCTGTGTTCTCCTACCGCGAAAACGGGGACAACAGAAAAGTACATGGAGGACATTTTCGACGCAGGTCAGTACGCTGTCAGATTTCGATGCGATCGGACGTGTCCGCGGACTGCGGTACTATTCTATAACGGTAAACGTGATAAGCTTCGCGGAAGGTAAGTGTGAGGCAGCAGCAGTTAAGGAAGACTATTTCCGAGGCTGCTATTGACTCGGTTGGGGGGAAGGAAATTTTGTTGTCCTTCAAGTGCCATACTTTGATGCAGCTTCGCCGTCTGGTATACGCAAGGGGTCTGCTATTGTGAGGATGAAGAGCATTTCTGCTGACGTCACCGGGTGTCTTTTTAATGAGTTTAATGGTGTCTCATCGTCCGTGACCCGATCTATACTGGAGCTCACCAACCACTACGAATTTCTTTTGATGACACTAGTCGCAGAAAATGAGCGCCTAAAAGGACGTTTAGATGCGTGTCGTGACTATAGTGTCAAAAGCGTCTAAGGCGATTCATCCGTGAGCGACCCTGGTGTTGCCCCGACGACATTTGCCCCTGTGGTGAAGCCAGTTGAGACCTGGTCCTTGGTTGTCAGAGGTAAAACTTATGGCAAATCTTCCAGGGACGTGGTGGAACAGGTGGTGAAAGAAGTTGGGCCTACACTAGGTGTACGTATTCATGAGGTGAAGCCACTGCGGGATGGTGGTGCGCTCATTAACACTCTTTCTGTGGCGGAGCTCAATGAGATGAGGAACAACAACAACTTCAATGAGTTGGGACTGGAAGTGAGCGTAAATGAAAGATTAGATAAAAGGGTTGTAGTGCAGGGGGTATACTCCCAGATTGGACCTGATGAGATGAACCTAAAGGAGGAAATAAGTGTGGCAAGCCTTAGGGGTCACCGCTAAGGTGCGGTGAATGTGATTCTGGAAGGTTCTGCTCTTGCTCTTGGGTCATCGGGTTTGCAATGCGTTTGATTGTCGCAACTGTGCATTTAAAAACAAGCCATCGGGACATCTGATGATGTCTCCGGTTTGTCCTGTGTACAGTGTCATTGTCGTCAGGGCTACACACTAAGATGATTAGGATACTTCAGGTTAATTGTCAGAAAACCTTACCTGCAGTAATGCGGGTATTTCCTAATTGCTCCGCTATCAGCTATTCTGCTGTGGTGGTGAATGATGCTAGTCTTGAATGCACTTCGGTAATTAGACTGACTGTGGTGTCTGTGTGAGTGTATGTGGACGTTTTGGTAGGATTTTTGTTGTGAGTATGTATTGCAAATTTAGTTCGTGTCTGGAACCGTACATTTCGTACATGGATGAGGTGCTACTACTGGTGAGTAGCGAACCCTATCATCCTTGGTATTGACGCGAATGCAGCATCCTCGGTGTGGTTCAGTAAAATACCTGGACATGCGTCCGGATATGCGAACCGCATACGGGGTGAGCTGCTGGCCAAATGGGCCGTGTCCCGGGATGTTAGAGTCGTTAACTAACCCAGTGAATGGTACAACTTTGATGGTCCAGTAGGAAAAAGTGACATTGATACATTCGGTCTCTCCAAAATGTCCTGAAGTCGTTCGACTATGATACTTTCCAGTATCTTACTCTGCGAGACGAGCATGCATAGCGATTGCTTTTTGACTTTAGCAACAAGACTAGCCTCTGTCTTTTCAAGATGGTCGGGAATACTCTTTCGGAGAGGCATGTGGAGTATATTTTTTTTAAGATTGCAACATCTATATTTGGGATACCATCCGGACCAGGGGCTTTCCTGTCTCCCAACTTCCCAAGTGCTTGCAGCACCTCTGCGGTACTAACCTCTGGGAACTCTGAAACGCCTGTGGACGAGGCAGTTGGCACGAATATATCACCGTCGGGGAAAAGTGCCGCAACCACGTTGTTCATCAATGCTGGGTCTGATGGCTGTGGAGGCTGCGGCCCCTATACCGTGCTCATCACACGGGTCAGTGTCAGAGCTGTCTCGCAGGTCTTTGAAGCGAGCATCTTTGCTCGAACGTATAACCTTCCTCAGGAGACGCCTTAGCCTTTTAAAGACGCATTGCAATTGCTCCCAATCGGGAGAATCTGGCACGTTGCGCCACAATGCGTGCCCTAATGCAGTGACTCCTGAGCTCAGCAATCTCATCATTCCACCAGTAGGCCACCCTACGCGCAAGTACCCGAGTCTTTCTAGGCATTACAAGCTATGGAGATCCGCTTTGTGACGCTTTCTGCCATACTGTTCGCTCCTTCAGAGCCAGTTACACCATCTTTCCAGATCTGTAATAAGGTGTCCTCGTCAAAAACTCGATCTCACCAGCCTTCAGCTACTGTAGGACGAAATTGACCACTGATTGCCAGATGCAGCACAATCTCAATCACAATGGCTCGATGGTCACTAATCGTATAGAAATTACAAATGCTCCATGTTGCGTGACGCGCAATGGAACAATGTACAAAGGTTTTATTTCTGGGTACCTTCCCATATCGTTATATAAGCCTTCCGACAAGCTATCTACAACAGCCGACCTTTCAGGTAAAGGCGCTGACCAAGAAGCCGCCCAATCTGGGACAGACGCTCTTGGATTTGATTAAATATGAGAAAACATAATTAAAGGGCGGTTTTCACTCGCCCTGTCATGAAAATTTCACGAGAGTTTGTAGCCTTTTAAGCTACCCCTTTTCGTCGCTCATTGGTCGGGAACTGCTTTTCCAATATTCGCAGCTCAAGTACACATCTGCAGGCGTCCACTATCCGCCACCTGTGACCCCCACTCTAGCTTGAGCAACACCGAGTGATGATGATGATTCATCATATGCAAGGGGGGAACAAGAGAGGAATGAAACAGTCAAAGCAGAAATTAGGACATATGTGTGAGTGTGTGTATGGGCATAATCGCGTCGTTTCGTAGACTGTTAATTTTTGTTTTCTTTTCATTCCAGCAAAGGTTTATATGTTTTGTGGAAACATATTTGTGAAAAGTACAATGATTAAATAGTAAAAATAGTAAAATATTTGGTTGGCTTTACACAACCGATAAGCGTACAGCACTAGAACAGAAGTGAGTGATACACAAACTGCTCTATTCTTCCATTCTACGTTCACAACATTAACGGCTGTGTCTAGAGTGCAAAAGATGTGCAACGGAGACATCTTTTCCCATTCATACAATTTGTTCTTGGGTATGCCAAAATTGGTAATAAGAAGAAGAGCTTTCTGTTTAGCTTTCACGCCGTTCAGTCTGTGATTTATGCACTACTTATAAATCAGCATTATTAACATTTCCCGCGTGTTTTTGCTAATTTAAATTTTGTGCATAATTTCCATGCGATTATTTTTAATTATATTTCCAACAATTTATATAAACGATTTTATAGGCTTTGATGCCGCTCAGTCAGTGTTGTCGTGTGCTGTAAATCGGCATTCTTAATATTTACCAAGCGTTTTGTGACTGGTTTGCGAACATTTTTGCGGATTTTATTTTATTTTTTTTCATAATTGTATTATTTAAATATGCCTTTCCGATCTACTTTAACTGGTAGAATTCAGCGTACACACCACAGAAATTACATGAGATCAGTTAGAAATGTTATCGCAAGAACTTCAAAAGATCAAGATATTGATTTATGGAATGGAATGTATAAAATTGCATTGAATTTCATTCCCCCTCATTTTGAGTCTTTTAGCTGTGGGTCTTTAATATTACGTTGTGATTTCTGTTCAGCAAAACATTTTCAAACTGAAATTACTTTACGTAACACTAGCGCCTTTACTTTATGTTGTCATAAGGGAAAAGTTGCATTACCACCCCTCATTCAGGATATTCTTTTTATGAATTTAGTTCAAGTTTTGAACTCAAATGACAATGTCATTAAACAACGCTCCAAGAATTACTTTGATCCGTTCTTATAATGCTTAATTTGCAATGATAAGTTCTGAATACAAATTTGATGACAGAGTTTTGAATGGAATTTATCATTTTAAGATTCATGGCGTATTTTACCACCGATTTGCATCAATTACTCCGGGTTATGGTTGTGATCCGTCATATGCACAGCTTTATTTTTACTACGTTGAAACTGCTGTACGTCATAGACTGAATGCTACAGCAAATAATGGATGTATTATTTCTATTATGTATGTAGGATCTAGCAAGGAGACTAGGAGCGGATTGTCCTACATAGCAACGCTATAGTGTAAGAACTACTAAGCGCGCGAGAGTACTGTTGATCGTTAGGGTGGGTTGCTTGCTCACGTATGCACATCGAGTGAAGACGCAGTCGCTCACGTTCGCTCATGGAGGTAGGTTGAATTCGCTATAAGTTATGTTACTAAATCAAATACATAAAGATACTACTAGTACATAGAGTAAAAGAAATCTTACAAATTGGAGGCTCAACCGAAATAAATATTATTAAATCTTACAAATTGGAGGCTCAGCCGAAGATAAAAATTAATTAAAATAACTAAAAGTAAATAGTTAAATTAACTAAATGATAGACAATAAAAAAACACGTCAGTGGTGACGCGCAAAATTTTGGCGCCGATTAACCAAGAGCGAACATCGAATTGTAGCAGCAGATGATTGTGAAGATCAGAAAATCATCATGGCGACAGTGTGGTGCTTAACATAAAGGCGTCAGTTTGGCGACAGCTAGAAGGCGACAGCAAAGGCAGGGCCTGATTTGTGTGTCGTAAGAGCTAAAGGCAACAAAACGTGAACGTCGAATTGTGGCAGCAGATGATTGTGAAGATCAGAAAATAATCGTGGCGACAGAGTGGTGCTTAATATAAAGGCGTCAGTTTAGCGACAGCTAGAAGGCGACAGCAAAGGCAGTGGCTGATTTGTGTATCGTAAGAGCTGAAGACAACAAAACGTGAACGTCGAATTGTAGCAGCACTTTGAGCCAAAGCAGAGACAAACAGCGGTTCGTGGTGGTGGCAGCTAGAAGGCGACAGCAAGGGCAGAGACTGGATTGTGCGTCGTAGAGACGGGAACTGATACATTGTTTGTGATAGCAGTGTAAAGGCGACGACTAGGGCAGAGACTTGATTGTGTGTCTAGAAACTGTATGTGTCGGTATGTTGTAAAAAATATTGTATAGTAATTAGAAAACTAAGATAAGTCTCAAGGTAATTTAAGAATATTAATTTGTAAAATGGAACTTGACCAGATCCTTGCACTTCGAGTTGATGGGCTGCGGAAAAATTGTTTGAGTTGGGACTGGTGACGCAAGGTAGGAAACGAGACTTACAGAATAGATTGCTTACTCACTTCGATATTCAGGATGAGGATGAGGAAGAAGTTGAGGAAGATGAAGTGTCTGTAGTAACAGCGTTAGATGGTTTGAGTGGGGAAATACAGAAAAGGTCCTGGTTCACATTGAAAGATGTAGAAGAAAGTGTGTCGCTGTTCTCTGGCTCTAATGTTCCTGACGTCAATCAGTGGATAGAAGAGTTAGAGGAATGTGCGATAACAGTTCAATGGAGCCAATTGCAATTGTTTATCTATGCAAAACAGTTGTTAACAGGAGCGGAAAAATTGTTTGTGAGGAGTCAAAGGAATATTAGGGATTGGAGTACTTTAAAAAGAGAATTACAACGAGAGTTTCAGGTCAAAATATCAGCAGCGACTGTGCATAGGAAATAGAGTCAGCGACAGCAAGGAAAGGGAGAAAGTTTACAGGAATTTTTATATGCATTGATGGATATCGCCCGACCAATTAAAATAGATGAAGAAAGTTTAATAGAGTATTTTGTGGAAGGGGTACCTGATTCAAAAGCAAACAAGATTATGTTATATCAGGCCAGAAACATCAAAGAGTTGAAGGTCCAAATTGAAGTGTATAACAGATCACGACATTCATTTAAGCCAGCATATCGGAATGACCACAAAGCTGAGAGAGCCACAGATAGAGCGAGAGATAAGGTATCAAGTACAGGAAAAGAGAAAAGGTGTTTTAACTGTGGAGATACATCACATATGAAGAAAGACTGTACCAAGAAAAACTTCACATGCTTTAGATGCGGGCAAACAGGTCATCGGGCGGCAAACTGTAGAGTTGAAGTAGAAGTAAAAACAGAAAAGAATACGAACATTGTTCAGGAGGACATGGTAAGGTGTAAGCCATCAAGTTTATTCACCTCATCTGGACTAGAGCTGAAAGAAATATGTTATTCCACGGTAAAGTTTAGAGGTCTTGTAGATACTGGAGCGGATTTATGTATAATACGACGAAGTGTGTTTTTGAAACTTGGGAATCTACCTTTGACGGGGCCAGGAAGAAGTCTGACTGGAATCGGAGAAAGCCAGATAGTCACGTTGGGTAGTTGCAAGATAAAAGTAAAGATAGATGGTATCTGTATGCAGTTAGAGTTTCATGTAATTTCGGACGAGGATATGGGCTTCGAAGCGATCTTAGGCAGGACAATTTTAGACAGCGTGGATGTGCAAGTGACTAAAACTGGAACAAAATTATTGAGTAAGACAAAGGAGAATGAACTGATTAAAGGGGAAAACTCATGTGAGGAAGTACTAAAAGAATTTGGAAACATGTGCTTAATGAGTTCAGAACAAGCTGTTACAGAGTTATCCCATTTAACGCAGTCACAAGCGAGTGTGGTCCGAAGTTTGATAAGAAACTATAAGCCAAAACGAAATAGCGATGCACCAGTAGAAATGAAGATTTTATTAACTGATGAAAGGCCAGTGTATCAATCTCCTAGACGTTTAGCGTATTGTGATCAGCAGGTTGTGGATGATCATATTCAAGAATGGTTAAAAGAAAAAATCATAAAACCAAGCACGTCAGAGTATGCATCACCGGTAGTGTTAGTAGCTAAGGAGAACGGCAAGAAACGGTTGTGCTGCGATTACCGGAAATTAAACGAAAATATTATAAGAGACAATTTCCCAGTGGCCCATATGGATAGTGTTATCGAGAAATTACAAGGGGCGACTGATTTTACTACATTAGATCTAACCAATGGCCCCTTTCATGTGCCAGTGGAAGCAGAGTCACAGAAATATACATCATTTGTGACGCAGAGTGGACAATATGAGTTTAAGTATGTACCATTTGGCATTTCTAATTCACCAGCAGTATTTACTCGGTTCATAGTGGCAGTATTGAGAGAGTTAATTACTGGATGATGTTATTATTCCAAGTAAAAAATTCGAGGAAGGGTTAATGAAATTAGAAAGAGTATTGCAGGTGGCGGCACAAAATGGTTTAAGATTAAATTGTAGTAAGTGTCAGTGGCTTCAGGAAAAAGTGAACTTTTTAGGATATGTCATTGAAGGATACGCGGTGATGGCCAAACCACTGTCAGATATGTTGAGATTAAACATGTGGTTTGATTTCAGAGAACTTCAATTGGTAGCATTTGAGCAATTGAAATCTGCATTGGCGTGTGAGTCCGTTTTGAGAATCTATAATCGGCTAAGAAAACCCAAGACTTTGTAGAAAGATCGTATTATATCCCGAAGCTGAAAGAGAAAACAAGACGGGTAGTGGAAAGTTGTGTTGAGTACATAATAGTTAATGCGAAAGCGGGAAAGAAAAAAGGATTATTAACATCAATTGATAAGGGAGACCGACCGCTGATTACTTACCATATCGATCACGTAGGTCCAATGAAGATGACGAATAAACGATACAATTATATCCTAGTGGTAGTAGACGCATTCTCGAAGTATGTTTGGTTATATCCTGCTCGAAGCACAAGCGTTGAGGAGGTGATTCGTCATAGTACCCATGATGTCGAAACTAAGTCAGGGGAACCCAGCGTCCTGGTACAAGCAGGTGGGTAAATTACAACAAATAATCAATGATACACCACCAAGAAGTACAAAAGTAGCACATTTTAAGATTCTAACAGGGCTAGACATGCGTGTACCACCTAATACTGATTTGAGAGATTTAATAGAAGAAGCGTTGGTAGACGAATTGGAAAGTTATAGAGAACAAGTTAGAGACGACGTTCATCAAAATATAACAGCTCTGCAGGCGGAAAATAAACGGTCAGCTAATGAGAAGAGAAAGGAACCCAGACTATATAATCTCAACGAGTTAGTAGCTATCAGACGTACACAGTATGGTGTGGGATTGGAACTTAAGGAGAAGTTTCTAGGACCATATAAGATAGTCGCGAGGAAGAAGCTTGGGCGGTATGATGTCCGCGTAGAACATTGACTGCAGCGGAATATATGAAGCCTTGGGGTAACCGATTCGAGACGAATGGTTCGTCAGGAGGGCCGAATGTAGGATCTGGCAAGGAGACTAGGAGCGTATTGTCCTACATGGCAACGCTATAGTGTAAGATCTACTGAGCGCGCGAGAGTGACTGTTGATCGTTAGGGTGGGCTACTTGCTCACGTATGCACATCGAGTGAGGACGCAGTCGCTCACGTTCGCTCATGGAGTGAGGATGAATTCGCTATAAGTTATGTTAATAAATCAAATACATAAAGATAAGAAACTGTGTATACTTACTACTAGTATTAAAGAGAAACTAAAAAGAAAGTAAAAGAAATCTTATTTGTATGAATTAGCTAATGAGTTAGATCGTGTAAATGTTTTTATTTATTTATTTATATAATGCTAACCTAAAGTTAAAACTAATAGTTTACAGAGTTTATAAATAGCCATGGCTGCCTGAGCCTTCAGCTAATAAAGATATATGTGTGAGACTAAATAAGTGCTTAAGTTTAATGTTAAAGTATACTGTACAGATTTGCTTTTTTAAGGAAGTTAAGAATAAGATTAATGTTAGAGGACGGATCGGAAATGATTGAGATGAGGTCTATATTAGCGAATGTGGAGGATCTGAGGTGGTACAATGGAGCAGCATGTGATAATGTGGTGAATATTATTAGGACCGTTATTACATTACGTTATTGCAGATGTTATTTAGGTTTTTATCGATGAGGTGTATGTTTGCTAGGTTTGTGTGACCAAGTCGGATTCTAGTAAACTTTATCTGATCAAGTCTAGATAAAAGTTTAAAAGTTGGGAAATTATAAGGTGTGGTGGAAGGAGTATTTGGAGAGTGTATTAGTTTATACCAGCTGGAGGTGTATTGTAGCATGGTGATGTGTTCAATATTTATGTGTTTTTTGAGAGTATTAACAATGTCGCTTATGTTGTAGTTGGGTGTGTATATAAGTGGTAACTTAGTAGCGAGCTTTGCTGTTAAATCTGCCTTTTCATTGCCTATGATGTTGGTGTGGCTGGGAACCCAGATGAGTTTTATTTTGGGGAATTTTGTATTAAGTAGGGATCTTATTGCTGAGGCGTAGTAGTTGTGGTTATTAAAATTGGTTATAGTGGATAAAGCAGAAAGTGAGTCAGAACAAATAACCTGTCTACCTGGCTTACGTATACAAATGTTTATAGCTTCATGGATTGCAATGATTTCAGCTGCAAATACTGTTGAATAGTGGGGTAGGAGACCTGATGTCATTGGGTTTGTTTCGGTAGAGATGCCAAAGCCTATAATTTCGGATGATTTGGAGCCGTCAGTGTATATAAAGTTGTATTTAGAATGTTCGTTTTGAGGGAAAGGAAGTGTTGTTGGAAGACTATTAAAGGAGTGTTGTTTTTATTAAAAGCAGTAACAGATAAATCTATCGAGTCATAAATGTTTTGCAAGTTGTATTTTTTGCTGTTGATGGTTGATGGATGACGGGAAGATCAAGTTGTTTGCAGATATTTATCGCTCATATGCGCAAAATTTTATTTCCTTTTGAAGTGCTAAAGTTTTTGCAAGGGCGTTGTAGGATATGAGGAAGAGGATTACAGAAATAGGTGGACCTTGTGGTATGCCATTATTAAGGGGAAAGCTATTGGATAGAGTTTTACCTGTTTTTACAATAATTTTCCTGTTTAACATAAAATTTTTAACATAGGCGATTATTTTGGGCCCTAATTTCCATTCTTGTAGTTGGTTTACAATGGTGTGTATGCCAATCTTGCCGAAGGCCATGGAGAAGTCAAGAGAAATTATGGACAAGTTACGCTTGGATGAGATAGCTCGTGTTGCTAGAAGATCTATATAAAGTAGATTATCTAGAAGAGATTTGCCTCTCTTAAAACCATACTGGTTGTTATGAATGAGTTTGTTTGTTGAAACGAACCACCACAACCTTTTGGATATTATTTTGTCCAAGACCTTAGCAAGGCAACGGGTTAATGATATTGGTCTGTACGATTTGATTTCAGTTTTGATCTAATTAGGTTTGAGGATAAGTATGACTAGGCTGGTTTTATAGGATTGGGGGATATAGTTATTGAGGATGTTATTGAAGTGTTTGAGAATACGGGTTTTAAAGACATGGGGTGAGTTTTGGATCATGGAGTATGAGATGCGGTCAGGACCTGGTGTGGTCCCTTTAAGTGAGTTTAGTGATGATAGGAATTCCACAAAGGAAATATCTTTTTCTATTACGTTTGCTGTTTTGGATGGAGCGTAGTTAGAAGAAGTGTAATAGCATTGTGGTTGCTGAGACGAAATAGAGGAGAGAAGGTGGAATCATCAGCTTCTTTCATGTGTCTGTAATTATTTTTAACTTTTTTCAGAGATGATAGCTCTTTGTTCCACCAGGGAACTGTGCGGGTCATTGCGTACGTGGTGTTTTGGGGTATGAAAAAATGTGCGCTACGGAAAAGGAAAAGGGTCCAGTCGGTTGATTTTAAATTAAATGTAGGTTTGGCAATGTGATTTGATGTAGAGGTCGGGAAGAGAGAGAGAAAAATTGGAAAGTGATCGCTTCCGCAAAGGTTGTCAGATATTCCCCATTTAGTGTAAGGTGTCAGTTGGGAAGAGCAGAGGGATAGGTTTATATGGGTAAGTGTATTGTGGGTTGAGTAGTGAGTTGGTGAGATATCGTTTAGAAGGGTAAGGCTAGAATGTTGAATGTAACTTGCTAAAGTTTTGCCTCTTTTAATTTCTTGTGGGGAACCCCAGCTATTATGCCAGCTGTTGTGCAGATAGAGCGGCGAAGACAGCAGATGCATCAAAGTCATTATTAAGTGGTATTGTATTATGGTGTATTAAATTGTGAATTAATAGGGCGACACTGCCATATAAATTGTTAGAGGAGTTTTAATGGTGCATGATATAGTTAATTGGGATGGGTACATTTTTAAGGGAATGTAGATGGGTTTCTTGTAAGGAGATTGTTTTGGGGCTATGGTGTTTAATTAGTATCTGCAACTGGCTGTAATTGTTTAGATAACCATTAATATTCCACTGTAAAATATTTAAACAAGGTATTAAGAAAGATGCCTGTGAGGACGACGGTCCCCTAGGAGCCGCAAAAGCCAAAAAAGCTTGTGCGTCTTCCCGAGGACCGCCGACTTCACAGGCACTCAAGTGGTAAGAAAGAAAAACTAGATAAGGTCTTAACTATCGCTAAGGGATGAATCCAATTTTGGTCTTTTCTCTTTTTGCTTGTTCTTATTTTTTATATTATTTTTGTTGATAGGTTGTTGAGTTATTTTAAGTTTGAGATCAGATGTAAGCTTGGATATAAAACTTTTGTCACCTACAATGGGGGAGGATTCCCCATCTACGTTCATTACGTCGATATATGCTGTTGGAGTCCTTAGGTCTAAATGATTGGATAGTGAATCACGGTGTCCAGCTGATGTTGAAAGTTTGGAGGAGGTTGTCGTCGTTGCTATGGAGCTGTTATTAGAGGTGACAGTTGTGTTTTGAGTATTGCTGTTATTGTAATTGAGTAGTACTTTGGAGAATTGGCCATCGCGTTTTAGGTTGCGGATGTTGTAAATGTTGAGTGCGGATTTGTGGTCTACATTTTCATTGATTTTAATAGCTGTTAACTCCTGTTGCTTAATAAATACTGGGCACTTCTTAACGACTGGAGTGTGATTATTTTCAACTTCTGGATTATGTTTGCAGTTAATGCATGACTTTACCTTAGAGCAAATTTCGTTCTTACTTGTGAGGAATTCCTCTGAGCATTTGGGACATGTTTTATTGCTTCTACAGATAGATATAGGGTGTCCAAAACGTAGGCAGTTCTTACATCTTAGTGGGAGAGGGATATACGGTCGTACGTTTACCATTTCGTAACCAATCCTTAATATTTCCGGTAAAGTGTGAGAAGCAAAAGTAATAATAATAAGTCCAGTTTCTATTAAAGAGTTGTCTTGTTTCTTTTTGATTTTGTAGACATCTGCAACTTTTTGTGTTTTAAGTTCCTCTTTTATTTCAATCTCTGGTATATTTCTAGGGTCGTTAGAGTAAATAACGCCCTTAGTATAATTGAGAGATTTGTGCTCTGTACTAATTATTGCGTATTCTCCAATTTTATTTAGTTTTGAAAGTTTTGTAGCTTGAGCTTCGGAGAGTACCTGCTCTCGTGTTTTTTACAAATATCTACTTCACCTGCGCACGTGTAGGTGATGACTTTTTATATTAAAAAAGGTTATATATTTTCAAAGCTTTTATTATCAGTTCTACTTATAACCATATATTTGCCTGCAGAGAAGCTTTTCTTGATTGTTGTTGTTGAAATCAACTTGTTCACGTCTGGCGGTTTATTCATGTTGGGTGATGAGCCTAAGCTCTGTAGCTGCTGCTGTTGATATTTCTTTTTGTTTTCTATGAATTGACAGAAACGGTAGTTAACGCTTGCTGTTTTTAGTAATGGTGAATTTCTTAGAAGCTTTAGGTTATTACAATTGTAGCCTGGCGCTTTTCGTAAACACAACCTATCGCAAAGAGATTCAGATCAGAACTGTCGTGTAAATGCGCTTCTACGTTCTTTTAGGCCAATGGCTGAATATTGTCACCGTCCTGAAAATACAACTGCCAATGTTTGTATGATGATTAAGGTGAATAAAAAGTGTGATCTTCGTCGATATAGCGAGCATTCAGACTCTTCTGTTATTTTTAGAAGCGGTGACGGTGAACCGCGTTTTGAGAGAGGTACGGTTGTTTTTCCGAAATTTTCACGTGAACTTGTTTTTGTTTTGGACTCTTCATTAGCTCCGTAGGCATATCCTTTGGTGATACCGGTTGGCATGTATATATGTTTCGTTACATTGCTTCTACTACTAATGTTTTGTGGTCCCATACAATACGTATCTTTTAGCTAAGTTCCATTGTTATTTGAATGTTGAAGTTTGCACGACTATTAAGAGTGTCAAATACATTTACAAGTATGTTTATAAAGGGTATGATTGTGCGACTTTATAATTTGTTGTTGAAAATGTTGGGTCGATGAGATTCGAATTTTCTTAAAAGTTAGATTTGTTGGTTGCACTGAGGCTGCTTGGTTATTTGAATTCCCAATACATTATCAGTCTTATACAATTGTTCGGGTTGATTGTCACCTGCCTGGAAGGCAAAATACATACTTTAGAAAAGGAAATGTGAATCAGGCCGTAGCTAATCCTCCAAGAACCATATTATTAGCTTTCTTTGAATTGAATACAAACGTTGCTTCTGCAAATGAATTTCTGTATATTGAAATTCCAGAACATTTCGGCTTCCAGATCTTTCAAATATAAATAAAAGCAATCATTGTATCCATTTCGAATATTATCTCTAACATGTAAGAGGCCACGTTGTATTGCTTAGTAGATGAATTTCAGAAAATATAGCTGTAGTTTGTTGCACTCATCAAAAATAGCAATTTCCCATACTTGACTAACACAACTATATATGATTCTATAATAGTAACTGCTAAAATTATATTTTAATCTGCGCTCTACAGGTAGTATCATAATTTTTTTTTTGTTTTTTTTTTGTTTTAGGATACGACCTCAAAATTCAAGAGAAATAATTGATTTGTGTGGAATATGCACAACAGTATCTCAAGAAGAATCACAATTAGTTTTGGGATCAGATAAAGCATTCACTTTCGACTACGTATATGATATTAACTCAAGTCAGGTAATGTCTACAAATTGAAGCACACTATCAAATAACCAATATTTTATTATTATATATATATATTAATATTTTATATTAGTGTGATATCTACTTTGAATGCGTCCAAAGCCTTGTAGAAGATGCACTGCGCGGCTATAATGCTACAGTGATAGCCTATGGACAAACTGGTTCCGGTAAAACTTACACTATGGGTACTGGTTTCGATTGTTTTATTGGAGACCAACAACTTGGTATCATACCTCGGGCTCTTCGACATCTATTTGCTGAAATAAGCTCTATTCTAATAACAAAGAGTAATAAAGATCTACCAGAAACGAAATCGTTACAAAGCAATGAGAAAGTCTCCGTAGAACTTCAGTTTATTGAATTGCACAACGAGGAAATTATCGATTTATTGGATCCTTATAACAAGGGCACAACTTACAAAATTCACGAAAACTGTAATGGTGAAATTTCAGTAACAGGCGTAGCAACTAAACCTTTATATGGACCTGAAGACGCATTAAAGTATGAATACAAGAAAGAATTCTTTATATTGTCCTATTACTATTATTAAATGCACTTGATACTAATTAACATTACATTGATTATTATAACGGATATTAAAATAAAAGCTAGACCGACTCAAATCGCATTGTCACGCTGATCTATTGAGTTATTATATATTGCATATTTTTTCTATTTTCACATAAGAATCAGGTGACAAAGCACTTGGGAATTGTATGGCATACACATAATTGTATAATTTAAAAAACCCTAATGTGTCTACTCAAACTGATCCTTAACTAAAATTAATATTCCAGGATTCAAAAATACATAAATTTGATATATCTTTCCTGTAGATATCTTCAACAAGGAGCGTTAGCTCGGACTACGGCATCTACTAAAATGAATGACGAATCTTCCCGTTCACACGCCATTTTTACATTATTAATAAAGCACCAACGCAGTCTCCCATCTGAGGACAACTGTATGAAGGACTTTGAAACTCTTACTTCAAAATTTAATTTTGTCGATTTGGCAGGATCAGAGAGACTAAAACGTACTCTTGCTACAGGGGAACGGGCACGGGAGGGTATATCTATTAACTGCGGGCTTTTAGCACTTGGAAATTGTATTTCCGCGTTGGGCGATAAAACTAAGAGGGCAACACACATCCCATATCGTAACTCAAAAATAACAAGATTATTACAAGATTCTCTCGGTGGAAATAGTAAAACTCTGATGATTGCTTGTGTATCTCCTTGTGATAGAGATTTCATGGAAACTTTAAATACTCTTAAGTACGCTAATAGAGCTAAAAATATTAGAAACAATGTCCAAATAAATCAAGATCGAAATTCGCGAATAATATCGCAACTTAGACAACAGATATGTGCTCTACAATTGGAAGTTCTCGAGTATAAGCAAGTATGTAGTGATCGAAATTCACACTTGTAAACACCTTTTCGTTTTTTTTTTTACGTACTTTTATTTATTTAAGGGAAAAAAAATCGTAGACACTGGAGGACATACATCATTGTCAGACACGTTCCATGAGAATGCTATGTTGATTGATGAAAATAAACAATTACTCCAACGCATTAAGGCAATGCAAGAAACCATATATGTGCTGACTGAAAAAAATGCGCAATTGAAGTTAGAAAAAGAAGTTCAGGGCTGGAGAACGACAAAAACTGATGATTTGCCCGTTACTAACATTATTGAAAATTACTTATTTGAAATTGAAAAACTACATGCCAAGCTAATTGAATCTGAGGAGAGGTGCAAACAATTCAAAGACACATGTTATGCAAAGAATGCTCATTCTTTTAAATTTAAAACTACATGCGGACGTAAGTATTTAATGAAAAATTTACTCAATAAAATTATTTTTGAAAACTTGATTGCATGTAGATGTCGAAGATGCTGAAGATATAATTAACTTGGCAAAAGAAGATGTAAAAAAAAATCGAGAACTTTTAATGTCCCGCTCTTTCGCGGGCTTTGCAAGAGAAAGTGGTGCGTCAAATAACGAACTTAATGACATCGAAAATAGCGAAACAGATTCGGATGAAATACGTAAGTTGCATTCTATTATATCACTTAAATTCGTAAAAGCGAAAGAATTCTTGAATTTATTCATATGCTCGCTCAAATTTTATTGACAGCTAAGAAGTTTTATTGCAACTGCTTTCATGTAAATGACATAAAACGTTTGTATCTTTCCACAAGACAATTAGCTTAGCATACTGTACTGAAAGGGTTTTTCGCGGCACTTTGAATCCGATAGTTTTTTAAGCATTTTTCTAATCTATTTATTCGTAAGAATTAAACAAAAATAAAAATGAGCCAGCCGAAGGCCACAGCAGCCAGTGCTTCCCCCCTTTAAGTCATGTTAAGTTTTTACAACGATATGATATGTATACAAGAACCGTACAGTAATGTTTAAATGTTTTCTATTTAATAGCCAATTTATAATGTTTTCATATAGCCGTTACATCGCGACTTTTAACTTAAATAGGGATAGGAGTTTACAAAGACTTTGCGCTATTTAGAACAGCTGTTTATTGTTTTGGTTGTACACACAAATGCAAAGTTTCGCTGATGAGCGCTTACTTTGTTCAAAAGAAAAATTTGTGGAAAGTACAATATTTAGAATAATTTGTAAAAGTATGCATATAGTTGTTGATGGTCCCTTTTTTATTCCTGTCACGTGTTTTATTAAAATTTCAACAAAAGTGTTACAATTTGATATGCACTTAATATGGTTTTGTGCCATTATCAGCTGATGCTGATAAGTTGTTAGCAGCACTGCGCAGACTGACCATTCCGTTACAGCAGTTAAACCTTCGTTTAGCACTAACTGTAGTATAGACATTCGTATACTTCTACAATAATTTCGTCATTTGCCTTGTTGTTGAATTAGACCACTGTCAATGCTCCATCAGCTTTAAACAGTGCAAGGACACGATGCGCCATCTAGTACAGATAAAACAAACAAACAACAATACAATATTTTTTTTCGATTCCCGCTCAAGGCAAGTCTCGTCCTATACTTTTCTAATTTCCTCCGTTCCTTCTTAACTTTCCACTGCTCAGAAAGCCACAGTCGATCTGCTAATATTAAAAATATTATCGGATGATTGCCAGAAATACAGCGGTTTTTAGTTGGAATAATTTCAAAATCGCCAAACAAAACCGTAGGTGTGCCAGCATGTTGGCCAATTCGTTTTTCGAACTTGGATGTTAATGAACAGCTGCTTGCGATTCGAACAGTTAACACGTAACGATTTTACTGCGACACTTATCGTTGATTCATTTTTGATTTGTCTTGCTTGTATTTACACGCTCGAAACAACTATTAAAAACTAATCACTTTCCACGCATTTTTTATTTTAACATGTCCATTAATTGAATTGAGGACGCATTTGAATTTTGTAAGCTGGGCTATCAGCCCATTTTTTGTTATCGTTTCGGTTATCGGTGCGGATTTATAGTCGATAATGGACTGAGACTGGGACTGAACTGGCCGTCTAAAGGGCCCCAAATGATCATGCATTAAGATCAGTCATTTATCAAAGTGTTTGTAAAATAAGTATGTGTGGTTGGCATGAAACAAGCACGACGAAATATTCAATCGATTTATCCAATATATGTTCGTAAAGAAAGCTCGAATAGGCTTGTAGATGCTATCAGGTGTACAACAAGGATGTGTAATGTCCCTATTACTTTTCTCACTATATTTAAACGATTTACATGATTGGTTGGGAGGTGGATTGTATATTAAAGAATTAAATATTGTAGTTATATTATCAGACAATATAGGTGTCTTGCAAAAAATGATAACATGCCTAGAATTATATTGCGAAACTTTGAACATGGAAAACTCTTTTCACGAGAACTTTATTCGAATGAAAATTTTGGATAAGTTAATTTCCCCATTATGGCTCATATAAAAATAACACACAGGTTCTAGAAGACAACAATGTAGATATGATGTTAGTCTGTGAGACTGATTTGACTACTGGACACTGACTGGAGAACGAACACACATATTGGGGTTCTCGTTTAGTAAATCCAAAAGGTCTGCAACTTTGCAGCACTCATGTAAATTGTAACAAAGAGCTAAACTTCGTTTCTCCGGGTAGGTCTACATACTGGCCGGCGGATGGAAGAAAAAGTACCGATATCCTCGAGTTTGGTATCACAAAAAATATACGTAGAAACCTTATATCAGCAGTTACTCATCATGAACTTTCATCCGATCACTCACCCGTTAATATCGTTTTACTCGATTTTCCGATAGTTGATGTATCAACGCCTGCGATTGTTGCTCACAAGTCCAGCAGAAAATCAAATAGGGAAATTGAAGCACTAATTGCTTCTAAACGACGATTGAGAAGTGAATGGCAACAGCATAGATGTTCGACTGCTAATAAAGGCTAAAAACTGCAACAAAAGAACTAGTCAAAGCACTTTTAAGCGACCAGCTCAAGGCACAAAGGCTATATCTATAACCTATCACACACAAACACTAGATTTTCACTTTGGAAAGCGCAAAGATCGCTAAAAACTCCTGTGGAACTAGATTCACCTATTAGAGACAGAAACGGAAGTTGGGCACGGTCTGATGAAAAGGCCAACCATCTGGATCACGTGTTCAAGCCAACAAACAAATTTGTGCTTCCTCACCACACAATCATAATCCAGTAAATCTCAAGTGAAATTGAATCAATAATAAGGACTCAACTGAAACCCAAAAAATCTGCTGGTTACGATAGAATCGTGACAAAAATGATAACTGAACTCCAATCACAGCAATAGTTTACCTCTCGTGTCAATGCAATGGAAGAAATCGGTTATTATAATGGTTCCAAAGCTCGGGAAGGATAGGACATGTCCTTTTTCATATAGACATATAAGTCTGCTTCCATGTCTTTCTAAGCTATTTAAGAAGGTTCTTAAAGCCAAACTCAATCACCAGTTACAAGCAAATAGTTCAATCCCAGATCATCAATTTGGTCTTCGAGCAAAACATGGAACGATTGAGCAAGTCAACAGAGTAACTTCGGAAATAAGAACTGCCTTTGAACTGCGAGAATATTGCTCAGCAGTATTTCTTGATGTAGCACAAGCGTTTGATCGAGTATGGCATGAGGGTTTGATTTACAAAATGAAATGTTTACTACCCCACAATATGCATAGAGTCCTGCAATCCTACGTATCAAATCGAGTGTTTGTAGTAAGGCAGAAAAAATTCGTTACAAATGAATTTAAGATAAAAGCAGGAGTTCCCCAAGGTAGTGTCTTGGGACCAACTCTATACATGTTATTCACTGCCGACATTCCAACAAGTAGTCAAATGGTTACTTCCACTTTTGCTGATGACACTGCCGTGATCAGCCGCTCCCGTTGCCCAGTTAAAGTTTCTGCAAGCTTGGATGCTCATCTTAAAAGCCTTCAGGAGTGGTTATCGAACTGGTGAATTTAAGTCAATGAGGGGAAATGTAAGCACATTACATTTACATTGAACCGACGGACTTGTTCTCCAGTAACATTAAATGGTGTAACAATTCTTCAAACTCAAGTGATAACTTATCTTGGCATTCATCTGGACAGACGGCTCACCTGGCAGAAGCATATAGAAGCTACAAAGATACATACGAAAGTAAGTGCTCAAAGTCTTCACTGGCTAATCAATTCTAAATCTGTACTGAGACTTGAGTACAAGGTGATGCTGTATAACTCTGTTATTAAACCAATTTGGACTTATGGTTCTGAATTGTGGGGTACCGCGAGCGCGAGTAACATTGAAGTTATACAAAGAGCACAATCGAAGATACTTAAAACAATCACGGGCGCTTCATGGCATATCAGGAATGAAGACTTTCACAAGGTGGAAGTACCACCTGTCGTAGTGCTAAGTGAACCCCTCCTCTTCATTGTAGGAAGAACACACGTGTATTCGTTTTTTAGAGTTGAAACCTTATTGTTAGTCCTATTCATACATGTATATAGGAAATTCAATGGATACCATCAATATAGAAAAACAAAAAAAAAACAAAAACAGTACACGGAAAGACTGATGCTAAATGCGTGATCTTGGCGAGGGCCCTTATTTGTCAGTACACTTTGATGACATATCTATAAAAGTATACTAATGCCAGAAATGCAACAAGCGTCGTTAACTTCTTAAAATGCATGCAGGCATGGTGGACCACGGTTTTACTGTGGAACTCATTGAAATATATTCCTCAGGTATTATATTTCCATTTTTAAATAGATACATATGAACAATATGTAAACAAACAGTGTTCAGTGTTGTACAAATACTCTGAAACGATTGACAGCACTAAGATTTCGCCTGATGGTGTAAAAACAAGCATTTTGTCACTCCATTTCGATTTCAGAAGCGTTGTACTGAGAATGAACTGATCGTCTAATTTATCCCTAATGTGCGGGGGGAGAGAAGAAGAGAGAAAAATCAATTTGATCGAATATGAAATAAAATGTGATTGAAACTCTTTGATATACGTATATAAATGTTTTATCAAGCATTCAACGGCAAATCGCATTTAAATTGTCGTCCGTCATCGACATTGTCTCAACCGCACAGTTCAACGATAAAGAAAAAATGTGAAAATGAATGTTGCTGCAACATAGATTGATGCTTGATAAAACATACATACGCATGTTGGACAAGCAATAATGCACCGTGTCTAGGTGCCTTTAAGTTAAGGTAAATGTGTAAGTATCTCAACCCGAACAATTGTAAGAGGCTGATAATACATTGGGAATTCAATTAACCTCCAAGCAGCCTCAGTGGAACCAACAAATCTACCATTTAAGAACATTCGGATCGATCTATCAAATCTCAAGGTAGTGTTGGGTAAGTATTGCTCACTTTGGAGATCATGTTCACTTGTGCTTTTTTTTTTTGAAGTGAGTCAACTCGCTCACATTGCTCAGTTGCTCACTTACTCACTCATGAATTGCAGTTGCTCATGACAACAGCACATACATATGCTAAAATTGATATTTAAATAATAATAATGATTAACATAATTTTTTTTTTTATATATATAGTTCGGTAAGAGAACTTTAACAAATTAACATAACTTACATGTATGTATTAACATTAAAAAAAAATCACAGTTTAAAAATCCAGTTTAACTACATACTAAACAACATAAAATAATAAAATAAATTTTTATTCCCTCCTTCATTTGGAATTCTTTGATAAAAATGAAAGTTTCGTTTCCTTTTACACTGACCCTGAAATAGAAAAAAAAAATATTATTTACGCTCTACGAATATTACTTAATATAAATTAATTTTATTTTATTATTAGATTAAATATTGTATAATTTAATATTATGAATAATTATATTAATATGAGTGACCCATTCCCATAATTATTTATGTAAATTAATTTTATTTATCAACTGGAGTAGCACTAGCTTGCTCCAGTGATGACACTAATCAACTGAAAAACTAAAACTAACAAGACTCTTTATATACCTTTCAGGCACATGCAAGTGCCGTTGCAAAGCTTTAGATAATAGCTTTTACAGTAATAATCTTATCCGTAAAAGCTGTTATCCAGCTATGTAAGGAAATGGCAATGAACCTGTACTAACAGGATCATTACATGCAAGTGCCGTTTGAAAGGTCATTGTACCTTAACTTATATACATACTTGATAATTCATGCTCACATATTATTATGCAAGAACATAAGGTTTGCCACGTTTTTTGGCTTTAATAGTGATCGCCTTTTGCGTATAGTTTCCCCTGCACTTAAAAATATGCGCTCGCATGGCACCGATGTGGCCACTACACAAAGGCGTTTTATCATATATATATATAAGTGGGGATATTGTGTTTTGCGCTGCTCCCACCATATCAACGGATCATCTTTCCTGCTTATATATTCCTCTGACAGGTATTTATCCATTTCCCTAATGGCTGCAGCTGTGTTGTTGGTTGGTTTGCTGACTCGATTAAATGCAATGTCAAAGTCGTTCCAAATGTCATCTTCATCATTGGATACTGCAGATAGACACACAGACTCAGTCTTGGCAGTTTCAGGCAACACGATGGCTGGCCGTATGGATATTTTTTTTTTTTTGATTTCGGCTGTTGATCTCTTAAATGCGGTCTCGGATTTGAACACACGACCTTTAAATTGTGGGTCTAAGAATGTGCTATATGCAAACAAAACGTTTGTTTCGTAATCCCTAAAACGAGTGTCCATCTCCGAGACGATAACATCAACAACTGCATTTAAGGACTCATTCAAATTGGAGTTCATGTTTGCCATTATTTTTTCCAAAATGCCTACCAAGACGATTACTTTGGATAAAGTAACGTTTTTCTCTGCAGAGATTTCGTTGGTTATTTGCAAAAAAGGCTGCAATATTGGCAACACGCCTTCAATTAGGTCTCATTCTGGCATAGATAAAACCAAATCCGGCCGCAGAATCGATACGGCTGCCATAACCGCTTCTGTTAATAGCGCAAGCCGTTGAAACATTTTGTGCGTGGAGTTCCATCGTATGGCTACATCTTGCGTTACCTTCAAGTCTGGCAGATTTAAGCGGGCCTGCGCTTACTTCAGCTTTTTGAGACCTGTTGTGCTGCGATTAAAAAATTCAACAATTGCTTTGGCTTTTGTTCGCACACTGTCGATTTTTGCCAATGCCTTTTGGACAATTATGTTAAGCGTATGAGCAAAGCAAGGAATGTGTCGCCAATTGCCTATCTTAATAGCAGCAACAATGTTGTTGGCATTGTCTGACACTATTGCCGTGACTTTGTTCTCAATGTCCCAATCAGCAACAATTTTTTTTAAAAATTCGCAGAGGTTTGCGGCTGTATGCTTCTCTTCAAACGCCTCACAAGCAAGCATGTAAGAGGTCTGCACAGTTGATTCCTTTTCTATGAAATGAGCAGTTACAGCCAGGTAACTCTCATTGGTGATAGTGGTCCAACCGTCTGTTGTTAAACAAACAGCAGTCGCAGCACTCAACTTTTCTTTTAAGTTGCCCAATTGCTCATCCCGTATTTTTGGTAACATTTTTTTTTTTTTTTTTGGCGTTCTTTATTATTTATTGCATCACTTTGCATACAACACAAAGCCTAACAATAATTGAGAAATCTTAAAAGCTAATGATGTTTTAAAAGTTTCTATAGTGGTGAGCTAAAGAAACTTTCCAGTGTTGCGTGGTCCTCCCAGGTTTATGGGGCAGGAAAGTCATTCCGACGAAGGCGCGTGCGACAACTCATATAAGATAGTGATCGAGCTAGTGGATTAGGATGTTCCGAGAGCTTAACAAAATATTTTTGTTTCATTTTGTCCAATTCGGTTTTAATTAGTGGGACGTTAAGGTCTCTGTGGATATTCGCGTTCGAAATGTACCAGGGAGCACCTGTTAAGAAACGAAGTATTTTTGATTGGGCTCTTTGGATGACTTCAACGTTACTTGGGCTTGCATTCCCCCAAAGCTGGGAACCGTATATCCAGATAGGCTTTATTAAGCTGTTATATAACAGCACCTTTAGATCGAGGCTTAGCCCAGATCTTGGGTTTAAGAGCCAGTGAAGAGACTGGGCTTTTAATTTCATAGAAATTTTTTTGGCTTCTATATGCTTCCGCCAGGTGAGTCGTCTGTCCAAATGTACTCCTAGGTAGGTGACTTCAGTACAGTGTGATACGGTGGTGTTGTTAAAAGTAATGGACGGACAGTCTCTCTTGTTTAAGGTGAAAGTTACATGCTTGCATTTATCCGGATTGACTTTTATACGCCAATTGTCTAGCCAGTTCGATACCAGATGTAAATGATCACTTAGCTCTTTCGTCGCTTTTTTGGGGCAGCGAGAGTGACTGATGATTGCAGTGTCATCCGCATAGATTGATGTAATAAGGCGGGGATTCGTAGGTATGTCAGCAGTGAAAATGACATATAAAAGCGGACCGAGAACACTGCCTTGTGGGACGCCAGCATTAATGTGGTACTCGTTTGAAGTGAAATTTTTGCATCTCACCACGAATAAACTTTTTGTAAGGTATGACTCTAGTAGTTGGTGTGAGCTCTGTGGAAGCACGCTTTTTATTTTGTGAATGAGACCAACATGCCATACACGGTCAAAAGCTTGAGCAACATCAATGAATATAGCTGAACAGTATTCTCGGTGCTCAAAAGCCGTTCTGATACCCATAGTGACACGGTTTACTTGCTCGATTGTACTGTGT
This sequence comes from Amiota minor, assembly GCA_037043295.1. NCBI lineage: Eukaryota > Metazoa > Arthropoda > Insecta > Diptera > Drosophilidae > Amiota > Amiota minor. The sequence goes on from JBAMAW010000322.1 coordinate 54,319, forward strand.
TTTGATCTAAACCCGAATTGATGTGTGGGGATTATGTTGTTTGCGTTTATATACGGTAAGAGCTTCTTAATAAAAACTTTTTCAAATAATTTAGATAGCACCGGCAGCAGACTTATAGGCCGATAAGAGGACACCATTGATTTGTCTTTACCAACTTTAGGGATCATAATTATTACAGACTTCTTCCAAAGTGCTGAGAAGTAGCCCACTTTGAGTATTGCGCTAAAGAGCATTGCAATGAATGATATTGCACAGTTTGGTAGCTCAATAATCATCTTGGGAGTGATGAGATCGTGTCCAGGTGCTTTCTTTGGGATTAAATTATGAATTGCTGCTCTTATCTCATTTGAATTAGTTTTAAGCACGCTGCAATTAGCCAATGGAGCGCATGGCTGCTGGGGAAGTTGAAATCCGTTTCTTGGCTAGTTTGGTTGAAAGACGGATTTGAGGTGGTTAGCAAAAGTGAAAGCCTTTTCCTCGTCAGATCTCGCCCAGTTTCCACTTTGATCCCGGATGGGGCTGTCAGCTGTTATTGGTGGATTCATGCGGTCTTGTGCTCTCCAAATCGAAAACTTGGTACTCGTTGATGAAAGGTTTTCAATGTAGTGCCTTTGGATTTTGCGATCTTCAGTCTTAAGAGCATTTCTTAACTGTTTTTTAGCAGTTTTGAGTCTTTGTAACGAAGCGGGCGATCGACTGATCTGCCATTCACGTCTTAGCCGGCGTTTTACTGAGACTAGCCGTTCAATTTCCGCACTAGTTAATACGACTGTATTCTTGGAGCCCGGTTGTACATTCGGTGTCGTGGCAACAGCAGCGCTCGCAATGGTTATGTTGAAATGTTCCAGAGACTTGTCAATGTCTGTTCCGGTATCAAGTTTTGGCCTCATCAAATGTGGGTGCTGACGTATTTTTTATACCTAAGCCAATCAGTCTTCCATGAGGTAAGCTTTAGGGAAAGATCACCTTTTGTGGGATGCTCCAGTAAGTGAAAAGTGACTGGAGAATGGTCTGAAGATAGCTCGGCATGAGTTTCCGTTGAAATCACACTACGAGAGATATTACGAGTAACTGCAGTCAATTAGGTCAGGAATTTTCCTTGGATCCGCTGGCCAATATGTAGGCCTTCCCGGAGAAGCAAAGTTGTGTTTGTTGATTGGGTTTGTTAATGTGTTGTAGAGCTGTTTTCCTTTAGGATTTGCAAGTCTAGAGCCCCAGTGAGGGTGTTAAGCATTAAAGTCACCTGCCGCAAGAAATTTGGACCCTAGGGTGTCGAAGAACTGCTTGAAGCACGATTCGGAAATCGAAAATCGGGGTGGACAGTAGACGGATGAAAGCGTCAAATTTCCATTTGAAGTTTCGATGACAATCGACGTAGCCTGCATATAGTTTGCGAGTATGATACCGACTTATAGTGTTTTAGTCGCCTTCTGATGAGTATACCCGTTCCGCCATGTGCTTTGCCATCAGGGTGGTGTGTGGCGTAGAAGGAGTAGCCCGGGATCTCGAATTTATATTTATTTGTAAGGTGCGTTTCAGAGAGCAATAAAACATCAGTTTCTGTCTCGGATAAGTATTTTATGAGCTCAAGTTTGTGTTTCGATACGCCCTTTGCGTTCCAGGAAGTTATTTTGAACGATTTTGGTAACAATACGTTGGTTAAGGTTTTTCTGGTTGGTAACTTATAACCGGGAGTAACCGAGACATCTTCAACAAACTTTTTGAAGTCCGGCTCTTCCACCAACCTCAACGCATGGTGACCTTTGGCAATCATTCGTACCAGTTGTCGATCAACTTCCTGGCTTTTACTTGCTGTGATTGGCTTATACACAAATGATGTTATTTTTTGCTGCCCAACTTGAACATTGTCAACAACATCTTCGCTTCTAACAACGGGCTCCATAGCTGATGGAAGTTTTTTTTTTTTCTTTTTTGTTTTTTTTTTTTTTTTTAGTAGTTACTGAATCTCCTATATAATACGTAGGACTAACAATAAGGTTACAATTCTTATAAAACTAATACACATGTGTCCCTCCTACAATGAAGAGGAAGGAGTTCACTTCGCACTACGAGCCTCTAATTAATCAAAAGGGCAGCACGATCGTTACGGATCAGTCGAGATAAGTTCCTTGTTTGGACAAGGACTCTGGCTAAGGATTAACATATCGAACTAGTTTATCCATACAAATAGCTTTGCGCTTGGAACATTCATCTTTGACAGGTGCTACTTCCAGGTCCTTGTGAATGTCTTCATTAAAGATATAGCATGGAGCTCCCGTGATTGTTCTAAGTATCTTGGATTGTGCTCTTTGTATAACTTCAATGCAATTTCTATGTGAGAACTAATATACTTTTTATATTGCAACCGATTAGTTTTATCATCACTACATAGTATAAAAATAAGTCGCTTTCTCTGTCCCTATATCCCTATGTAAGCTTAAGTCCTTAAAACTACGAAACGTATTTTAATGCGGTTTTTTTTAATAGATGGATTGATTGAAGAGGAAGATTTATATTTATAATAACATCCATTAAATAGTGGAGAAATACTGTTATTTTCACCATACATGTACCTATGCTAGAGAGCTGAAATTTTGCACGTACCTTTCTTTTTACCATACGCAGTACATTTGTCGGAACCAACGGAATCGGACCACTACGGGGGGTACCTCCCAGAGAAATCACCCATTTGAATACTACATTGAAACATTTACTGCGTCCGTGAAGAGTATTTCATCTTCTGCTTTCCAAAATATTTATAGCGCATTGCAATGTTGAGTACTTCAATTTGGTCAAATCCATCAAATATGTATGTTTGCAAGTACATCACGAAAGGAAACGACATGGATGTATTTGGTATTGTACCTTCAAATAATAACGGTGATGTTTCAAAATATCAGATGGGAAGAAACGCTTGGAATCAATCAGTACAAAGTAAGGTGCCACTTTTAAATCAGCAGCAAAAAACAGCTTACGATGCAATAATGAAAGCAGTAAATGATGCCAATTGAGGAATATTTTTCATCAATGCACCCGGTGGAACTGGTAAAACATTCCTGATTTCATTAATTTTAGATTCAATTCGGACACAAAGTCAAATAGCCCTGGCAGTAGCGTTATCTGGAATCGCTGCTAAATTATTCGAATTCCTGTGGACACTTTTACTGGTCTCATTACATTTCCACAAAATCTTTGTCAATTCCCAAATATTGGCGCTAATTACATAAACCACGATTGGTTGAGCGAACGAGCCCTTTTAGCAGCAAAAAATAAGGATGTAGATGATTTGAATATAAAAATTCAGAGTCAAATTGATGGACAAATGCATTCATTTAAGTCGATCGATTCCATTACCATTCCAAATGAATTTGTGAATTATCCAACTGAATTCCTAAATTCATTGAATTTGCCTGGATTGGCACCACACAATTTACAACTCATGGTGGGTTCAGTGATTATAATGCTCCGAAATTTAAATCAGCCAAAAAAAAAAAATATTGCGCGTATGCCATCGTATACGTGAGAGAAGTAAAACTTCTAAAAATCAGTCAGAGAGAGATCAACTCAAAACAAATACAACTACATACAATATTGTAAGTTTGTCAAGAAATTTGTAATGCCGGCCACACATTATGCGATTGATTGTACAATTTCATTTTCGACTCTCACAATGCGTGCGGGGAAGCGACATATCATTCTGTTCATTTGTATATTGCTTTTGATTTCTGTGGCGTGTGTTATTGTTATTGTTGTGTTAATCAACTACTAACTTCTGTGTGTTTCTCGTTGTCTTTTCTTCGTACATTCGGCTGTGTTTGCACACACACAAGCTAGTTGCTTGCACGTTGTTACTATAAACATTTTCATAACACACAAACTGCATGTTGTTGATGTCTAATTGTAATCTTTTTATGGAGACTTTTCCGGTGGATTTTTCAAAAATTTTATTATCTGTTCGGGATTCTGTGAAATATTCAAGTCTCTACCTAGTGCGGTTCATGAGATACAGAATCACCAAAACGTGACGATTTGTATTTATTCACTCACTATTGTGATTTGTCAGCAGCGCAACTGTTTGCAAATTCAACAACAATTGCGCTGTTATTTTACTCTTTGTTACTACGCTTAGTTTTAATTTATCCCGCAACCGAACACAAATAAAAACAAAAATCATTTGAATATAAATATATAGTAACGTACAAAACTGAGCACATGTTTACAAACTTAACTTTAAGGCGCTGTCAAAATATTAATACCCCTTCAAATTGAACAAAAGTAATTTTATTTTATTCTTAAAGAAAAATAACTTAGAAAATAACTTAAGAGACTAATATAACAAAGAGAAAACTGTAGAAACTTAAGAGAACTGCTATGTACTCAGTTTTGTACGTTTCGCACTTATGAAGTTTTAAGCGCCGATTTAGTTCTTAGTCCACAGCCCTTTATTTTTAATTGCACCTTTAACACGCTTGGGCATACTCTCAACAAGATACTCAAAAAAATTGTAAGGAATTTGTTGCCATTCAGTTGTACACGATGCCACAATTCTTCCATGTTCTCAGGCGCCCTTTTTATACTCCACGGAAAAGAATAGTACTATAAGTTTGTCATGAAGTTTGTAACAGGCAGAACAAAAAAACCACAAAAAGTATATATATTCTTGTTCAGCTCGATTAGACGAATTGATTAAGCCATGTCCGTCTGTCCGTTTGTATGAATGCAAACTAGTCCCTCAATTTTTGAGCTAGAGAGCTGCACGTACCTTTATTTTTACCATACGCAGTACATTTGTCAAAACCAACCATATCGGATCACTACGGGGGGTACCTCCCATACAAACCAACCATTTGAATTCATGTTCTTATAAGAAAAACTTTTTGGTTTTTTGTCCTATCACACTGAAACTTGGACACTATCAGTTTCCAAGACAGGCGTAACACATTAGTCGGAACCAGCTCAATCATACCACTAGGGGTACTTCCCATACAAACCATCCATTTGAATTCATGTTCGTATTAGAAAAACTTTTTTAATTTTTGTCCTATCGAACTGAAACTTGGACACTATCAGTTTCCAAGACAGGCGTAACACATTTGTTGGAACTTGGACACTATCAGTTTCCAAGACAGGCGTAACACATTTGTTGGAACTAGCTCAATCGGACCACTAGGGGGGTACTTCCCATACAAACCATCCATTTGAATTCATGTTCGTATTAGAAAAACTTTTTTAATTTTTGTCCTATCGAAATGAAACTTTGATACTCTCAGTTTTCGAGATAGGTGCAACACATTTGTCGGAACCAGCTCAATCGGACCACTAGGGGGTACCTCCCATACAAACCAACCATTTGAATTCATGTTCTTAGGAAAAACTTTTTTTATTTTTGTCGTATCGAATTGAAACTTGGACACTATCAGTTTCCAAGACAGGCGCAACACATTTGTCGGAACCAGCCTAATCGGACAACTTAGGAGGGTGCCTCCCATACAAATCCCGTGAAGAGTTTTTCATCTTCGGCATAGATGAAGATAACCTTCTTTCATGTTCACTTTAAGAACACTGACCCAAGTTTAGAGATATGTGTATCAATCACGCAAAGTCATCACAAGTTCAAAAATTATTCCACTTCCGCGCTAAGATGAAAGACCGGCAATTTGCAAAAGTTTTGAACTTTGAGTCTGGGTGTCTGAAGAGAATTTGTAAGAACTAACTAACTGTTTCCACTCTAGACATGCAACAAACACATGCCGAAGTCTTAATACTTGTCATAGCAACTTTTACGCGTTATGAATCCTAATCCGTCCTTTAGCATGCCTTTGCAAGTTAACAGCACAAATTCAGATGTTTAATTACCTCACGCATCTAGTCATGCAATCTCGTTCCAACCTTCATTGTTCTTGCACTTCTCGATCAAGGGTCACAGCACACAATTATCATTGCTTTTAGCCAGAAGGAAAAAGATAGTCATCTCCAGAATGTATACTCAGAATGATTCAATTATCGGTGCGATGATTGTACTTCCAAAACTCACAATCTTTCTACCTTCAAGTTCATGCACTTAACTAGAAAATCTTAACATGAATGGTTGCAAATTAGCAGATCCTAATTTTTTTCGTTTCGTAAAGAGCTTTATTTGGATATTCTAAAAAAGAATTGATGGCCAGTGCTCAAAAGTTTGGAATGGATGATCCACAAAGAAGAAAAATGAATTTCAAATTATATCAGGACAACGAACCCAAACATAAGTCCATGTTGTGCAAAATATGGCTCCTATATAACTGCACCAAAGTCCTCGATGCACCTCCACAGAGCCCTGATATGAGCCCAATTGAACATTTGTGGGCTCTCTTGAAAAAAAAAAGGGCGCCAAAGGGAAAAGCTGACCTGATTACGATTATATATGACGAATGGCAGAAAATACCTCAGGAATGCGACATACAACACATAATTGGATCAATGCAAAGAAGACTTCAAGCTGTTATCGATACCAAAGGTGGGCACACCAAATATTAGTTAAAAATAAAGCTGAAAATAGTTTTTTTCTAATTACATTGTGCATTTTACATTTTGCAAACATTTATGTGTTAACGGAAAATCTGACTTATTTTATCTTTTCTCTTTTTGTGTGTACTTCCAATGACATAACTGTTGTTTTTTTCTTGAATAAGTATTAAAAATGAATATAAGAACATAACTGCGTTTTTATTTTTTTCGGTACACATTTCTTTACCGTTTAAATTTACTGTTAAAGTGAAGTTTTACTGCTATTTTTGACATTGCAAACATGTATGTGCTTATGTGTTTGTATATGCGGTCCCCAACACCATATATAACACAATAAAATTTATGCTTCATTGCATCTTAAAAGAATCGCTCCTTTATTTAGTCCTTCTTTTGTTTCTGTAATTCAAATACTTCACCAAACTCCACTCAACTAATCTAGATAATAATGAACACAGACGTTCATCGTTCTCTTTGATTCCTTCCATTTATCTATTTATGTATTTCTTTAATTTAAAAACATCTAGCTAGTATTTACACTACAGATATACTTGTAAATATTGTACTAAAGAAATTTGTATTTGCTTAACATTATTGCAGCCGACGATATGCAAGGGGACTTGAATGATATAAATTCTGATATAGAAATAAAGACAAAACTTATAGAGCAACTAGAATTATCACAGCAGAGAATGCAACGAATGCGTCAACATTATGAAGAAAAACTAAAAATTATGAAATGCAGGATATCGAGCAATCAAAAAGAACATGATGAAGTTATATCTAATTTAAGTAAGTATCCACAAAGTATATTTATTTATTACTAGCTGTGCCCACGACTTCGTAGGAGTGGTGTTCGAAATATGTTTGTAATACTTAAATACGCGAAAGAAGAAGAGAAAAAAAAATCGGCGACCCTTCCACTTCCCTTATCGACCAACCAAAATTGATCACAAACAACGAAACATACTGTCTCCTAATTGTCCGTAACATACAGAAACGAAGAGCAACAATAACAACAACCAAAGCATTGAAAACGAAAAGACGAATAAAACTTTTTATGCTTGGGTTTTCAAAAACTTAGCACTTAAAAATATTATAAGTATTAAAAGTTAAAAACTGAAAAAAAGTATGCAACTCTTTTCATTAGCATTCATTTGTCATTTTAAATTATTAAAATCGGCTTAGTATAGTGTGCGCTAGATAAAAAAATGTTAATAATTTGGTAAAAAAGTGTCTGTATCTCGACAACAACGCCATCTACCGAGTCTACTTGAAGCATAAACCATCTTGATGACCCCATAAGTAAACCAGAAAAAAATTATTAAAATTGGTGTAGCCTTTTAGGAGATTCAGAGTCACAAAATTTCGTACTTTTACTTTTAGTATTTACTGAATCTCCTATATTATACATAGGACTAACAATAAGGTTACAAATCTTATAAAACTAATACACATGTGTCCCTCCTACAATGAAGAGGAAGGAGTTCACTTAGCACTACGAGCCTCTAATTAATCAAAAGGGCAGCACGATCGTTACGGATCAGTCGAGATGAGTTCCTTGTATGGACAAGGACTCTGGCTAGGGAATTAACATGCCGAACTAATTCATCCAAGTAAATAGCTTTACGCTTGGAACATTCATCTTTGACAGGTGGTACTTCCAGGTCCTTGTGAATGTCTTCATTCCTGATATACCATGGCGCTCCCATGATTGTTCTAAGTATCTTGGATTGTGCTCTTTGTATAACTTCAATGTTACTCGCGCTCGCGGTACCCCACAATTCAGAACCATAAGTCCAAATTGGTTTAATAACAGAGTTATACAGCATCACCTTGTACTCAAGTCTCAGTCCAGATTTAGAATTGATTAGCCAGTGAAGACTTTGAGCCCTTAGTTTCATATGTACCTTTTTAGATTCTATATGCTTCCGCCAGGTAAGCCGTCTGTCCAGGTGAACGCCAAGATAAGTTACCACTTGGGTTTGAGGAATTGTAACACCATTTAATGTTACTGGAGAACAAGTCCGTCGGTTCAATGTAAATGTAATATGCTTACATTTCCCCTCATTGACTTTAATCCTCCAGTTAGATAACCACTCCTGAAGGCTTTTAAGATGAGCATCCAAGCTTGCGGAAGCTTTAACTGGGCAACGGGAGCGACTGATTACGGCAGTATCATCAGCGAAAGTCGAAGTAACAATTTGACTACTTGTTGGAATGTCGGCAGTGAATAACATGTATAGAGTTGGTCCCAAGACACTACCTTGGGGAACTCCTGCTTTTATCTTAAATTCATTTTTTTTTTTTTTTTTTTTGTTCCCGATTGGATATGTACTATTGTTTTCCTACATCTTATATCTTAAATATAAAAGAAAACACTAAGTACACATTTAACAATAAGAGGGGAAAAGGCAGTGGACAATATCGAACATTTTCGAATTGTCTCTTGAATAATGATACTGGGTGTCTTAGGCCTCATTTTTTAGAGCTACTTGCGGCAGGCCAACCGCAAGATGCCTCTCAGCGCCACCCGTAACCTAAGTTAGGTCAGATCGACTGGTCTGCTTCGTTTTAAGCGTCTACGTCTAGACAATTCGTGAGATGGAAGGTCTGTTATTTCTAGATTGGTGTGTCGCTCTAATGTTTTGTGGTACCTCCTGCTAGCTTTAATGATTTCTTCCTGAATCATAGTTACGCCGAGGTCTTTGTGAATTTCATAGTTAGATATAAACCAGTTCGCATTAACTATTGATCGAAGTATTTTTGATTGTTGAGCTGCTGAATAATGTTAATGTTAGTTTTCTTGGCTGTACCCCATAATTGCATGCCGTACGTCCATATAGGCTTAATTACACTATTGTATATAACCAATTTCCCATTGGTTGTTAACTTAGATCTACTGTTAAGAAGCGGGTATAGCTGCTTAAATTTTAATATGAGCTGATCTCTCTTTTTTTGGATATGATGTTTCCACGTCAGTTTACTGTCAATATGCATGCCCAGGTACTTTGCCACATTACTTAATGGAATGTCAGTACCTTTTATTTTTAATTGTCTTGGCTGATAAGCTGTCCGTGTTGTGTATATCACTTGCGTCGTTTTTAGTTCATTAACTTTTATTTTCCATTTATCAAACCAATTGCAAGCTTTGTCAAGAATATTCTGCAGTTTAGTTGTTGCTACAACTAAATTTTTATGGGAGTACATTAGTACTGTATCGTCAGCGAAGGTAGCCACCATTGCCGAGCTATCTCCTGGAGTTGGGATGTCTGATGTATATAAAGTATACAACATAGGACCAAGCACGCTTCCTTGAGGGACTCCTGCTCTTATCTGTCTTAGCGTAGAAGATTCATCCTTACATTTAACGTAGAAATAGCGAGAGTCAAGGTAGCTTTTAATGATTTCAAATAGATCAGTTGGAAATACGGTCCTAATTTTACTCAGTAGGCCGTCGTGCCAGACTTTGTCGAAGGCCTTTTCTATGTCCAGAAAAACACCAACACAGAACTTTTTTTCATCAAGGTCCTTTAAAATTTTGTGGGTTACTCTGTGGACTTGCTGAATTGTGGAGTGACTTTGTCTAAACCCGAATTGGTGGTCAGGTATGATTCTGTTCACGTCTAGTATTGGTTGTATTCGGTCAAGTAGGAGACGTTCAAATACTTTAGAAAGTAAGGGCAATAGGCTGATTGGCCTGTACGAGGACGCCTTGGTTGGATCTTTGCCCAGTTTGGGTATGGCTATTATTTCAGCAACCTTCCATAAAGATGGGTAGTGCTTTAGTCTTAATATCGCATTGAACAAATTCCTAATAAATACGATTGCCTTCGCAGGGAGCTCTTTGAGTAACTTTCCAGTTATTTGGTCATAACCTGGCGTTTTTCTCTGACTAGTGCGCTTTTCAATACAGTGCCTAATTCATTTGAAACGAAATTTTTCTGCCTTACTACAAACACTCGATTTGATACGTAGGATTGCAGGACTCTATGCATATTTTGGGGTAGTAAACAATTTATTTTGTAAATCAAACCCTCATGCCATACTCGATCAAACGCTTGTGCTACATCAAGGAATACTGCTGAGCAATATTCTCGCAGTTCAAAGGCAGTTCTTATTTCCGAAGTTACTCAGTTGACTTGCTCAATCGTTCCATGTTTTGCTCGAAAACCAAATTGATGATCTGGGATTGAACTATTTGCTTGTAACTGGTGATTGAGTTTGGCTTTAAGGACCTTCTCAAATAGCTTAGAAAGACATGGAAGCAGACTTATAGGCCTATATGAAGAAGGACATGTCTTATCCTTCCCGAGCTTTGGAACCATTATAATAACCGATTTCTTCCATTGCTTTGGAAAGTACCCAATTCGAAAGATAGCATTGAAAAGACACGAGAGAAAAACTATTGCTGCGTTTGGAAGTTCAGTTATCATTTTTGGCACAATTCTATCATAACCAGCAGATTTTTTGGGTTTCAGTTGAGTCCTTATAATAGATACAATCTCACTAGCGCATGTTTTTAATGGAGACATATTTACTGAATTTGTGATTGTCTGTTGTGGAAGCACAAATTTGTTAGTAGGTGGATTTGGTTGAAACACGTGCTCAAGATGGTTGGCAAATACATTAGCCTTCTCTTCAGCAGACCGAGCCCACAATCCGTTTCTGTCTCTAATAGGTGAGTCCAGCTCCATAGGAGTTTTTAGCGATTTTTGCGCTTTCCAAAGTGAAAATCTAGTGTTTGTGGGTGATAGGTTATAGATATAGAGCCTTTGTGCCTCGAGCTGGTCGCTTAAAAGTGCTTTGGCTGGTTTTTTTGTTGCATCTTTTAGCCTTTGTTTAGCAGAAGGAGATCTGTGCTGTTGCCATTCTCTTCTCAATCGTCGTTTAGAAGCAACCAGTGCTTCAATTTCCCTATTTGAGAACGATTTTCTATTGCGGCGTTGATACCTCAGCTGCAGCTACCAATACGGAACTTAATTCATTAACAGATTTGTCAATATCGCTTTCAGAGTTGATCGTAGGTGCAATTTCAATGTGAGAACTAATATACTTTTTATATTGCAACCAATTAGTTTTCTTAGATATGAGTCTATAAGGGCGATCCTCAAATATTGGAAAATCGAGTAAAACGATATCAACGGGGGAGTGATCGGAAGAGAGTTCATCATGAGTAACTGCTGATATGAGGTTTCTTGGTATATTTTTTGTGAAACCGAAGTCGATGATATCAGGAGTTTTTCTTGGATCCGCCGGCCAGTATGTAGGAGAAACGAAGTCTAGCTTGTTTTGACAATTTACAAGAGTGCTGTAAAGTTGCCGTTACTAAACGTGACCCCCAATAAGTGTGTTTAGCATTATAGTCACCGGCCGCCAAAAATCGTGCTCCAAGGCTATCAAAGAAATTTTTAAAGACATCCGCAGATATAGAAAATCGTAGAGGACAATATACAGCAGATAACGTCAGATTACCATTACGCATTTGCAACCTGACCGAAGTAGCTTGTAAATAACTAGATGAGTACGACTCTAGGGTCTGGTGTTTAATACGCTTTCTTATAATAATGCATGTTCCACCATGAGCCTTTCCATCCGGATGATTGTTGTATAAACTATATAGCCTGGTATAAAGAAGTTGTTTTTGCTAGTCAAATGAGTCTCACAGCTCTAGTTTGTGCTGTGAAACGCCATTTGCGTTCCAGTGAGTTTTCGAGAATTTCGTACACTTGAATTTTATATATAAAGATAATTTTAGTAATTTAAAATTCAAAATCTTAAATAACACTTTTACTGTTATACCTAGGTATATATTATAAAAATTGTTATTTGTATACACATTTGAAACCAATTTTCGGTCAACAATGAAATATTCACAGTCAAATAATGCGGGCAAAAAGTATGTACATAGCGAGCCCTAACCGCGAAAAACATGTAAGCGACATTTTTGTCGAAATTTACTTTTTAATGCAAATTTGTTGTAAAGCCACTCGCTCATCACCTGGTAAATTATTATAGCGAAAATCACTATGGTTACAGAGATACACGCATTTGAATTTTATAGTAAACGACACACAACTTTTTGTGCAACTGCAAAAAAAATGTAAGCGACTTTAAAGTTGCTTGTGGCTATAACTGTTAGTGAGCGACGCCGACAAATTTACTAGGAAAAGTAGGAAAGCAAAATATACGAGATCGAAATTTGTGTTGTGTTATTTACTTGATCCTCTTTGTTGGTTTTTAGTCTTTATTAGATCACCAGTTGAATCAGTTACTTAGAGTAAAGCTGAGCTGCACATAAATTATAATAAATATTAACGAATAACTGAAGATGTGATTATTCCTTCGTTTTCTGCAGTTCCGTCCCATTATTGTCGAAACAAGAGTAATAAGGTATTCCTCTTTAAGGAGTTGTGCAACGTTTCAAGTTTGCATAATTGTTATACTAAATACTTAGCTGAAGAAAACCTTGCGCACTCCTCGTTATCATTAATTGTTTTCCGGAACATCTTCAAAAATGATATCCATCTTGGTTTTCATTTACCGAAAAAGGATAGATGCATATCACAAATGATGAATGGAAAAATTTTGAGAGCAGTAACATAGAAATATAAGGCTTTAAGTCACATTTAATGGACAGAGATCGGAACAAGGATATATTCTTGCAGGACCAAAGAAAAGGAAAGGAAAATAGATTTTTCTTATGTGTTGATCTTAAAAAAGTTTTGAATACACCTTATAGTAAAAATATTACCCTTTTTTACGTTTGACAGTTATTCGCAGTGCCAGAACAAACCTTTATGGGTATGAATGCATAACATTGAAACATTCAGATTTTTTAAATTGGAAGAAGTTTTCAGATATTGTTCTACCAAAAAACATATAATTAAATTTAGTTAAATTAAATTTCAGTTAAATTACGTTCTGCCTTGGAAAATAGCAACATATAAATTTAGACCATTGAGTTAAATCCATCCACTGAGCGAGGACCTCCTTTTATGTACCCAAAAGAATTAAAAATTTTGTTGAAGAAATTTAATGATTTGCGTTAGAAAATGAATTCCTTCAAGCTTTCTTCAATTAAATGATTGCAAATTCATTAAAGACAAATTAAATGAAACAGATGAAGAAGACGTTTGGGAATTAAATGTATATTAAAAATAAAATAAATTTTTCACCAACCGAACAAATAATTTTTCATTGACTCTCATTTAACGTAAGCGCCAAATTTCAGTCTAAGATGCTACAATAGTGACCGCGGAAAACAAGTAAGCACCAAAAATTCTATTTTAATCCAAAAAAAAAACTTCAAAATTAATCTTTAACTTCTATTTCAATTTTGATCATCGGTGAGTAAGGACGTGTTAATAAACTTGCGCTATCGATTCTTTTTGAAAAAATAAAAAAAAATAAAACAAGCATTACACCAAAAACAAAAATATACAATAACAACGAAAAGTGCAACGGTATTTTGAATACGTTGCCAATTTGTGTGTCGCTGATGAGTGGAACTGACGCTCCTCAGATTGAGCGTAGGCTCTCTAACTGCGGGTACTTCACCATCTGCTCGCAGTCTTTAGAATCAAGCTCCGCCCAACAAACAAACAACAACGCAAACAACATCAGAAGCTATAACACAAACAATGAAACCTCATGGAGTTTGCAGTGTGCTTCACCTGTGATGCTCTGTACACTACCTCCCACAACAACATCAACAACCGCTACTACAACGGTATCAATAGCAACAACATCAACTACCTGTTCAATTTCATCATTGGTCACTGCAACAACCTTGGCACCCATATTTGATACAGTTCAGAGAGAACAAGCAGCACACACATCCAGTACAAACGGTAAAGAAAAAACTTATAGTGCTAACTCTGTTCCTCTTATAGCAGCACGTCAAATTTCTTCAATAAGTCACCAAAGCCCTGTCGGCAGTCAAATAACGGAAACAGTTATTCCGCACAAGAAGGAGACCGCAAAATCAAAAGGTTCGGCAGTACAGACTGGAATTGATCGCTATGTGCAGATTAAACGGAAACTCAGTCCGCATAAACTTAACACTGGTAACAAATCTAAGAGATCGAATACCTCTTCTACCCCAACCAATTAGCCCAACGTTTTGAAAGGAAACAGATTTGAAGCTCCTAGCAGCGACAATGATCCCATCGACGTAGAAGAGGCCCCAGCAGTCAAGCAAACCAAGCCTCCCCCAATTTACATTCGCGAGCGCAGTTCAAACAATCTTGTATCACAGGTAGCGCAACTTATCGGCAACAACAATTTTCACATTGTTCCGCTAACCAAAGGCAAAGTACATGAAACTAAACTGCAAATCTACACTGAGAATAATTACAAGATAGTTTCGAAATTCCTCAGTGATGCCAACAAAAACTACTATACGTACCAACTTAAGAGTAGTAAAGGGCTGATAAAGGTTATAAAAGGAATAGAAGCTGGAGTTGACACTAAAGAAATTAAAACTGCGCTTGAGGAAAAAGGGTTCCCAACTAGGGTTGTGATCAACATTTTGAACAGAAGCAAAATCCCCCAGCCAATGTTCAAGGTCGAGCTCTCTCACGTGAATAAACCAGAAAAAAGAAACAACATTCACCCAATATACAATTTACAGTACTTGCTTCACCGCAGAATCACTGCAGAGGAACCTCACAAGCGCAAAGACCCTGTGCAGTGTACCAACTGTCAGGAATTTGGGCACACGAAATCGTATTGTTCCCTGCCTTCTGTCTGTGTATCGTGTGGTGACCTTCACGAGTCTTCAAAATGCACTGTAAACAAAACAGACGCAACATCAAAAAAATGTAGTAACTGCTGGGGTAATCACACTGCTAATTATAGAGGCTGTCCAGTTGTTAAAGAACTGAAAAACCGAATGAATCAGCGCAAAGTAACTGCAACTGCCCATAACCGACACGACCCACGATGCAAGATCCACGTACTTTCCTAACTACCACTCCCAACAATACATACGCATCCGCACTACGACCTGGCTCGCAACAAATATCCACAGAAAGTAACAGATACTACCAAGAGTACACTCCAACAATCTCAGAAAAATGAAGTCTCACAGCATTGTATAACTCAGGAAATAACACCATCCACACCACACAGCTCTCTTGAAAATATGATTGCTAATTTTATACAATGTATGTCCCAGACTACATTATTAATGCAAAACATGCTTCAAGAGATATTAAAAACGCAAACTCTAATCTTACAAAAACTCTGTACTTGAAATGCCTTCGTTCAAAATTACTTCCTGGAACGCAAACGGCGTATCGAAACACAAACTTGAGCTCATAAAATACTTATCCGAGACAGAAACGAATGTTTTATTGCTCTCTGAAACGCACCTTACAAATAGATACAAATTCGAGATCCCGGGCTACTCCTTCTACGCTACACACCACCCTGATGGCAAAGCACATGGCGGAACGGGTATACTCATCAGAAGGCGACTAAAACACTACAAGTCGGTATCATACTCGTAAAACTACATGCAGGCTACGTCGATTGTCATCGAAACTTCAAATGGAAATTTGACGCTTTCATCCGTCTACTGTCCACCCCGATTTTCGATTTCCGAATCGTGCTTCAAGCAGTTCTTCGACACCCTAGGTTCCAAATTTCTTGCGGCAGGTGACTTTAATGCTAAACACCCTCACTGGGGCTCTAGACTTGCAAATCCTAAAGGAAAACAGCTCTACAACACATTAACAAACCCAATCAACAAACACAACTTTGCTTCTCCGGGAAGGCCTACATATTGGCCAGCGAATCCAAGGAAAATTCCTGTCCTAATTTACTTTGCAGTTACTCGTAATATCTCTCGTAGTGTGATTTCAACGGAAACTCATGCCGAGCTATCTTCAGACCATTCTCCAGTCACTTTTCACTTACTGGAGCATCCCACAAAAAGCGATCTTTTCCTTAAGCTTACCTCATGGAAGACTGATTGGCTTAGGTATAAAAAATACGTCAGCACCCACATTTGTATGAGGCCAAAACTGGATACCAGAACAGACATTGACAAGTCTCTGGAACATTTCAACATAACCATTGCGAGCGCTGCTGTTGCCACGACACCGAATGTACAACCAGGCTCCAAGAATACAGTCGTATTAACTAGTGCTGAAATTGAACGGCTAGTCTCAGTAAAACGCCGGCTAAGACGTGAATGGCAGATCAGTCGATCGCCCACTTCGTTACAAAGACTCAAAACTGCTAAAAAAACGGTTAAGAAATGCTCTTAAGACTGAAGATCGCAAAATCCAAAGGCACTACATTGAAAACCTTTCATCAACGATTACCAAGTTTTCGATTTGGAGAGCACAAAACCGCATGAATCCACCAATAACAGCTGACAGCCCCATCCGGGATCAAAGTGGAAACTGGGCGAGATCTGACGAGGAAAAGGCTTTCACTTTTGCTAACCACCTCAAATCCGTCTTTCAACCAAACTTGCCAAGAAACGGATTTCAGCTTCCCCAGCAGCCATGTGCTCCATTGGCTAATTGCAGCGTGCTTAAAACTAATTCAAATGAGATAAGAGCAGCAATTCATAATTTAATCCCAAAAGCGCCTGGGCACGATCTCATCACTCCCAAGATGATTATTGAGCTACCAAACTGTGCAATATCATTCATTGCAATGCTCTTTAGCGCAATACTCAAAGTGGGCTACTTCTCAGCACTTTGGAAGAAGTCTGTAATAATTATGATCCCTAAAGTTGGTAAAGACAAATCAATGGTGTCCTCTTATCGGCCTATAAGTTTGCTGCCGGTGCTATCAAAATTCGGGTTTAGATCAAAACACAGTACAATCGAGCAAGTAACCCGTGTCACTATGGGTATCAGAACGGCTTTTGAGCACCGAGAATACTGTTCAGCTATGTTCATTGATGTTGCTCAAGCTTTTGACCGTGTATGGCATGTTGGTCTCATTCACAAAATAAAAGCCGTGCTTCCACAGAGCTCACACCAACTACTAGAGTCATACCTTACTAAAAGGTTATTCGTGGTGAGATGCAAAAATTTCACTTCAAACGAGTACCACATCAATGCTGGCGTCCCACAAGGCAGTGTTCTCGGTCCGCTTTTATATGTCATTTTCACTGCTGACATACCTTTAAATCCCAGCCTTATGACATCAACCTTTGCGGATGACACTGCAATCATCAGTCACTCAAGCTGCCCCAAAAAAGCGACGAAAGAGCTAAGTGATCATTTATAACTGGTATCGAACTGGCTAGACAATTGGCGTATAAAAGTCAATCCGGATAAATGCAAGCATGTAACTTTCACCTTAAACAAGAGAGACTGTCCGTCCATTACTTTTAACAACACCACCGTACCACACTGTACTGAAGTCACAGACAGACGACTCACCTGGCGGAAGCATATAGAAGCCAAAAAAATTTCCATGAAATTAAAAGCCCAGTCCCTCCACTGGCTCTTAAACACAAGATCTGGGCTAAGCTTCGATCTAAAGGTGCTGTTATATAACAGCTTAATAAAGCCTATCTGGACATACGGTTCCCAGCTTTGGGGGAACGCAAGCCCAAGTAACGTTGAAGTCATCCAAAGAGCCCAATCAAAAATACTTCGTTTCTTAACAGGTGCTCCCTGATACATTTCGAACGCGAATATCCACAGAGACCTTAACGTCCCACTAATTAAAACCGAATTGGACCAAATGAAACAAAAATATCTTGTTAAGCTCTCGGAACATCCTAATCCACTAGCTCGATCACTATCTTATATGAGTTGTCGCACGCGCCTTCGTCGGAATGACTTTCCTGCCCCATAAACCTGGGAAGACCACGCAACACTGGAAAGTTTCTTTAGCTGACCACTATAGAAACTTTTAAAACTTCATTAGTTCGTTTTTAAGATTTCTCAATTATTGTTAGGCTTTGTGTTGTATGCAAGGTGATGCAATAAATAATATATATAGAACGCAAAAAAAAAAAAAAAAAAAATTCTATTAGACCATTTGAATGCCACATTTACAGTTTCACAGAAATTCTCCAAAAGAATTTAAAACAAATGAAAAAAAAAACCTTCTCCTACAAAAATTTGCTTTTTGTCGCTTACTTGTTTTTCGCGGTTAGGGCTCGATATGTATGTATGAAAACAAAAATTAATGGGAGACTTGCTTTTGATGGATATTAATGCCATTGCAACGCGTTGAACAGTCATATAGTTAGAAAAAAAGAAGCATTGTTTTTTCTTTTGATTTTAGGGTTCCGTACTCAAAGGTTACCAAACGGAACCGTATTACTAAGGCAATGCTGTCCGTCCGTGCATGTGTAGTTCAATTTGTGTAGAAAGTTCCGTTTCCTGTTCTACAAGCGATTTGGAATTAGAAGTATGTAACTTCATAGCTAGCTAATTTGCAACCATTCATGTTAAGATTTTCTAGTTAAGTGCATGAACTTGAAGGTAGAAAGATTGTGAGTTTTGGAAGTACAATCATCGCACCGATAATTGAATCATTCTGAGTATACATTCTGGAGATGACTATCTTTTTCCTTCTGGCTAAAAGCAATGATAATTGTGTGCTGTGACCCTTGATCGAGAAGTGCAAGAACAATGAAGGTTGAATCGAGATTGGTAATCTTCACTAGGGCAAGGGGCAGCACTATGGATGCATGACTAGATGCGTGATGTTATTAAACATCTGAATTTGCCCTCGGCTACTGTGCTGTTAACTTGCAAAGGCATGATAAAGGACGGATTAGGATTCCCTTGCAGATTGATATCAACTGTAATTGCTTGGCAACGATTTGGAATTGGTTCATAATGTGTAAAAGTTGCTTATATCTGTGACAAGAATTAAGACTTCGGCATGTGTTTGTTGCATGTCTAGAGTAGAAGCAGTTAGTTAGTTCTTACAAATTCTCTTCGGACATGCAGACTCAAAGTTCAAAACTTTTGCAAATTCTAATAGAATGGGAATTACAATATTTGCATTCAGATTGTGAATCTTCACTAAAAAAACGAGTGTATGTGCCTCGGATTTACTTCCGATTTTCGAAATTTTCATTCCATTTAATTGCCCCAATACTTGCGGTTTGTATAACCTCATCCATATGCAGAGATTGCTCCCATAATGCGATATTTTCTTCTGGGGGTTTTGAAGAACAAAAACATACTAGTAGAGGACCCCATTTAATGTGGCCACATATTGAGTAGCGATAACAGAAAGACAATCATTGATAGTGTATTGAATTTTGTTTAAAATATCACTCCTTTCGAAATTCGCAGCTGGTATAGTGAAAATTTTCCGTATCTGTTTTTCCTCAATTTGAAGTTTTTTACCGCGAAGTTATCGCACAACCGATGAATAATTTAGTTGAGTTGAATGTGCACCGTATGCACAGTAGAGTGGGATATGCTTGTTTCTAAAAAGTGCGCTAGATTCCTTTTTAGTCAAAGACATTCTCTCATATTGCTCCTGAGTTTTTTTTAATTCTCTGCATTCTCCGGAGGCTATAATTATTTTGCACAACTTCAACAGGTCTTAATGGCGTTGATAAAAATAGTCCATAGTTACTGGAATATACCTCCCAAATTGAAATTTTTGTTCCTATTAGAAATTTTTTTTTTATTTTTGTGCTATGGAACTGGAATTTGAACAGTATTGTCTGACCCATATTCAACAACCGTGTAGATTTCAAGAATCTAGGATTGCTGGATCGTAAAGCTCCCATAAGTATATTTTGACCTAAGCGTTTAAATGCTGTATGTGTACTGACTATACCCTTAGCATAAATCAAATCAATAAACAAATATTGCTGAATGATCTAACACAGAGCGTTGGCAAATACATTTTCTAGGGGTGCGTGAAAATTATATTAACTTTGGCATAGGCGAAGTTAAACTTCTTTTTACTTGTTTCTTTGAAGTGAAACTTTTTTAGCGAAGGTAGGAGAGGTACAACAACAAAAATGCAAATACAGGACGTCCATGAACAAACAGAACATCAACTGAACGTATGCGTGAAATGCGACGGTGCCAACGTAAAAATCGAGATTTAAGCAATCTTAGTATGGTAAACGCCATGTATGGTTAGTTAATTCTGAAATGTCTTTTTTTAGTAATTAGTATTAATAGCAATATCTTTCAGAAATAATTAAATAATAAACAAAATAAATATAAAAAACGGAAGTATGTGGCGAATATTGCATTGGGATTTGTATAAAATTTAGTTAAAGTGGCAACTGAAGAACATTCTCAGCTTAAGCTCTCGAGCACATCGCCGTAGATTCACATATTGACGACGAAATCAACTTCAGCAGAGCAACTTGTCGCACCAGTCATTAAACAATGGATCTGTTGCATGAACACTTTTTATATCGACTGACCTCAGCAAACGACGATTCTGGAATTATGCGCCCGAGTTATCCAAAATTGGAGGATTCGTATGAAGGCCTGCTAGCGCGACCTTGGCGGCCATTTCAACGCTGTCATATTCCATTACCAAGTGAATCAATTTGTAATTAAATTTTGAAAAATAAAAGCCGTTTGTATGTTAGTGTAGATAAAAGGTAGGTCTCTCTTATTGAAAAAATCTTTATATGGTTCGGTTTCACAAGTAATATATATACGAAGTCTGTTCATTTGAATGTTTAGTTTAGCTGTTTTGCTTAGACGTGTTTTGGCTCATTTTCGATTCTTGTCTACTTCCAAAAAAAAATGGATCAAAGCATTTGTATTAAAGTTTTTTTCGACTTCATAACCATGTTTCCTCATCAGATATGATCCTTGTCAGAAATTTTGGATTGTCATTAACGTCAAGCAACATCTCCTGAGCGATGCTTATGCGACGTTTCTTTTGCTTAAAATTTAACAGTATCAAAACAAACTTCGCTGGCACACGTTTCATGAGCAAATATCAGAAAAAATTTCATGGCATGAGCCAACCGATATGCCGACATCTCCAGCAACTTCTCTAATAGTGATTCAACGTTTATTCATAACAATTTTCTTCACTGCTTCAACGTTTTCATCGGTTGTTGTCGTCCAGATCAGCTATCGGCTTTCTGTGAAGAGGTTTTGCCACTTAAAATTTTTTTTTTTTTTTTAAGATAGACTTGGAAAACAGCACAGACAACATTTAAAGTGCTTTGGAGCTCTTAACTTTATATTTCACAAAAAATTTAATATAAATTCTTTGATCCATTTTTTTGGAGTAGGTACAAATCGAAGACGAGCCAAAATATGTGCAAGCAAAACAGCTGTCAAAAATAAACTATACATTCAAAATGGCCGACCTTGCAACACTGTGATTAACAGCTGACGCGGTTTACGTGCCTTGTGTTACTGTCATACACGTTCAGTTTGGACTATAATTTAACCATGAATCGACTTACAAACGAACAGCGTTTACAAATTATTGATTTTTATTACCAAAATTCATGCTCGGTAAGGCCAGTGTAACGTGCAATTTTCCATTTTGTGGTCAGTTTGGTCGACCTTCTGAGACGGCTATTCGGAATGTTGTGATTAGATTTCGCACCCAATTTACATTATTGGACATTAAACCTCTAACACGCATGCGGACAGAGGAAAAAATTGCAGTTGTATCCGCCAGTGTTACAGATGACCCTGAATTATCGATTCGGCGCCGTTCGCAGCAATTGGACCTCTGTTACTGCAACTCACATTCGCTGATTGCCTCCGACAAGGAAATGTATTTAGCTTCGATTGATGACTTGTTTACAGTTGGCTGTTAACGTGATGACCAACTGACTGTATTCCTATAAAGCTTGAATACATATCCGCATACGTATCTTGAATCATTTCGATCGCCTGCCCACTCCGAATTATTGTAGCCAATCAACGTATCGAGATCTGACGAGGAAAAGGCTTTCACTTTTGCTAACCACCTCAAATCCGTCTTTCAACCAAACTTGCCAAGAAACGGGTTTCAACTTCCCTTGCAGCCATGCGCTCCATTGGCTAATTGCAGCGTGCTTAAAACTAATTCAAATGAGATAAGAGCAGCAATTCATAATTTAATCCCAAAGAAAGCGCCTGGACACGATCTCATCACTCCCAAGATGATTATTGAGCTACCAAACTGTGCAATATCATTCATTGCAATGCTCTTTAACGCAATACTCAAAGTGGGCTACTTCCCAGCACTTTGGAAGAAGTCTGTAATAATTATGATCCCTAAAGTTGGTAAAGACAAATCAATGGTGTCCTCTTATCGGCCTATAAGTCTGCTGCCGGTGCTATCTAAATTATTTGAAAAAGTTTTTATTAAGAAGCTCTTACCGTATATAAACGCAAACAACATAATCCCCACACATCAATTCGGGTTTAGATCAAAACACAGTACAATCGAGCAAGTAAACCGTGTCACTATGGGTATCAGAACGGCTTTTGAGCACCGAGAATACTGTTCAGCTATATTCATTGATGTTGCTCAAGCTTTTGACCGTGTATGGCATGTTGGTCTCATTCACAAAATAAAAGCCGTGCTTCCACAGAGCTCACACCAACTACTAGAGTCATACCTTACTAAAAGGTTATTCGTGGTGAGATGCAAAAATTTCACTTCAAACGAGTACCACATCAATGCTGGCGTCCCACAAGGCAGTGTTCTCGGTCCGCTTTTATATGTCATTTTCACTGCTGACATACCTTTAAATCCCAGCCTTATTACATCAACCTTTGCGGATGACACTGCAATCATCAGTCACTCTCGCTGCCCCAAAAAAGCGACGAAAGAGCTAAGTGATCATTTACAACTGGTATCGAACTGGCTAGACAATTGGCGTATAAAAGTCAATCCGGATAAATGCAAGCATGTAACTTTCACCTTAAACAAGAGAGACTGTCCGTCCATTACTTTTAACAACACCACCGTACCACACTGTACTGAAGTCACCTACCTAGGAGTACATTTGGACAGACGACTCATCTGGCGGAAGCATATAGAAGCCAAAAAAATTTCTATGAAATTAAAAGCCCAGTCTCTTCACTGGCTCTTAAACCCAAGATCTGGGCTAAGCCTCGATCTAAAGGTGCTGTTATATAACAGCTTAATAAAGCCTATCTGGACATACGGTTCCCAGCTTTGGGGGAATGCAAGCCCAAGTAACGTTGAAGTCATCCAAAGAGCCCAATCAAAAATACTTCGTTTCTTAACAGGTGCTCCCTGGTACATTTCGAACGCGAATATCCACAGAGACCTTAACGTCCCACTAATTAAAACCGAATTGGACAAAATGAAACAAAAATATTTTGTTAAGCTCTCGGAACATCCTAATCTACTAGCTCGATCACTATCGTATATGAGTTGTCGCACGCGCCTTCGTCGGAATGACTTTCCTGCCCCATAAACCTGGGAGGACCACGCAACACTGGAAAGTTTCTTTAGCTCACCACTATAGAAACTTTTAAAACATCATTAGCTTTTAAGATTTCTCAATTATTGTTAGGCTTTGTGTTGTATTCAAAGTGATGCAATAAATAATAAAGAACGCAAAAAAAAAAAAAAAAAATCAACGTATCTGACCGTTGGTTATTTGTGTACACCAATTTCATTTCAAGTGTACTAATGTTTCGTAAAATACGCTTCGCATGACTGTAGTGTTGTTCGTTGAAGCAACAGATGCAAATCCGGTCGTGTCGTCACAGCTGCATATGTCAAACAGCCAATTAATTCCTGATACGGATGATTAGTGCATTTTCCCTATTCGCCCAAATCTAAATGTAAACCTCTTTCCATTGGTATTGACTTTGATTTACGTTGGTGCATTCCAAATTTATTCAAAACTTTTTTCAAGTAGCGTGATTGATTTAAAGTGATTGTACCTTTTGTGACGTCCCGTTCAATCTGCATACATTTCTCACCTTTGTAATCCTTTTGTGATGCGTCATCATAACAAATGATTTCTTTTCGTCTCTCCTTTGTACTCATTGCCCTAGGCTCAGTTGATTTGTTTGAACTATTACCACTGCCTCGCTTGTTATGCTAACCCATTAAACGCGTTTTAATAAAATCTAAGCTCAACCTAGTTTGGTCCATTGCCTCAAATCCACCAAGTTGCCGTAGCTTTTCGTTAAAGTAAGCATCAAATGTACCACAACATCAAGCTCCTCCATTTTGGTATCTGTTGATTTTAATTCGCGAAGTTTTCCGTCAAAAACCAAAAGATGATCTCTAATGTCATCACTTCCATTATATTTCATCATCAACAATTGCTTTCGTACCAACAAATGTGTCGCTATACTTTTTTTATTCCAACTGACTGTCACGAAGTGCCCGCACCAAAATCGAGACGCATTCTTTTTTTTTTTCAATCTTACCGCATCTCGATTATCTGCGTCTACACCAACTAATATGTCCAACAAATCCTCCTCGATGTATTTGCCTAGACTCATCTAGCACCACTCCACTGTTAAGCGGAAATTCCGATATCTCACTTTCAATGTGGCTATTACATTGAAAGAATTCCGCGTAGTGAACTGTATTGTATTTGAGGATCTCGATCGCTTAACATGGAACACAAGATATTCCGTATGACAGTATTCAGCTTGAACAGTCGCAAAATATCATTAGACGAAACATTTTTCTTTTTTTTATTGATAGTATTTATTGAATCTCCTATATAAATACATAGGACTAACAATAAGGTTACAATTCTTATAAAACTAATACACATGTGTCCCTCCTACAATGAAGAGGAAGGAGTTCACTTAGCACTACGAGCCTCTAATTAATCAAAAGGGCAGCACGATCGTTACGGATCAGTCGAGATAAGTTCCTTGTATGGACAAGGACTCTGGCTAGGGGATTAACATATCGAACTAGTTTATCCATACAAATAGCTTTGCGCTTGGAACATTCATTTTTGACAGGTGCTACTTCCAGGTCCTTGTGAATGTCTTCATTAAAGATATAGCATGGAGCTCCCGTGATTGTTCTAAGTATCTTGGATTGTGCTCTTTGTATAACTTCAATGCAATTTCTATGTGAGAACTAATATACTTTTTATATTGCAACCAATTAGTTTTATCATCACTACATAGTATAAAAATAAGTCGCTTTCTCTGTCCCTATATCCCTATGTAAGCTTAAGTCTTTAAAACTACGAAACGTATTTTAATGCGGTTTTTTTTTAATAGATGGATTGATTGAAGAGGAAGATTTATATTTATAATAACATCCATTAAATAGTGGAGAAATACTGTTATTTTCACCATAAATGTACCTATATGCCTATCTTTAAAATTAATGTAGTTGTCATAGTGTTATAATTCATGGAAAAAGCATTTACTGTCACTACAATATTCCAGCTTCTCATTTACACAGCAAAGTTTCTTCAAATGTGATTTTAGATTTTTTTTATTTAAGTCTGATTATTACTATCAAGAAATTATAAAGTCATGTCTGGAAGACGTCGTCGTTCGAACATAGGTCGTAGTACAGTGGATGCCAAAAGAGTACGTTCAGCAAGAGATGTGAGGCTCGCCTTAGTCCGGCTCGGGATAGATATAGAGAGGAGAGAAAGAGAGAATCTTCATACGGTTCAGAGGGACAGAGAATCGTCAGTAGAACGTGAGGCTCGACTCATTCAGCTTCGGGATAGATATAGAGCTGGGAGAGAGAGAGAATGTTCAGTAGATCGGGAGGTTCGCCGCAGCCGAGATAGGGATAGACATCGAATACAGAGAGCCAGAGAATCATCAGCACGAGTTACTAATTCATGGGTAAATAAAAAAAATTCTGCCATGAATTACGATGACATTGCTTGGCATTGAAATTCAAGGATGAATTGAAAGGCATGTGTTGCTTACAAGGAAAAGTCAAATTAGAAGAAATTCTCCCTCCACCTGAAACACTTCACTCTCTTCTTACGGGTGATCATCAGAAATCCAAACAATTCATGCGCAATATACGCCGTTATAATAACGCATTTCAAATGGCCTTTTTTAAGAGTAAGCAAGTCGTTGAGCGTGGGTTCATGCCTACATTTAAAATTCAAGAGCAGGTGTACCACTTAGCTGGGAGCATGTATGCGAGATTCTAAATGCAACAGAAAATTTCCGAAGTCGTTCTAAACTCAAACAAGTACTAGCGATGAAGGATATCCCAAATATCGTTGAAGATTGCCAGAACAGGGTGGGCAGAATACAACCGTGCAGGCCACGGACAGTAATGAATAAATCAAAACTACTGGATCATTTTAATCATTTTTTCAGTGAGTTACATAGGCTATATATTTTATACCCGTGCGAAGCCAGAGCGGGTCGCTACTTAGATATAAGTCTATAAGGGCGATCCTCAAATATTGGAAAATAGAGTAAAACGATATCAACGGGGGAGTGATCGGAAGAGAGTTCTTCATGAGTGCTGATATGAGGTTTCTTGGTACATATTTTGTGATACAAAAGTCGATAATATCGGGAGTTTTCCTTAGATCCGCCGGCCAGTATGTAGGCCTACCCGGAGAAACGAAGTCTAGCTTGTTTTTACAATTTACAAGAGTGCTGTAAAGTTGCCGACCTTTTGGATTTACTAAACGAGACCCCCAATAAGTGTATTTAGCATTTTAGTCAAAGAAATTTTTAAAAACATCCGCAGATATAGAAAATCGTGGAGGACAATATACAGCAGATAACGTCAGATTACCATAACGCATTTGCAACCTGACCGAAGTTGCTTGTAAATAACTAGATGAGTACGGCTATAGGGTCTGGTGTTTAATACGCTTTCTTATAATAATGCATGTACCACCATGAGCCTTTCCATCCGGATGATTTGTTGTATAAACTATATAGTCTGGTATAAAGAAGTTGTTTTTGCTAGTCAAATGAGTCTCACAGACTAACATCACATCTACATTGTTGTCATCTAGATACTTCATCAGATCTACTTCATCATCTCTTGAAAAGACTTTTGCATCATTAAGATTGATTGATACAGGGTCTGTAATAAATTGACCAACATGGATTCACTAGAACTTTGTGGTTGCAACACTGGCTCATTACGTGCATTTAGAGTTGGGGTAGTTTGTGAGATTGGTTCATTATGTTGAGACATTGGAGCGTTAAGCATCACAATATTTTTCGCAGTTTGTTGTTGGACCTGCATACGACACATTTGAATTTAAAGGCACACATAACCGTCGTTAATTCCGTACGGATAGCCTCATGTCTAAGACGGGCGGAATTTTTTTGTGACTGCAAAAGGTTCTTCAAATCCTTATATACAGGACAACCTCTATAATTGGCTGTATGATTGCCCTCACAGTTACTGCATTTTTAAAGATCGGGATTATCGCGACTTAGTTTACAAGTTGCAGTTTCATGAAGGTCTCCACAAGCTACGCATACTGGACGAAGGGTGCAATAAGATTTTTTTGAAGTTAAAGCAATATTAGGTGGTAGACACATAACCGCCGCTGATTCTGTACTGTTAGCCTCACGGTTAAAATAGGCGGAATTTTTTTGTGATTGTAAACGGTTCTTCAACTCCTTATATATCCACAGTTACTGTATTTTTAAAGATCAGGATTATCGCGACTTAGTTTACAGTTTGCGGTTTCATACACAAGCAACGCAAACTGGACGAAGGGTGCAATAAGATTTCGTGTGGCCAAATTCCTGGCAATTTGTGCATTGCACAGGATTTACTCCTTTGTGAGGCTCCTCCATAGTTACCCTACGATGAAGTAAATATTTAAGGTTGTAAATGGGATGCATTTCATTTTGCTTCAACTTTGGGGCCAACTCAATTTTGTACAGTTCAATAATTAATTACAACAACCAGTCCCTTACTACTTTTATGCTGATAGGTATAATAGTTTCTTTTAGAGTCCCTAAGGTAGTTAGTTACAGAACTGTAGTTTTGACCTTAGTTTCTTTCATATTACCCTTGGTAATAGGGACAATATGAAAGTTATTCTTGCCAACTATTCTTTGGATAGCATCTACCAGCCTGTTCGAGCTTTCTTCACGAACATATATATCGCGATTTTTGGTTCTGATGAGTTTTTGTCATCATTTTTAGCAGGTTCATCTTTTTCAGCAAGTAGCTGGAACCTATTACTTTCCAAAATCGTTTTCTTAGCATTATTATTTTTTTGCGGGCTTAGTTTACGTTTAGTGTGGAATTGTATGTAGCGGTCAATACCTGTCTACAATGCCGCTTTATTTTCATGAGTCCCGTTTTGTATGCGCTGATTTTGACTATCCGCTGGTGACACAGTTGTCTTTTTAATTGCTTTTGCTTGCGAAAATGAGTTGATAATTGCAATCGTGGGGGAAATTTCAAACTGTCTATACATTTTTATTAGTATTAGCTCAATTATTAGTCCCGCCAGTGTTGAAAAAGTAAGAGCCAGTGTAGTCCGGGAGTGTTTTTGGTACGTAGGCACCTGATAGGGCTGTTTGTCTGGTGAACCGTGCATTCTAAATAGATTTATTGGGAACTTTGAAGATCCCACCACCTTCTTGACGAATCCAACAAACAAAAAAAAACAAAATACCCATTAGCGTTTCTTGTTGTTGTTGCAACAACAATCAAAGATAGTGTATTATATTAATATCAAATGCACTTGTTCCTTTGTTGACAGGTGTTAAAGGAATGATTTATTCAATATTCTTATTCTAACTAGCTACAGGTTAAGTGTTGCCAGACATAAATAATATCTAACACGCCCGCCTTTAAGAATATTTAATATGTACATGTTATATTGTTATAATTGTCGTTACTTTACAATTTTGAAGCGAAACTTCTTTACGTTTTTGTGATTCTGTATATACTGAACCGCATTAGGTAGTGTCTTGAAATTTTCACAGAATGTGTATTTCTATTTCCATATCACCAAAAAATCATAAAACGGAAGATCCACCGGAAAAGTCTCCATAAAAAGATTACAATTAGACAACAACAACATGCAGCTTGTGTTATAAAAATGTTTATAACAACAACGTGCAAGTAACCAGCTTGTGAATGCACAAACACAAGCGAATGTGCGAAGGTGAGAACGAGAAACACATAGCAGCTCGCAGTTGATCTAATTTTTGGGAAAGTGGCGACAGACGGCAAAAGTAAACACAACAACAACAATTACACACGCCACAGAAACCAAAAGCAATATACAGGCAGAATGATAGAGAGACAGACAGATAGATAGACAGACTGATTGACAGACAGAGCTGATGTTGTCTCCGATGTCTCCTTCTGCGTGTTATGACGGGATTGTACAATCAAAGATCAAAAGTTTTTGATTTTCCATACAATCATGCCATGACCCTTCCCCGCACACGTTGTGAGAGTCCACAAGCAAAATGAAATTTTACAGTCAATCAATGTGTGGCCAGCATTTCAAACTTCTTCACAAACTTATAATATTGTATGTAGTTGTATTTGTTTTGAGATGATCACTCTCTGCCTGTTTTTAAGAAGTTTCAGTTCTATCACGCAGGAAATTTCAAGGTGTATATACGTTTTTGTTAGTATTAGCTCAATTGTTAGCCCCGCCAGTGTTGAAAAAGTAAGAGTCAGTGTAGTCCGGGTACGTAGGCACCTGATAGGGCTGCTTGGCTGGTGAACCGTGCAGTCTAAATGGATTTATTGGGATCTTTGAAGATCTACACCTTCTTGAAGAATCAAAAAAAAAAAAAAAAAAACAAAAAAAACGATGTCCATTACCGTTTCTTGTTGTTGTTGAAACAACAATCAAAATAGTGTAGTGTGTACCTCCCATAGAAACCACCCATTATTGGAATGTTCTTAAAGGCTTGCTTATTTGATTTACAAAACAAAAAACTCATAAAATTCAGAAATATGTATGAAATCTTTATTTGAGTCGATAGAACGATCGATATAATTTAATGTTTAAAGATAATTTCATGTAAATGTTGGCCGCGGCCGCGCTCCAAAAAGTCCATTACCCATTACAACGCTTAATTTGGTTGTGGTGCTATCGAGCTCATCATCATTGAGTACAAATGATGTGGTAAAAAATACTGAGGCCCACTCAACTTCTTAGAAGCGAAAGACTTATGATCTAAATTGATATATTGATATATGCTGAATACTGCGATTTTAGCGTTGTGGAAAATAAAACCAATACTGACCACAATGTAGACGAGTGCAGCCTTGTTGAAATAATTGCTCATCATCAGATATAAGAGGCGATGAACCACAGCAACTGTCGATTTCCCAAAAGTGATTAACAATGTTGGCCAAATCATTAACATCGGCCTTAAGATCTAATCGGCTGACACTTGCAATGATGTATATTTTTACTTCTTTGCTGTGAAAGACATCCAGAGACCACCCAGCCAAGCCTTTTTTGTAAAGCAGCAATACAAATTTTCCCAACACACATAAGCTCGAAAAAACTCCAGCCCCAAGAAGCAGTTCAATACGTTGAGCTTTAAAAACCAATGGGACATTATGATTTTAATTTCAATTCATTTGCAAAACGAGATGTGATAAATTTTATTTAATCAAAGCAATGCACGACAGAGCACAAATAACCCAGAACAGCTTTTGATGTATTATATATTATAGCAGTAGCAAGCAACACGTAGTCGACTATTTTGATTTCTGAATCCAATTTTTCAACGATGGAATGAATTAGTAACCCTTCTGTCAGCTCCGTCGTTGTAGCCATTGTGCTTAAATGTCAATTAATCTTGTAGCTTAATTCACGTAAACCGCTTGCTAACCCTTTCTCCACCTTTGGTAAATTAAAAATAGACCGAACGTATGCCTGAAAATTCAATAATTTGTTTTTAAAACGATTCAACAAAATATCTAATGCCCTATCGTCATTTATTACATTGGGACATCCAAAACGATACCATCCACGCAAGACCGTAAATGCAGGAATTTCTCCACTTTACACATGTACTGATTTTTACCAACGATGGCGTTAAACATTGCGTAAAAATCAGGCCACAGAAAACCTCGGCACCTGCGATTCAGGCTAACGAAAAGTACGTGTTTGCCCAAGCATTGATATGTTTGGATTGCCGCAGTCCAGCAGAATGAGTAACTGTGTCCTTTTGACGAAGGCTAAGCTCATGCGTTAGCTTCGCTTTAAGCTCATAATAAAGATTTGAGAAAGTGCTTCGAGCCAAATGAAGTTACGGTGACAAGGAGTACTGTGCCGTAGTAACGCTGGACGTTAAAAATGCTTTTAATGTGGCGAGTTGACCGTGTGTCATGCAAGCGCTTAGCACGCTTGGTGCGCCGAGGTACTTGATGCAGATAATTGCTAGTTACTTCACGGATCGGGTGCTACTCTATAATACCTATTCCTGTCCTAAGCATAATAATACAAGGTGACACGTGGTGTTCCACAAGGGTTGGTCCTACGCCCCACATTGTGGAACTTCATGTACGATGGCATTCTTAGGATGAGGATACGCTGATGATAATGGCCTTGTGATTATGGCCAAAACGATTTAGCCAAAGTTAGGTGCTGTCTTAACCAGGCCCAGTTAGAGTTGGCAGCTGAGAAAACTGAAGCGGTCCTTCTGACCACGTGGAAAGTATGCGAGACGTTTTCGTTTCGAATAGGATACCTGGGAGTACGGTTGGACACGAGACTAAGTTTCAAGGAGCACCTGGCTAGTGTTAGTGAAGAAGCGGCTAAAGTGAATGGGGCATTGTCACGCATTATGACAAACGTAGGCGGTCCAAGAGCCAGTAAACACAAGCTTCTAGCAAAAGTGGTTGCCTCTATCGTCCTGAAGAGCTCATGCAAGGCAGGTAATAGGTCGATCCACCGACAGAGTGCTCTGCGTGTTGTGAGTGATTTCCGATCTGTGTCGGATTTCGCGATCGAGGTGATAGCATCGATTCCTCCAACTGATGTAATGGCACGAGAACTCATCAAAAGAAGTAAAACGTAGTTGCAGCATCACAGAATGGTAAAGAAGATGGGAAACGTCAAATAAAGGGCGCTGCACGTCTTCCCTTATTCCAAGCCTGGATGTACTATCAAATACTATCTGCACCGTTTCCATCACAAGGAAGACCCTTTTTGTCCTGTTTGCGCTGATACCGCCGAGGATGCTCATCACGTTCTCTGTTTTTGTCCAAGATTTGGCGCCGTAGGAACCCCTCACTGTGTTTAACCTTGTTGCGCACATGTGC
This sequence comes from Amiota minor, assembly GCA_037043295.1. Lineage (NCBI taxonomy): Eukaryota > Metazoa > Arthropoda > Insecta > Diptera > Drosophilidae > Amiota > Amiota minor. The sequence goes on from JBAMAW010000322.1 coordinate 86,986, forward strand.
GAATCGCTAGAAAATTGGGAGGTTGCAAAGGCAACCTCGACCACAATCATGGCTACCCTCCGTGTAGCAGGGCACATCAGAGCAGCTGAACGATTGCGATTACAAGACAATCATTCAGCTGCACAATCGGACAGAGGATCGTAGATCGTAGTTTCTGACGTGTAGTGCGATATACGGACAAAACAGGCATATTTGGCGACCCTTTTACGTGAAACAGATTGACTTCTGAGCAAATATGTTCTTCCTTTCCTCCCGACGATGTATCTAATGACCGTTCCGGGGGGGACAATAGAACATGGTGCGGTAGTTTTTAGCGGGTTAAAGTCCCGCACTCGGTTGTAGACCGGTAAGACTTTCGATGCTTTTCTACCGATATAAAAAAAAACATGCATATAGGCAAGGCATGTGATTGTTGGTTTGGCATTGAGTCCGGTACATTGGCTAGGGTTGGGTTAGATTGAAACCCAGGGTATCAATTAATAGAAAAGAAAAAAATGTCGTCGAAAAAGCCTAATAAGGAAGAAGAGCTTGCCGCCTCTCGGGAGGTATTAATGAGTTCGTTGACTAGAAATAAATCATACGTGTTGAAGAATTATGCATCTATGACTGCAGCTGAATTATAGGCTAGGTTAAGTTTGATTGAGTCAAGCTTTACTCAATTGTGTGCAATTCAAGCTCAGATTGAGTAAACTAGTGAGGATGCTAGTGAGTTTGAAAACAGGCAAGTTTTTGAAGATTTGTATTGTGAGGTAAGGCATTAAACAGTCTTACGAATATAACAAGGCAGTCAACGAATACTGATTCACCAATAAATAGTAACACAGTAAATAGTCGGTCTTCAACAGGTGTCCCGATTACTAAAGATAAAGTTAAGAGAATTCTCAGGGAAATTAAAGGAATGAACTAGTTGGTTTAATACGTTTGTGACATAAGTTGAGATGCTTGGTTGATACTGTAAATTCACATTGCGTAGCTTTGAAGATATTAGGTACGGAATCGGAGATTTTAGAGGCTATTTTTTCATTTGATTCGAAGCAAATTGGATAATAAAAGAATTGAGAAATAAGAAAATAATTGGGATTCCACAATAGTACCATCGAAATTTTTGAGTAATAAAGAGTTAAACTTAGCCAAATGGGAAAAAAGGCAAACGACAGATCTCGTCAAGGTGGCGCCGGCAGTTAGGAGTAACTGTCAAACGTGCTATTAATAGTTAGGTGAGCATCAATTAACCTAACCTTAACCTAAGTTAAAGGTCCTCGCAACTGTTTCAAGTGGTAAAAAAAGTATAAACTTTGTTTTGGCTGTTTCAGCAAGCAGCATTTCACCAAGGATTGTAAGGCTCAGCGTTGTGGTATCTGTCAGAAGGCACATCATGAACTGATGCATTTCGAAAGTAATCACTTAGCAGTCACGCAATGTGTCCGTGCAGAGATCGGTGGCAATAGAGAGTCGAGCGTGTTGCGTAGTGCGTTGTTGAGTAAAGGTGTTGCAAACTTCTTGGCTACTACTGTAGTATTAGTTCGGAGTAGCAATGGTCGTTTCAAAGAATGTCGAGGTGGATTGGATTCTGGCATTCAGGTGAATTTTATAACTAATCGGATGGTCGGGAATTCAGGGTTAGCAGTGCGAGAGCTAAATCTTCGGCTCAGTGGTATCGAAAAGGTGACGTATGAAATTCAATGAGAGGTAGAAGCTAATTTTAAATCTCGAGTGGCGAATTTTGCGATGGCAAGTAACTTCTGTATGTTGCCATAAATAACACACCATCATCTAAATACTGAAGTTAATCTGGGCCTGCCAAGGAATTTGAAGCTGGCTGATCCTAGGTTTAGTTCTCATGATCCGATAGACATGCTATTGGGTGTTTCTTTGTTTTTCAAGATAATAGGAGCACGACCGAAGTTACAGAAATCTTTCTTGGGTTGGATCGCAGTGGGCGAATCTGCACCTTCGGAGGGAGGGGGAGAAGCAAATGTATTGCATAACCTGGTTTGGCAAAGTGAGGGGGTCTCCCATTCAGAAAGAAACCCTACCGCTGAAGAGGAAAAATGCGAGAAGAGTTTTGCATTCACTGTGCAGCTAGAGGAATCAGGCAGATTTGTTGTATGTCTTCCTTTTAGAAACCCGAGGCTAGAATTAGGTGAATCCTATTAGATTGCACTGAAAAGATTTCTCAATCTTGCGAAAAGATTGATGCGTAATTCCTTAGTAATTGAGCAGTACGTGGAGTTCATTGAGGAGTAAGAGTAGGGCATTTGGAAATATTGGGAGTACAAATTAGTTTGGTACGTTTTCAAAGGATGGCTCCACCTGCAAGTTGTGGCCGATTTTGGAAGCGAATCTGTCAACAATAATTAGTGTGCATCAGCGTCTGTTTCTGACAACAACACTGTTTTTTGCCTCTTCGAAAATGTCCGGATTTGTGTTAAATGAACAGCATTTGCGTGAAATTTTGATTTTCTTTTTTAATGGGGAGAAAAGTGCAGCTGAAGCCCATCGCATGCTTGAGGAAGTTTATGGTTAATCTGCTCCGACCGATAAGTCATGCAGAGAGTGGTTTCGATGCTTCAAAAGTGGTGATTTTAGAGTCGCAGACAAAGAGCGTCCTGGCCATTCCAAAAAGCTTGAAGTTGAGGAATTGGAGGCTTTACTGGATCAATATCTGTGCCAAATGCAAACTGAACTCGCAGAATCATTGGGAGTGACTCAGCAAGCAATTTCCGTCCGGTTAAAACAATTGGGATTTATTCAAAAGCAAGGATATTGGGTGCCGTACGATTTGAGGCTGAGAGATGTCGAAAGGCGATTTTTCGCTTCGGAACTGCTTCTTGAAAGACATCAAGAAGAGATTTTTGCACCGGGTCGTGCCTTGAGATGAAAAATGGATATAGTACGATAACCCCAAGAAGAAAAATACTATGCCAAGCCTGGTGAACCCGCTCCATCATCGTCCACATCGACGCTAAAGCAAAACATCCATGGTTCAAAAGTCATGCTCTGCATATGGTGGGACCAGACGGGTGTGGTATATTATGAACTACTAAAACCGAACGAAACCATTAATACGAAACGTTATCGACTACAATTAATGCGTTTGAGCCGTGCATTACGTGAAAAACGGCCAGAAAAGGCCGAAAGGCATGACAAGGTGATTTTGCAACATGACAACGTCCCCACGTAGCTGTAACGGTCAAAAATTACCTGAAAACCCTGAAATGGGAGGTCTTACCCCACCCGCCGTATTCTCCAGACCTTGCTCCTTCCGACTACTGGCTTTTTCGGCGGATGCAAGTCGCTTCCTTCGGACAATACTTTGAATGATGTATTTTTCAATAAAAAAAAAACACTTTTTTGAACACAAAAAAGCGGACCTAATTAATTTGTACTTCCAACAGTATCCCAGGTAGCACAACAGAACGTGAAGTATATCTTACCTTAACATCCAGTAGTTCGGTCAGAGAGTCTCATTACGAAGGTATGGGTAGTGTTCGATGCATCTTGTAAGACAGGCAATAGGATATTACTGAACGATATGATGTTGATAGGGCTAACTTTTGTTTGAGAGTTGTTTGAGATTTTATGTCAATTTAGAAGTTATAAATATGTGGTGACGGCAGATATAGCGAAAATGTATCTACAGATTCTGATGAGCAGTCAATATTGTGATTGTGATTATCAAGATATTCTCTGGCGAAGTAGGACTTCCGAACTTATACAGATAATGCGGTTGAAGACGGTGACGTATGGCGTATGACGCATAAGTTCGACTCCTTATTTAGCAGTGCGATGCTTTTATCAACTAGCTGAAATGTACGGAGAATATTATCCATGTGCTAGCGAAGCATTGAAGAAGAAGTTTTTAATAGATGATATGTTAAATGGTGCGGGCTCAACCAAGATTAAAGCCTTTCACAGCTAGCGAACTAGAAATCGGGTAAAGATATATCGTTTATAACTTGCAGAAGTTGATATTTTCTGCTGCATTTATTGAACTTTCCGGAGGGAAACCGGTGAGCTCAGCAAAGTTACAAAAATTTAATCCGTTCTTGGACAAAAACGAAGGCGTGTTAGTTATGCGAGTAGATGGTCGATTGTCAAAAGCCATTTGAAGTTAAACATCCCTTCTTATTATCCCACAATCATGCATGAGGCAATATTTGGTTATGTGCTCTGAAGCAATTTACATGCTGGAGCGCAAGGTGTATGCGATTTCGTGCGACAGAGAAATTTGGTGATTAATGCCAGGATATTTGCTCGCAGAACCGTCAGAAGTTGTGTGGTGTGTTTCCGGATGCAGTTACTGATTCAAATAATGGAATTCTTGCCGCCGGATAGAGTATAGCGAACTCTTTATCCATTTGAGTGGACTTTGCTGAACTAATGTGGATGGACTTTAATACAAGGTGGAAGCGCCCTGTAAAAATTTATCTGTGCACGTTTGCGTGCTTCGTGACAAAGTCATGTCACTTAGAAACATTTTATGATTTAAGGGCTCAAACTAATCCCTAGAGCTATTATATGATGCAACAAAAATGGAAGACTGATGAGAAAGAGCCTATCAAAGTAAAGTGGCACGCGAGAATTTGGATTCCAGTATAGACCACGAAGAACAAAGAAAAGGAAGTGCTTTTCAACAGATTCAATTCGATATTGATTCTTTTTATATTGCGGTGAACAAATGAAAAAGCTCGAGGATTGGACACATGTGGTATAAGAGTCATTGAATTCCTTAGACCAACGTCTAATGGAAAATCAAAAAGAATACCAAGGTCATAAAAAGAGGAGACACGTTCAAATTAGACGTTATCAATTGTATAAGTAAACAAGTATGGTTTACTCCGATGATAAGTCATAAACTCTCTTTTCGAACTATTAAGAATTAAATAATTAGTTAAGCACCAAGAATACACTGAGTTAAGATCTTCTTGCAGTCTAAGAGGAGAGGCAGCATCGTTAAAGGAAAGGAAAAGTTTTACGTCATCAGCGTACATGACCACACGAGAATATGAAATAGAGACAGGAAGATCATTGATAAATAAGCTGAAAAGAAGTGGTCCTAGATGAATGCCTTGAGGAACTCGGCAAGTAACGTGGACAGTTTCCCATAAAGAATACCTAAACATTACTTTTTGGGAACAATTAATCATGGTGGATTTGATACAACTAAAAAAATGTAATGGAAGGGCTTTCTATAATATTCAGTTCATACAAATAAAGATCATGGTTTACTGAGTCAAAGGCTTTAGAAAAATCTGTATAAACAACATAAGTTTGAAACCTATTAATGAAATCATGACTAACTAGTGAAGTAAATTCAAGAAGATTAGTGGCTGCGGACCTATTTTTTACAACCCGTGCTGTGATGGAGAAATAACAGCCTTAAAGAAATGTTGTATACTCGACATAAGGACTTGTTCAAACAACTTGGGAATAGTTGACAATTTAGATATGCCCCTGTAGTTTGAGATATCCGATTTATTTTATTATTTATTATTTTTTGTATAGAGAAATAATGAAAGATTCCTTTCAAATAGGCGGAAATGATGCTTCCTAAAGCGATAAGTTGAAAAGCCTCAATAATAGTTTGCACAGGAAACCTGTACACCGTACTAGGATACAACTAGGGACCTTATCTAGACTAGGAGAATAAGAAAACTTCAGTTATCTAAGATTGTGTAGAAGGTTCAAGTTGTCTATTACATGCATTCTAAAAATATTAATTGGATGATCCTGATTAGGGTACGAAGTACCTGAAAATCTCGATGAAGAAATGTGATTGGAAAATCTTTGCAAATAAGTCAGATATTCCAGGGTCATCAGTAACATGCAAATCATTTAAGAAAAATGAATTAGGAAATAATGCGGATTTGTGTTTAGCACTAAATTTGAAAAAAATTCCAACGCACAGCGAGTAAGATAATTTCTGTAGCAACGACTATTGCGGGAGATAAACGTAGATCGTGCAAGATGGAATCTTTCAAAATCAAGAGAAGACCCAGATGTTTTATAGAGTCTAGACTTTCTGTTTTTAGCGTTGAAAAGCGCACGAGTAAACAACCGAGGTTTATAAGATACTTTTCCGAATTCATAAAAGGATCACATTCAACAAAGTCAGTGTTCAATGAATCGTAGAAAAATTTAGTGTCAACTAACATGTCCAAACATATATAAATGTCCAATCAACCTGTATATGCCTGGAGTATGCGATGTAGATAAGGGTGGGATAACCTGAAAACCGGTGGTATTGGAATTCAGGTAGTATCAGTAGGAGGGGCAGGAGTATGGACAGTAAATGGTAATAATTCATTAGGAGCAGGATTATTCAAAGGAGAAAGGGACAATAAAAGGAGAGGATGGAGCGATTCAAGCTTTTACTGAGTATATCAGCATCCAAATCAAAATCTAAGAAAGTTGCTTGACTGACCTATTCATCTTGATAAATTTGTCAATTATACTATGATGCTTCGACGAAAAATCAACCTGCCGTTTCAAACCAAATGGGTAAGACCACGTCAATCTGCCACAGACTATTTTGGATCTATTGGCCATCCTGTCATATTTGCCACATAAAAAATATTATCGTACAACTAACAATGCCCGTTGAGAATCAATGTCAAATGAATATTTATTCTTCCAAGAAACACTGCAACAATTCATTTTAAAGCGAAATATTAAATAAAACAACAATAGAAATTAAACTATGTATAAATATAAAAAAAAGAATTTAAAAATCAGAAAGTAAAACATGCAGTTTAAAAATATTAACAAGACACGCTGTTAAGCAGTTGCAGTTTATACCGTATAAAACCGTATATGAAACAACAAGTATGAAACTTAGCTTGGACAGATATTATATTATCGCAATTACAGCGAAACCAAAAAGCTTTAATAAGAGAATAAAAAACAGTAAGAAAAATGCAGTGACGTCACAGAAAGAACAAAAATATGTACCATATTAATTTTGCAGACCAACTAAGTTTGTAAAACAAAAACCCAAACCACACTATTTTAAAAAAGTAATAAATAATAATAATAAATAAAATATTTAAGAAAAAAAAAAACAAAGTGGAAAAAATTAAAAACGGAGCTAATCAAAATCACGTCTGACTCGTTTCAGATTCATCGCCGCTTACTTATTACATAGAATTAACATTTGCTTTTGCGATTAAGTTTTATTGAGTCATTTAAAAAGCCTCCGTGATTTTTTCCTATATTTTTGAACAAAAAATTTCTATATTCAAAATCAATTTTAATCAAGTACATATTGGCTATTATTATCATGACCTTTTGCCATTTTCCGGGTAGCTTCATAACTCCATCGATATCGAACTTCTGTGGCTTATCGACACAACATCGAGCTACCTTGAGTAGCCTGCTCTTTTTAGATAGTTCCAAACTGTCATATTTTTGATTTTTAATGCCTCCGCCATATCCTGACAGTTTACGTGCCGGTCTTGCACCATTGGTTACAATATTTCATCTACTTTTTTAGTGACAGGTCGACCAGTGTTAGGTGCATCTTTTACCACCAAGATGGTTTATGCTTCAGTTGGACCCAGTAGGTGTCGCTGTTGTCGAGATAGATTCATTACCATTCATTTGTTGTTTAAAAAAAATGTTATTGTATTAAAATCGGTTCTATCTATATTTATATGGATAGATAGATATGTAGATACAAAATAGGTATACCACCCGTGCGAGGCCGGGGCGGGCTGCTAGTTAAAAATATAAACAATTTTAAAGACTTAAACTTTCGGTGGCCACGTCTCGTGGCGTCTCTCGGTGATACAGTAGTTGAAAACAATATAAGATCGAAACAATAACAATTAAACAAAAAAAAACTTCCGTTCATCGTTGATGTTTTTTATACATCTGATGCAAAAAGAAAAAAAAAAAAACAAGCAACGTTTAAACAAAACCAGGCTGACTAACCGACGTATTTCTTCTTTCTTTAATTTTCAAAATATTCGTTTTAGTTGTTAGACAGAATTTTATGTAAATAATTTACATATTCGTACTTTTTCTCTATTCTATCTCCATTTTTTTTTTTTTTTTTATTCCGATTGGATATGTACTATTGTTTTCCTACATCTTATATCTTAAATATTAAAGAAAACACTAAGTACATTTTTAACAATAAGAGGGGAAAAGGCAGTGGACAATATCGAACATTTTCGGATGGTCTCTAGCATAATGGTCTGGATTACTGGGTGTCTTAGGCCTCATTTTTGAGAGCTACTTGCGGCAGGCCAACAACCGCAAGATGCCTCTCAGAGCCACCCGTAACCTAAGTTAGGTCAGATCGACTGGTCTGCTTCGTTTTAAGCGTCTAGGTCTAGACAATTCGTTAGATGGAAGGTCTGTTATTTCTAGATTGGTATGTCGCTCTAATGTCTTGTGGTACCTCCCTAGCGGCATTAATGATGTCTTCCTGAATCATAGTTATGCCGAGGTCTTTGTGAATTTCATAGTTAGATATAAACCAGTCCGCATTAACTATTGATCGAAGTATTTTCGATTGTTGACGCTGAATAATGTTAATGTTAGTTTTCTTGGCTGTACCCCATAATTGCATGCCGTACGTCCATATAGGCTTAATTACACTATTGTATATTACTAATTTCCCATTGGTTGTTAACTTAGATCTACTGTTAAGAAGCGGGTATAGCTGCTTAAATTTTAATATGAGTTGATCTCTCTTTTTTTAGATATGATGTTTCCACGTCAGTTTACTATCAATATGCATGCCCAGGTACTTTGCCACATTGCTTAATGGAATGTCAGTACCTTTTATTTTTAATTGTCTTGGCTGATAAGCTGTCCGTGTTGTGTATATCACTTGCGTCGTTTTTAGTTCATTCACTTTTATTTTCCATTTATCAAACCAATTGCAAGCTTCGTCAAGAATATTCTGCAGCTTAGTTGTTGCTACAACTTAATTTTTATGGGAGTACATTAGTACTCTATCGTCAGCGAAGGTAGCCACCATTGACGAGCTATCTCCTGGAGTTGGGATGTCTGATGTGTATAAAGTATACAACATAGGACCAAGCACGCTTCCTTGAGGGACTCCTGCACTTATCTGTCTTAGGGTAGAAGATTCTTCCTTACATTTTACGTAGAAATAGCGAGAGTCAAGGCAGCTTTTAATGATTTCAAATAGATCAGTTGGAAATACGGTCCTAATTTTACTAAGTAGGCCGTCGTGCCAGACTTTGTCGAAGGCCTTTTCTATGTCCAGAAAAACACCAACACAGTACTTTTTTCATCAAGGTCCTTTAAGATATTGTGAGTTATTCTGTGGACTTGCTGAATTGTCGAGTGGCTTTGTCTAAACCCGAATTGGTGGTCAGGTATGATTCTGTTCACGTCTAGTATCGGTTGTATTCGGTCAAGTAGGAGACGTTAAAATACTTTAGAAAGTAAGGGCAATAGGCTGATTGGTCTGTACGATGACACCTTGGTTGGATCTTTGCCCAGTTTGGGTATGGCTATTATTTCAGCAACTTTCCATAAAGATGGGTAGTGCTTTAGTCTTAATGTCGCATTGAACAAATTCCTAATAAATACGATTGCCTTCGCTCCATTTGATGTGATAAGTTAATATTTGTAAGGTGCAAATCACCTCAGGAAATTAAGTTGCAAGGCAAATAATATTGTACAATAAAAACAGCTGCAACTTTAAATTGTTTTTGGGTTTTGTTTTTATCAAAGAAATGTTAATAAATCATAAATAAATTCTAACCAAATTTCAATTTTCAATTAACTAAAACTAACTAAAAAAAAACATAGTTACCTCATTTTATGCATTTAAATATCAGAAACAAAAAAAATCAATTTAGGTCATTAAAGAACAACACCCTTCTGTCCTATCTGCGTCGGTATGAAGTACCAGTGTTTTACGTGCTCACCTGTCTGTGAAGACTTAAGAACACGGTGCCAAGCACATGGATTGATAAACGTCAATCAACGTCCCCTTGGATATATATCCGCAGGTCCCAAATTTAAGTCATATTTATTTTGGTAAATATGACTCTCTCCTTGGTGGGGAGCGAGGCCCATCTTAAACCTCTGTTGCTCTCTGGGCCACAGCACCCGGTTGTATAACGCAACTCCATGTCGAGTTATTACTCTACCCGCATTTGGGTATTAAACCACAGCCACCACGATACTCCCACAAGGGGGCCGTACCCGCTGGCCAGGACGGAAACAAGTTCCGTGGGCTCCTGACCACCCGTGGTACCAGAAAATAGCCTCTGGTCAGACTTCGTACCAGAGGTACTACCAAATTCGAACTCCAAGAAGTTCATGGGTTGGTGGCCCAAATTTGAACATAGCTCTCTGGAATAGCATGCAGGTTGGTAGCCCACAGATGGCACAGTATAAAGCTATACTCATGGGTACAGCTTCCTCACTGTTGGGAGCGAGGTCTATTCCTACCTCTTCCGCCAATTTGGCAGCATTTATTTGATAAAAATCAGGCGAGCATATGTCCCCACTGTCACAAGGACTTTAGGCGAAAGGGTAGTAGGCTGAGACCGCTACAAGCCAGACGCCGGTGGTACCAGAAAATACCTTTGGTCAGGCAGCGTAACCAAGTTACTACCAGTGGAGCTCCATGAAGCTCAAGGACTGGTTACCCCGGGGGGAACACTAACCAACAACATTCACACACACACATATCGGACAGTCTCAGGCTGAAATCGGACGACGTCTCAAAAATACTGCACGTGCAAACCCATTTAATCTCCTAATTCTATCCCTATTGGAGAGCACCTCACGAAAGTCAAAACCCCCATTAACACTAAAATACCAAACTCATTCAAATCCCTTAAATCGTCATACAGAGAACATGTTGCCATGTCTCGTCCGCCGAGCCACAAGGGCATTCCGCACTGTCATTTAGGCCCCTTGAATGCAAAAAAGCATTAAGGGAACCATGACCAGTCAACAGGAATCCGAGCCATAGGTTAAAACCAAAGTCCGGTCGACTGCATCTGCGTCAGTATCGTCGAAGATGTCCACCACGTTGTCCTCGTTTTAGCAGTGAGAGGACACGGATAGAGGAGTGTTTTGGTGAACCGCCAATAGTAGATAATCTGGTGCCACACATGTGCCGGTTGAGTGCGGGCGCCACAGATGGTGTGGAAGCTGCCGATTGTTTGACGCTGACGCTGCTAGCTCAGGACTTGGTATCGCTATTGCCGGCGGGAGTTGAGTGATGAGCATTAGCTGCCAAAATGTTGATGATTTTGAAGTTTTATGTGATGACAACTGCTATTTTCTATGATTTCATTATGCACCGTGGGTATTTTTAAATTTCTGTGCAATAAGGTGTTGCGCAAAGGAACCTTGTTTTGGCAAGCTTGAACTCTCTGAATGTTGCTAGCAGCAGCAGAACCCCAAAATTGAATCCCGTAATGCCAGGCAGGGGCCACTACTTGTCTGTAAATTGTTCTCTTATTGTTGAGAGACAATTTACTAATTGGCCGAAGCAACCAATCAAGTCTTCGCAATTTTGCATAACAACATGCAGTGATAGATTTTATATGAGCTAGCCATGTCACTTTTCCAGGATTAGTTCTAGGTAACGAACTTGATCCACCTGTCCTGATCCACCTATCAAAGGACTGTTAAACGTTCAAGAAAATTGCAGAATGTGGGCACTGTCGTTTTTTTTATACCTGTGCCAATCAGGTTTTAGATATAGTAAGCCCGAGGAAATGCTCGACTTTTGTAGGGTACATCAGCTGCGAGTAACTGCAAAGTTGATAGTTTCCTTAGATCTGCTGGACAAAATGTGGGCCTGCCTGGAGAAGTTAAGTCGAGTTTGTTGCTTAAATTTATTATTGTGTGAAGGAGCTGTTTTCCTTTACGATTTGCAAGTCGAGAGCCCCAGTGGGGGTGTCAATAGTGATGCACGAAAAAATAGTATGTTGACGAATTGTGTGTATGTATATTCATATGATCTAACTATAGACAGTTCGATGTCGGCACTAAAATGCCGGTTTCTTTAAAATCTTATTTTCACTTATTCTAGTTACATAATTTGGTTATACTAACTTTTTGATTTGTTCAGCTGTCGAAAACATACGTTCAATGGGAACAGATGTTGCACTTAAAGATATATGTCTTCTTGCCATATTCGCCAGTCGATGGTATAGAACAAACAGTATCACATAACAGTAAACCTCTAAGTTAATAAAAAAAAAAACTTGTAAATATATTTCTTCTCTTTAATAAAAATTGATCTTATAAAAACTGTTAGCATACGATTTTTATTATTTCTTTTAACTTAAGGACAAGTAAATATTTAATTTATTAATCTACTATATTGTACGGCGCACGTTGCTACGCCACAAAAAAGAAAAAAATTTATTGTTGATGTTACAATTTTTAGAGAGAGCACAATTTCTTGAATAAATTGTCTAGTCTTTGTAGATAATGGTCTTTGGCAATACTCTTGTGCCTTAATAATACATAAGAGAAAAAAACAGCTGACTGTTGGAGAAGCACTACAGCAGTCCACAGTTTCATCAAAAAAATACATTCACACATGGCACAACCGCACCTTCCTCTTAACTCCCTCTAGCAAAAAAGAGCAAAATTACATTTATACAAATATTTTTAACTGTTAATGCGGGCCCGTCAGACATTTTTCTTCCCTGTCTGTAGGTGGTGCGATGAGCTTTGTTAATTTTTGAGTAACTATTCTCTCACGACACTTAGCGAAAAGATTGAGCAATTGTTGTAGGAAATCTTCATGGGTGTCTCCACTAAGATAGGCTGTCATATTTGTTCGCAAATTTAGGTGTTGAATAGAACTCCACAAGGGAGAATATTTAAAACATGCTATGATGATATCTGCACGCGTCCCTTCTGTAACTACAGGAAGTGTCTGGCAAAAATCACCAGCAAACACAAAAGTTACTCCTCCCATAATGGAAGTAGCGCTTCTAAGATCCTTCAACGTTCGGTCCACAACTTCAACATGGGCTCTGTGACTCATAGTACATTCATACAACATTATTAACGAGGTCAGTGTCTGATGTCCAGCCAAAATTCTTGTTTGAAGCTATCCCACAATTTTAAAGGTTGAAAAGGCAGACAAAATAGTAGAATGAATATAAACAACTCCCTCAACTCTGATTAACATTGCGAAATTGTAGTTTCTTTCAAAGTATTCTCCCAATAATCATCAGTTTCAAGCAAACGTCTATCTCGGCAAGCTGCTTGATAAGCTTCTTTGACAATTCCATTTACAGTTTTTAGGTCATTGAATGAGGTTGGACCGCATACATGATGCAATAAATTTCTGTAATCATGGCACTCAATATTCGCAGTTATCAATACAGCCATCAGGTCAACACAGTATTGGCTAAACAAATCTCTATAGTAGTGTAAGGGGTTAAAACAATCGGTTCTGGTTATTATCCTGTACGCATAAATTGCATACATGAAATCATTTTATTTCTCACTGAATTTTGTTGAAGGAATGTTAAATACATTAGTAACCATCTTCGCCTCTCAAAATCGTACACATGGAGTAACTCCGAAACTCTTTTTAGATGTCCATCTTAACGATCAATAACTATATCCCCTAGTCCTTTGATTTCGTCGACTAACAAAACTGCGACTTTGTTGCAGGTGAATTGTATCTTGCTTGATGTTGACCATGTGGAATACGGTCGGCGCGAAATATTAATTTTATGTTGTGTGATAAGAATATATAATATGTTCTAAGTTGTATTTGAAACTTCAAATGTACATATTGTTGCTGCTTAATGCAAACTGCAATTCGTTGCTTGATTCTATTTTTAAATTGGGAACTAGTTTAGATCTAACGATAAATGATAAACATTTGATATGAAATAAATCTGTAGGAACTGCGGACTTTGGTATGAAAGTGAAAGGAGACTACCAATCGGATAGTATACCTGCTCTTACATTAGGGGGTACTATTTTTTAGCAAAGCATTTAGGGAAATTGTATTCATTAGCCCAATTTTTACTGTGTTTTGCTGAGTATAATCAACATTTGGGTTTTATAATACAATAATTAAAGGCTGGCCGATTCTCGTGAGCAATTATTTGATTACGCGCTCTGGCTGTAGATATACATTGCCTTTCTATGGCTAGATACTGGGATCGTTCGACGCTAGATTCCCTTGCACAGGTCGGTGAAGTTCTGACATTTTGGCCAGCAAGCCGCTGAGAACTTATTCTAGGCATGGCGTAGTGATTATAGAGTAATTAAGCGAACAACAATGAAATATAAATAAGAAATGACTACCAACCTAGTAAAAAGAATAATAATACGAAGCGAAATAATAATAGGAATTACAATATAATTCTAAGAATAAAAACAAGACGCGTAATAATAATGATAATAACAATAATAATACTATGAATAAAATTAATAAAAAGGCGAAGATGAAATACTCTTCACGGGGAGGTACCCCTAGTGGTCCGATTCGGCTGGTGTCAACAAATATCCTGCCCCTGTCTTCGACCATGATTGTGTTCAAGTTTCAGTTCGATAGGACAAAAAACAAAAAAGTTTTTCTAACATGAATTCAAATGGGTGCTTTGCATGGGAGGTACCCCTCGAGTGGGCCGATTCGGCTGGTTCCGACAAATGTACTGCGTATAGTAAAAAGAAAGGTTCATGCAAAATTTCAGCTCTCTAGTTCAAAAAGTGAGGAAATAGTTTGCATACGTACAGACGGACATGGCTTCAGTTCGTCTAATCGAGCTGATCAAGAATATAAATACTTTATGTGGTCTCTTTTGTCTCCTTGTGCCTATTACAAACTTCATGACAAACTTATAATACTATTCACTCCGTGAAGAGTATAATTATATTTCAGTTGTTTTTGTTTTTTTTTATTATGTATTATTTATTTAGAATCTATCGAAACAATGTGTGGACCTTAACTAAATTTTACGAGGTAATCCTTTATTTTGACGTTTTATTAGGTAAAATATGGATTAGGACACTGGTGAAGCGGGAGGGGACATGCAAAAGATGATAGCGCTTTAGTCAGAAGAGTTGCTGACTGTTGTCCATGAGTTGCACTGCAAGGACGTTTGCGTGGTTTTCTAGACGATGTTCATAGCGGCGGCTAAAAGTAGGGATGGTCTGCAACCGTACCGATTTTGAGGTCGCTGTGAACATAGAAGGGGCACCAACTAGAGCCCGACGAACTTTGGACTGAAATCTCTGTATAACGTTGATATTGGAAGACGCAGTAGAGCCCCATAACTGAATGCCATAGGTCCAGATTGGCCTTAGAATCGCATTATATAGCAGCAACTTATTGCGTAATGAGAGCTTCGAACTAAGCCTGAGTAACCAGTACAGACGCTTGAAGTTGAAGTTAAGCTGGGTCCGTTCGTTTGTTGAAGAAGTGCTCTATCCACAGTCAGCCCTAAATATTTGACGCTAGAGGCGATGAGAAGTCCATTTAGACTAACGACAGGGCAGTTGTGAACATTTCAGTTTTTTCAAGGCACTGTTTATATGCTTTATGAATTTCATAAAAAGTAAGAGTAGGATAGAGCAAATTTTTTGTATTGTGGCGAAGAAAAGCGAAATATTGACTTTTCGCTCGCACGCATGCAACTTTCGCTCGTACGCATGCATTCAATCTCATTCTGTTTGTTTTGGCCTTGTTATAGTTTTCTCAATACTATTGTATTTCCGTGCGTCTTGTTGCCTGAAATTATAATTGACAATTTATTAACTAATAAATTTATTTATTCTTATTATCATTATTATTATTTCTTAATAAATGTTTTGGATTCAGATTCGTTGGATTCGTACTCGTATTCGATGGATTCGGATTCGTACTTTGGATTCGATTACTACCAGCTGCGAGAATTTTGCATCCTAGCATATTGAAGAACAGCTTGAAACATGATTCGGATATCGAAAATCTGGGTGGACAATAGACAGCTGAAAGTGTCAAACTTCCACTTGATGTTTTGATGACAATAGATGTAGCCTGTATGTAGTTCTTTGAGTATAATACCGATTTGTAGTGTTTTAGTCGCCTTCTGATGAGCATACCCGTTCCTCCTTGTGATGTGACATCCGGGTGGTTCGTGGTGTAGGAAGAGTATCCTGGGATCTCAAATTTATACCTGTTTGTAAGTTTCTGAGAGCAATAAAACATCAATTTCTGTAAAGGAGATGTATTTTATTAGCTCATTATTAGTTTCAATGCGTCGTTTGCATTCTAGATGGTTATTTTAAACGAGGATATTTTAACTATCAAAGTTTTTAAAAGATGAGTTTTTGCATTTTTAGTATCTCTTGGAGCATACATTGTGTAAAACTAATAATCATGTATTCAAGAGGGCTGTGTTGTGTAGGTGGAGTTGTTGTTTGGGATATACAATGCTGTGGAAGTTCATTTTTTTGAGTTTATGGTGTATATATTCTTGGTAGCGTGTGTTATATTCTCTGGCTTTGTAGTGGGTATTTCCTACGATCCAGGTCCAACGTAGCTTGTACGGTAGCTTCAGGTTCATCCGGAATTTAAACCTTGGCGAAAAAACTTTGATCGTTTGCTGTTCTACTTGTTCAACTTTACTTTCGAACTCAATCTCGAAAAACTATTTTTGCATTCTGAAAATCTTTCTCTTCCTATCTTCTTATCGAACTGAAATTTTGGCTTTTTAAGTGCCTGACCCATATTCAGCAACCATGTAAATTTCAAGACCCTAGGATTTCTGGATCGCATAGCATAGCTAATATTTCGGGCTCAGTGTTGAAATGCTGTAAGTGTACTGACTATAAGTCAACTCAATAATTAAATATTTCAGAATGCTCAATCACGGAAGCGTATGCAAACCCGTTTTTCTACGGTTGTATAGACGAAGTTAACCTTTTTATTAGGGTTCCGGATCCAAAAGTTACCAAAGAGAACCCAATTGCAGACTTCGTTGTCCGTCCATCTGTCTTCGGGTCATATCTCATGAACCGTAATAGCTGAAGAGTTGAAATTTCACGGAATGTGTGGTTCTATCTGGGCATCAGCAACAAACACTAAAACTAATATATTTTCAACAACGTACAGGAGTCCCCATACAAGAATCATTTTGGTTTGTATGGCAGCTATACGATCCAGTAATCTCACGATCTTGAAATTTGGTTAGTTGGTGGTTATACATCAAAAACCTATACTAGGGACGGTACCTCCCATACAAACCCACCATTAAAATTCAGGTTCTTATAAAAAAAAAACTTTTTTGTATTTTGTCCTTTCAAACTGAAATTTAGACACTATAAGTTTTTGATATAGGTGCTGTACATCTGTTAGAATCAGCCAAATCAGACCCCTAATGGGAGTACCTCCCATACTAACCCCAATCTGGTACGAAACCCTCCGTGTACGAGTCTGAGTCGCACTTGGTCCATTTTTTTTTTTTTTTGTACTTATTTTTACCTTATTTCACTTTAACACATCTGAATTGAGACAAAATAATAATAATCGCCCCTTCACGGTGTCAAAGTACGGCATTTTTTTAGAAACTCAGACGAAATGTCGTATTACTTCAAAACATCCACAGGAAAAATAAGGTTGCAACTAAAGAGCTGCGTAAGAGTTTCTATTCAGCGCTCTTCACTACTGCACATTAGTCCAAGCACTTTATTTCAGTGTTGTATTGAGGCCGAATTAGAAAGGTTAAAGTTTTTACATCAAAACTAACACTGCACCATTTGAAAAGCTTTCAATATAGTGCTTGAGTTTTATTATGAAGCAAAATATCAAAACAGAAAAAGCTCTAAAGTAAAGTTAACGGGTAAATGACACCAAGCACAGCGAGTGCAGTAGAACACTTTCTAGATGTTCTCTTCGATCGTACGTGTGAATAGCAAAACTCTGTCTCATTTTTTGTGCTTGTGCGAAGGTAACAGAAGTTTTGGAAGATTTAAATAACAAGGCAGTAATTGTAACAGATGAGGAGGTTCCAACATGATCAGCGCGTTTCAACCTTTCAATGACTTCAATTATACAAAATACTTCAAAGAAGTCAATGGATGAAGTAGGCGATATATCTCATATATGTAAGCTTAGCTTAACATAGGAAGATATTTCGAAAAAGCAGAGAACAATTCCAATTTTGTAGTAAGCTTGAAAATTATTCACCGACGCGTTTGAATACGTTTTATTCGTTTCCAACAAAAGGAATTAGAATGAAATTACACAAATATTGCAAGAAAAGAATGAGCTTCTTAGATAAGGTGAATTAAACGTTTCTCATTTAAACAATTTGATTGAGGTTTTAGAATTGCTTGCAGAGGATCTTAAAAACTTTAGGGGATCAAGTACCCTACATAATACATACTATAACTGTTGAACAGAGAAAAATCGTGCTTTATTTAAAATCCCTGGTTTTTGAAAATTTAAATATGTATATTTCACAAAGTTCCGTTCTTCCCCTTTCCTCACGCAAGTAAACTTCTTTTATTTAAAGACGAAGAAATAGAGGTTATTATAAAAGCAACCAAAGAAATAAAATGTTCCTAATCCAATAATTTCCAAGTAGTAGTAGTTTTGTTATTCAACAGAACCCAGAAAATTCCTCAGAAAGAGTATCAGATGAGGTAAAGATGTATAAAACTTCGATTAGACAATATTACGATGACTTTGATGCATTAAAATGGTGGGATACAAAAAAAAAAAAAATAGGTTTCCATTGTTGTATAAAACGAGTTGCAGTACATTAGCAATTCCGGCCTCGAGTGTACTCTCAGAAAGAGTATTTTCGACCGCCCAGGCTTTATTAAAAGACAAAAGATGTGCGCTGGGTGGCAATTCAGAAACTGTGTACCAAATAATGTTTTTACACCACAATTTTACCTTTAAATTACTTTATATTTTGCAATTTATTTTTAATATTAGCAACTAATGTGCAAATGAAATTCTGTACATATGAATTTAATTTTTTATTATTTTAATTTACATATGAAGTATTACTTTTCATAATACAATAAAAGACTGAAAATGTGTACATCACTGATTTATTAAAAAACATAAAAAAAAGAGTATAAAAAGTATGGATCTACTTCCGCTTTGTTCTGCTTGTTTTGATTCTACTACAATTTTGTTCTATTTCTGTTTTGTTCTCTAGTTCTAATAGTTCCCGACACGATCATGCACTACCATCACTCATTTATCATGGTGTTTGTTTGTGAAATAAGGATGTGTGCGTGACATGTACGAAGCATAAAGAAATATCAAATCGATTTAGATATTTCATCATGCTTGTTATTCTCTCAACGACTGGCTCGTTGGCCCAGAGGTTAGTGCGCTGGCTGACATCGCAAGAGTCGCGGGTTCGATTCCCGATGAAGGCAAGTCTGGTCCTGCACTTTTCTAATTTCCTCCTTTCCTTCTTAACTTCCCCTGAGCTGAAGGCCTCTGTCGCTATTGCTGATAATAAATACTATGTTATAATTTATAATTATAAACTTATTTCTAATAAATAAATAAATAAAAAATAAATATTCTCTCTTTTTCATCACTAACCCTTTAACGAAGTAAGCACGTGTGAAAGAGGCAAATATAAGAAAGTGTTCACTTTTATGAAATATTTTGACAGAACAGACGTGGGCGCGTGAGCGAATGGCATGCTTGTATGAAGCATGACGAACACACGTATTATGCTTGAAAGTTCTATTGCTTGTTCATACGGTATTTGCTCTCACATCAAAAGCTTTACTACCTGCAGCTTTTGTTTTGTTGTCAAAGAGAACAAAGAGAAACAGTATTTGAAAGCTCAAGCGATGGTTTACAAAACATTTTTATAGTGCTTGCGTAGCTATTTAGTTGAGACTTAAGGAACCAAGACACGATATAACCGCTGTAATAAACATTTACGTGTGTGTGTGTGATGCAGGTTACAACGCATGCAACGAAGTGGTTCATACAGCCGAATAATAATAATACGTTTACCTCTGCTCACTTCATAAATTTCAAATAAATGACCACTTACTTCTTTTGTGTCTTTCATACACACTCACCTTATGGAGGCTTAAATGAGACAACTATGCACTACAAAGAGGGCAACAAAAAAACTCTCTCGTTGTACGAAATATCCAAATACATTGGATATTTCATACAACCACGCACGTGTGACTCTCATGTACATGCTGCACTAACCCTATGATAAATTTCCCTCAAAATTCCCTTAACATTCCATTGCTGGCATTCGATCAGTGATGACGTGTTTCTTTCTTCCGCTCCCAAGCACAGCATGAAAAAAAAAAAAAAATAAAATTATTTCTATTGATTGGAGTTCTTGTTGTTTTAATTTTTAGTTCCCTTTTCTATGCAAATCATTGCATTAGTTAAGTAAAATTTAAAACATACAAAGAAATCAATAGAAACCTTTCACAAAATCGTTAAGATGAGCTTTGCTCATCAAAAAAACAGTTCAAAAACACAGACGACAAGAAATGCATATTTCTCGTTTGTCTCTTCCTGTCCTAAAATGAATCCTCATTTTTAACCACCAAGTCGCCTGAGCGCAGGGCAAGTTCTTGTTCTCCTGCTCTTTGCTCTGACAGCGCGAACACCAGGTGCTCCTTACCATGGAGCACCCAATGCCCTTCCCCACAACCGCCCCTGTACTCGACCCAAGCTGCAACTGTATCAGCAACTACAACAACAACAAACACACAAAGCACTGCTTGTACATCAATAGCTTCAATGGTTGCATCAACAACAACAGTTTTCTCAACAACTGCTTCGATCGCGTCATCGTATGCAGTTACCGTAACAACAACTAATACCAAAACTCATATCCACAACAACAACAATGATTCGATCGCCTCTTTGCTCAACGCTGCGACAGTTATGCCTACGCCAACAATTAACACAGAAGTACAAAACTCAAATAATAAAACTGAATTTGAACAGTTAGCTTCAAAAAAAAAAAAAAAACAGAAAAACGCAATCACCAGCCATACCGACTGAAAAATCACCAACCATTAACAAAAAGCCCAAACCAAACAGAGCGTCACCTACCATATCTTCAAAAACTAATAAAACTAAACAAAAAAAAAAAAAAACAGACCACACTTATTTACTGGCTTGGCAAGCCATCTTCCAATTATTTTGGCATCTTAGATATTGACGATGACAATTTAGAAGAAGCGAAGAATACTATGGACAATGGTTCCAAGCGACCTCCAAAAGCTAATAAGCCACTACCTATTTATGTGCAGGGGGTAGAAGAAATCTCTATTCTTAATAATGCTCTGTATGAAATTGTAGATCATAATTACGTAACATTGCCCAATGATGAAGTTCGTATCCAACCGGCAGAGCCCCTACATTATAAAAAAATCATTGAATTACTAAAAACCAAAGAAACGAAATATTACACTTTCAAGCCCAAAGATGAACGAGGTTTTAAAGTTATGTTGAGACACCTTCATCAATCAACAGACACCGACGACATAAAACGCGACCTGAAGATATTAGGCCACGAAGTTATAAATATACATAATCTTTATATATATAATTCTTCTGTGAGTGTGTATGTCACTGAACTTCTCTTAAACGACTGGACCGATTTTGATGAAATTTTTTGTGTGTGTTCAAGGGGATCTGAGAATGCTTTAGATTCACAATTTATATATATAATTCTTCTGTGAGTGTGTATGTCACTGAACTTCTCTTAAACGACTGGACCGATTTTGATGAAATTGTTTGTGTGTGTTCAAGGGGATCTGAGAATGGTTTAGATTCACAATATATGTATATAAAAGATAGTCGTGTTAGTTACACTATTTATAACTCAAGAACGGTTGAACCGATTTGGCTGAAAATTGGTGGGGAGGTAGCTTAGAACTAGGAGACGGACATAGGACGTTTCAGTGGGACGTGACATAAAACGTGAAGGAATGGATTTGCAAACCGTAATAGCTACAGAGTTGAAATTTTTACAGAATATGTAGTAGTTCTATCCGGGAATTAGCAACAAATACTACAACTAAAATATTTTTAAAAACTGAAAGGGGTCCCCATACAAGAAATATTTTGGTTTGTATGGCAGCTAAACGACCCAGTAATCCCACGATCTTGAAATTTCGATGGTTGGTAGCTATGCATCAGAGACTTATATTGTGAAATTTCAGTTTGATCAGTCCACTAGGGAGGGTACTTCCCATACAAACCCACCATTAAAACTCAGTTTCTTATTCGAAAAACTTTTTTTGTTCTATCGAACTGATATTTAGACACTATAAGTTCTTGACATAGGCGCTACACATCTATCAATCAAATCGGCCAACTAGGAGGAATATCTCCCATACAAACCCACCATTAAAATTCAGGTTCCTATTCGGTAAACTTTTTTGTTTTTTGAACTATTGAACTGAAATTAGTGTCTAACTATAAGTTTCTGATATAGGCGCGGTACATTTGTTGGAAGCAGTCAAATCAGACTAATAGAGGGTGTATCTCCCATAAAACCACAATCTGGTACTGAACCCTCCGTGTACGAGTCTGACTCGCACTTGGCCCATTTTTTATTTTTATCGGCGGTCATCGTCTACAGCGCTCCATTCCTTTCTCTGTTATAGCTCCCATCCCCACATATCTCCTTGATTTTCATCAAAGGAAGAAATGTTTCCATACGTATATGCTCTCTTATCTTTTTTGTGCGAGGGCGTAGCAACGCACGCCGGGATAACTAGTATCCTACAAAGAACAACCAATAAACCACTCCCTTTGTTGAATTGAACTTAAAAGTAGTTCAACCAATAAAGATATTTATAATATTACAACATTACTACATACCAAAAATTAAATTTGAGGCCCCCCACAACAAGAGGATGATAGTG
This sequence comes from Amiota minor, assembly GCA_037043295.1. Lineage (NCBI taxonomy): Eukaryota > Metazoa > Arthropoda > Insecta > Diptera > Drosophilidae > Amiota > Amiota minor. Next base: position 109,852 of record JBAMAW010000322.1, read on the forward strand.
CAATGCAGCAACTGCCAAAAATACGGGCACACCCGAAACTATTGTACCAGGGATCCAGTATGCGTCAAATGTGCTGGTAAGCACAAAACAATCGACTGTTGTATGGAGTCAACTACTAAAATAAAATGTGCTTTATGTGGTGGAGCTCATACAGCCAACTACAAGGGGTGTGAAATATACAAAACCCTTAAAATCCAACGGTTTCCTGCCCTTCGACCCAAAATATTGACGGATCTCACAAAAGTTCAGCAAATGCCCATAACGTCCAGTAAAGTGGAGAATGGTATAAGCTGCGCGCAAATTACAGCTGCGACTCCCCAACCCCCAATCAACCGACCAACCCAAAAATCTAAAGTCATCTCAACTGAGAATCCGACCATAGAAAGTAATTCATATATATATATATATATATATATATATCCTTGAACTCCAACTATTTCTAAATGGCAATATGATTGACGTAGCTCTAATCTCTGAAACCCATTGCACAAGTAATCACTACTTGAGCATTCCCGGATATAAAATATATAAAACAAATCACCCGGATGGTTCAGGACATGGTGGCACGGCTATCATTGTTAAAAACAATACTCGACACGTTGAACTAGAAAATTATCAACACGCTCACATTCAGTCGACCAAATTGCTATTAGAGGGCAAATATGGACCGTTCACAATAGCAGCGATTTATTGCCCACCTAGACACTCAATCTCAACAGCTCAATTTAAGGACTACTTTAAAGAGCTTGGCCCAAGGTTCATCGTAGCAGGTGATTACAACGCGAAACATGTAAACTGGGGTTCAATGCTGACAAACACCAAAGGGAAAAACTTGCTAAGTGCAATTCATACGATTGGGGGGATGCACTTGAGTACAGGTGAACCCACATATTGGCCAACAGATCGAACTAAAATACCGGATTTGATAGACTTCTGTGTATTAAAAAACATGAATATAACACATTTCAAAATTGACTGCCGACTTGAACTTTCTTCCGATCATTCACCAATACAAGTTGAATATAGTTGCGCAATAAAAAAAGATCAACCCACTTGCAAAACGTATAATTTCAGACCTGACTGGGAGGCGTACAGAGAATTTATTGACAATAGCCTCACAATAAATGTACCTCTTAGAGAACCTGACGATATTGAAAAGTCAGTGATATACTTGAATGACACTATAAACGAAGCAGCTAATAGAGCAACGCCTGATCTTAATCCAAAAGAGGACAACTATATTATCCCCCGCTCAATAAAAATCCAAGTCGCGAACAAAAACAAACTTCGTAAGATCTGGCAAAGGACGAGAGATCCAAATGACAAAGCTAAACTTAACAATGGAATCAAAGATTTGAAAAACAGTCTAAGGAATTTTAAAAATGAACAATTTGTAAATTATACAATACAAAAACATTATCGCCGACATCTGACACTAACTACTCATTATGGAAAGCTGCTAAGCACTTCACAAATCGCACCTTCCACCAGCCGCCACTTTTAAAATCGGATGGGATTTGTTCTAGAACCAACTATGACAAAGCTTCACTACTGGCAGACTATTATGAAAGGGCTTTTACTACCAATCAATCTAATAGTAACACCAATTTGTACAACAGGACTCCATCTTTACAATACTGTACAAAAATAATTTCAACCAATGAAGTTGGGCACTGTATTGAAAAGCGCACTAGTCAGAGAAAAACTCCAGGTTATGACCAAATAACTGGAAAGTTACTCAAAGAGCTCCCTGCGAAGGCAATCGTATTTATTAGGAATTTGTTCAATGCGATATTAAGACTAAAGCACTACCCATCTATATGGAAGGTTGCTGAAATAATAGCCATACCCAAACTGGGCAAAGATCCAACCAAGGCGTCATCGTACAGACCAATCAGCCTATTGCCCTTACTTTCTAAAGTATTTTAACGTCTCCTACTTGACCGAATACAACCAATACTAGACGTGAACAGAATCATACCTGACCACCAATTCGGGTTTAGACAAAGTCACTCCACAATTCAGCAAGTCCACAGAGTAACTCACAAAATTTTAAAGGACCTTGATGAAAAAAAGTTCTGTGTTGGTGTTTTTCTAGACATAGAAAAGGCCTTCGACAAAGTCTGGCACGACGGCCTACTGAGTAAAATTAGGACCGTATTTCCAACTGATCTATTTGAAATCATTAAAAGCTACCTGGACTATCACTATTTCTACGTAAAATGTAAGGATGAATCTTCTACCCTAAGACAGATAAGAGCATGAGTCCCTCAAGGAAGCGTGCTTGGTCCTATGTTGTATACTTTATACACATCAGACATCCCAACTCCAGGAGATAGCTCGTCAATGGTGGCTACCTTCGCTGACGATAGAGTACTAATGTACTCCCATAAAAATTTAGTTATAGCAACAACTAAGCTGCAGAATATTCTTGACGAAGCTTGCAATTGGTTTGATAAATGGAAAATAAAAGTGAATGAACTAAAAACGACGCAAGTGACATACAAAACACGGACAGCTTATCTGCCAAGACAATTAAAAATAAAAGGTACTGACATTCCATTAAGCAATGTGGCAAAGTACCTGGGCATGCATATTGATAGTAAACTGACGTGGAAACATCATATCCAAAAAAAGAGAGATCAACTCATATTAAAATTTAAGCAGCTATACCGGCTTCTTAACAGTAGATCTAAGTTAACAACCAATGGGAAATTAGTAATATACAATAGTGTAATTAAGCCTATATGGACGTACGGCATGCAATTATGGGGTATAGCCAAGAAAACTAACATTAACATTATTCAGCGTCAACAATCGAAAATACTTCGATCAATAGTTAATGCGGACTGGTTTATATCTAAGTATGAAATTCACAAAGACCTCGGCATAACTATGATTCAGGAAGAAATCATTAATGCTAGCAGGAGGTACCACAAAACATTAGAGCGACATACCAATCTAGAAATAACAGACCTTCCATCTAACGAATTGTCTAGACGTAGACGCTTAAAACGAAGCAGACCAGTCGATCTGACCTAACTTAGGTTACGGGTGGCTCTGAGAGGCATCTTGCGGTTGTTGGCCTGCCGCAAGTAGCTCTCAAAAATGAGGCCTAGGACACCCAGTAATCCAGACCACTATGCAAGAGACCATTCGAAAATGTTCGATATTGTCCACTGACTTTTCCCCTCTTATTGTTAAAAATGTACTTAGTGTTTTCTTTTATATTTAAGATATAAGATGTAGGAAAAGAATAGATATGTACTTGCTTAAAAGTCTCATTGACAGTATGAAGAATCGTATATTTCAGACGCTATTAGCAAAAGGAAGCCTAATTAATTAAATTAAAGTCAATTACATAAATAAAATCATGTTATTCATTTCAAAATAAAAATAAAATGCAAGTGGTTCTATAGAAATGCAACAGTAAAAAAAGATCTTTTTTTGATTTGCTTAAAACTTTACACTAACAATTTTTACCAAATGTCGTTATAAGTTTGTTATTTTGCCTTCCACACATTTTCGTAGAACATTGTGATACCCTACAGTCTTTCGTTTTTAAGAAATCAAAATTTTTTAGGTGGTTCTATAATTTTGCAACGCACCTTATATATATATGTATATATGTATTTATTTAAGCATGTTATTATTGTACTTCACATGGTAACTGATATGTACATGTGTGTTTATTTAATATTTGTATACGGTTCTTTTATTATTGATTTTGCCATGGTAGTTGTCCTTCGTGGTTGAAGGCAATTGCCGCAACAGCAAATAATGTTTCGTCCGTCATTGACATTGTTGTCCATACAGTTCAAATTCACAAACAAAAAAAAAAAAAAGAAATGAAGAACGGCTGTATGAATCACTTCGTTGTATGAGTTGTATGCTGCATCACACACTCATAATCACATGTTGTTCATACAACCGTTGTATCGTACCTTGGTCACTTTAAACCTTAAACGCTAAACACGTTACATTGTTCAAGACTTCATTGCATATTAATTAAGTATTATTAAGTATTAATTTAAAAAACTAATATTTATTTTTATGTTTAATTTGTAGATGTTACCAGCCCTATTCAAGCTTTAGATGTAGTAAAAAAAGTTAAAGATGAATATGCCCGTAGAATAAACGATATGCAACGTGAATTGAAAAGATTGCAGCAATTACAGAGGGAGCATATGCGTCAAGAACGACAACTTAAGGCACAAGAAATGAAGTTGCAACATTTTAAATTAGAATTGAATGATTTAAAATGTACCAAGGTTAGTTTTTGAATTTGTTCTTGAAAATTTGTGGCTTGTTGTCAAATAAAACAGAAACAGATACAGAAACGTAAACAACAGTTCCAGCTCCTGTGTCTGGTGTACTTCTGTTTTTTGGGGTGTAGCCGCTTGCATCAGAAACAGATTTGAAAAATCACAACATGGAAATGAAACTTCTTTAGCGAAAGGAGGTAAATCCAAAAATTAAAAAAATTAAATATGACGAAAATTAAAATGCGATGATGATTCAGAGACGTAGTGGGGAGACGCACAAAACAATGATAAAAAAATGCTTTACTGATTGAGTTTACTTTACGAAAATATGTACGAACAATTGGCCGAATGACCGAAGAATAAAATTTGTAGAGAAACATTATAACACTACAATATTCTGTATTATTGCTTGACCATCTACTTTACAAGTTTCACTTCCATATTGTATTTGCCTAAATAGCTCCAATATAATAATAGCAACGTCAAATTTTGATTTTCGTCACATTTCATTTTCATATTTTTTGGATTTACTCCCCTTCGCTAAAGAAGTTACACTTCAAAAATATACGTCTGTTTGTGTTTCTTTTGTATGCGTCAAGACCCCAAAACTAGAAACAGAACAGAAAGAGATATCGAACTAATGGGTAATTCAGTTAGAAGTTTTTTAAATTGTAAATAAATATTAAATATTCTCTGACTTACTATTTGAAAATAATTTCATTCAAATGATGGCCGCGACTACGCCGTGGTCCTTTGGGAAGGTCCAATTTTGGATCACTCTTTCCAGTATTGCAACCGGTATCAGCTCAATTACGCGAGTGATATTGACTTCCAAGTCCTGGATATTAGCTTGCTTATCGGCGAAGACTTTTGACTTCACATAACCCCAGAGAAGAAAGTCCAAAAGTGTGACATCACACGATCTAGGCAGCCAATTGACAGGTCCGACTCTCGAAATTAACTGCTCGCAAAATGGTTTCTCATGGTGCAGTAGCGAGCGCCGTTGACGGTAATGTTTTGTCCGGCCTCACTTTTGAAGAAATACGGACCGATGATTCCACCAGCCCATAAACCATACCAAACAGTGTATTTCTGTGGATGTAACGGTAGTTCGAGAGTCTTTAGGTTGCTCCTCACCCCAAATGCGGCAATTCTGTTTATTGACGTAGCCATTGTGCCAGAAGTGTGCCTCATCACTGAACAAAATTCGACGCGAAAACAGCGGACTTCGTTGAGCTGTTCCAGAGAGACGTTTTAGACCTTGTTGCGGTGTGAGTCTTTCCATGATGATTTGTCAAACATTACTGAATAAAACTAACATGACAGCATGATACTAGTCACACGTGATCTGTAAAAGAAACCCAATTGACAAAAAAAAAAAAACCTCTTAATGAATCACCCGCTATATTGTTTTCGACGTTTCTGTTTTATGTGACAACAGGTGTTAAAACATAGCTCAATGCCTGTTCCTACATAAAGCAGAAACAGATCCATATTACAATAAAATTTAGTTGAAACCAGAACGGAAACAGAACTAGGAAACAGTGATGCCAGACTGCGTTAGTCACTAAAGGCTGGGTGTCGCATAAAACAGGAACAGGATTACTTTAATTGCTTCAAATGAATACCATATGACTGTCAAAATGTGTAATTCACACTCCTTTCTCTGTTTATATTTCGTATATTACTTTACTTTATTACTTTGCGTTTTGACCAGAAAACAGTAAAAAAAAAAGCGTAGCTACTGATGAGGGTGCAACCATTGCACTGCAATGTATCTACAATATTAGAAGCGGCCAATTGACTATAGAACATATAACTTTCTTTGCAGAGTAAACTTATCCAGAAAATTTCTTTGCAAACAAGCCAACATAAAGAAGAAAAAACTCGGAAAACTCGAGAAATCGCTCAATTACGACAGGATCAACAACGACAGCAAAAGGTTGTGCTTTCTCTTCGAGCCAAGATGAACGCGAAAGAACAAATTTTAAAGCGAAAAACTGAGGAAGTCACTTTCCTTCGACGTAGACAAAGAAGTATAAAAACCACTGGTGGACTAAGCAAGAAAAATGAAAGTTATGGAGCTAATAATAATGAACGAGAAAAGCGTCAGCATTGGAAAATTCTATCGCGGATAATAGAGCAAGCTGTACGTAAAAAACAGTTAAGCTCACACTTGGAGAAAGAGTTGGAACGGATGATAATGGAACGGGAGCATTTGAGCTATGAACTTGTTAAGATTGAAAACCCTCAATGCATAGATGAGGGTTATGATATTATTAGTGAGGAGGATACAATAAAGGCTAACATTAGTCATCTGCAGGAAAGTATCGTAAATTTACAACAAGTTATTATGGACATTGAAGATGGGAGAGATTCAGCACGACAAGATGCCCAAAGTTTATCAAACTTCATTGATAATCTTCAAAATTTAAGTATGGCTAAAAATTTGCTTGCACACTTAACAAAAAATGTTGTTGAACAGTCTTGTAACTCTGTGCTAACTAAAAATCGTTTGCAAGAAATAGAGACACTGCTCAAGGAAGTGCAACAAGAAAGTAGTATCCAACAGCAGCTGTTACAACACTTTCTATCTAAAAATAGGAATATTCATATATCCGATTTCTTCGAAACGCAGAACTCTGAAGAATTTAAAATTTTTCAAATATTGCGATGTGGTTCACAAAACTCACTAATTAGTAACAGCACCTATGACATTCCGAATGATAATGCAATAGTATCCTGCACTGATGGTCAATATGAGATAAAGAACACGTAAGTCATAAAAATGTATTGAATCACATACTAACTATAACTTGAGATTCTTAAAGCTAGACGATGTGTTGCAGTTAACAAAAAAAAAAAAAAAGGTTACGCAACAAAATATTAAGCAGTTAAGCATTTTTACTGTTAATTTCATATCTTTTCTTAAAAGTTGCAGTTGTTTTGATCACTTGAACTTAAACTTTGGTTTACTTATTTATTAATTTATTTTTTGTTGCCATAAGATAAGAATTGCTGTTTTCGTTTTTTGATATATTGTAGTACAAAAACAATACCAATGCAATGAAAATAAGACCAAATTTAAGTATTGTAGTGTGGTACTTTTATACACTCCACGCAGTGAATAGTATGATACGCTTCTCATGAAGTCTACAACAGATATTCTTTATCATCTCGACGAAACGAATTGATTAAGTCACATCGGGCCATCATAGGGGTACCTCCCATACAATCACCCATTAAAATTCATGATTTTATTAGAAAAACTTTTTTGTTTTTTGTCCTGTCGAACTTAAAATTGGACACAATAGTTTTCAAAATAGGCGTCTTGTGGAACCAGACGAATTGAACAGCTAGAACCTCATTCAAACCTTTTTTGATATTTGCAAATTTAAATACTATAGGTTTCTAATCAATGCCCACGAAAAATTTGAAGAAGATTGTATACTGTAATTTTACTTATTTTGTTCTTTTTTTTTTTTTTTTTTTTGATGGAATCTATTGTAAAACGATATTCAGCGAATTTTATTCTGCACTCTTATTACGTTGCTATTTTAATTTTAATGATAAATTCTGAACGGCAAATACAGTGGAAGGAGGGTTTGCTGGCTGTTGTCAGGCAGGTTGACTGCAAGATGATTAACATGACTTTCCAGCCTAGAGATAGATAGAGATTTCTATCAGAGAGTGTAGACAAAAACGATTTCTAGGGGGTTCGTGAAGAGTATATCAACTTCGACACAAGCAAAGTTAAAGTTATTTTTACTTATTTTTTTGTGAAGAGACTTTTTATTAAATAATTACATAGAATAAATGTGCATATAGCGAATTTAATGTATTTTAAGAATTCACGATTTATTTACAAAAATATTCGGTTCCGTTGTTCCTGTAGTAGATCTCCTAGAGGACCTCCACAAAAAGGTGTCTGGCGGTGAGGAAGATATCTCTGAAAAAAATCTTTGAAAAAAAACCAAAAGATTTATTTTTAGGATAGATGAATACAGGTAATGATCGATGGAATAGTCAAAATTTTGATTTTTGACAAAATGGCGGCTTCCCAAAGAACAAAATCGTTTTTTTTTTTTCAAGAATATTTACAGTTTAAAGTGGCTTAAAAAATCGAAATTATTGTCAGAAACCTTATTCCTTCGATCATTACCTGATACAAATATCTAAGAAGATTGTGTGAAATTTTCAAGGCGATCGGTCCAGCCGTCTCGGAGAAATTTTCCTCACCGACTTTGAAAACACCGTTTCGAGAAAAACGCGTTTAAAGTTTTGGGAACCATTTAAACTAAGTTAAAAATTTTTTTTCCCAACTTACATCGAGTCATCTATTCCAGGGCCATAAGAAGAACTCTCTGCTTCATCGTTTGCTTCTAATACAGCCAACTGTTGCTGTCTACATGACATTCTCCCCTCGCGCGTGCTCCCTTGCGCTCTTGGGTCAGAGATCGAGATGCGCTCTGCGTCCTCTTTTTCTACGTAGGTATGGGCATTAGGCCCAAGTGATAGTCCCAGTGCGTTCATGAAATATAGAAGAGATGTTTTTCCTTCATTGAATATGCCGCATGGGATTATTTTTGGAGTTATTTTCCATATCAGCTGATTATAACTTTCATTATTGTTTTGCGTGAAACCACCAACGCATCTTTCTAATAATTTTTCATTACTCAGATCTGTGTAAATTGGAAGTATAGCTTCAGCAACATCAGTTGGTAAGGGTTGATAATCATGTTTGTAGCTTGTGTTCAAGGCTCGCGCGAAATATCACGAGCCACTAGTATTTCATCTTGGGCCTTGAATTTTTTTGCTGAAGCACTGAAACTACTTTCATCATATTCAGCTGTCTTTGGCTTATAAACACCTCTACGTTTATTCGGTCGTGATAACTGTGCACTGGAACGTCTTCTAGTTTCTCTGCTGATTTTACGAGGCATTTTGATACACAAAACTCTACACACTGAGGAAATAAACAGAATACTGGCACAACTTGACAACGTGGCAGTTCACTTTAAACTGACGAAATCTACTTACTTTATACCTAAAATTTCTAAATATAGCTTTCAGGTATAAAGTAAACCTTTTATATTCTAATTCTAAGAAGAAAAACAAAACGAAAAGCATATACAAGGGCATAGGGGTAATGAGAAGCAGTTACTATTCCGGTTTACACTCCGCCTACTTTCAAACGCTCGGAGACGTCTTTACAAATACGCTAATATCTCTGAAACTATTTGCCGGATCAATTTGAAATTTTCGGTATATTTCGATATTCTCAAATATATGTACATTCAAAATATACAAAAAAAGAAAATTGTCGATTTTTTCAAAATTACAAATCGGAAGGATACTTGGGTCTCCTATTGTGATGTTATTGTACGTAGCTCGTGACTATGTGTCAAAATTCTACGATCCGGCAACCGATTAGCTTGCGTCATTTCAGCAGCTCTCCTGCTTTCAGCCACTTTGTGGGATGTGGCTGTCTTTATCGTTGCCCAACTTACAGGTGAATCGTACATGTGCGACACAAGGTTTTTTACTGTAAGTGGGTCACCAAAATACTCCTCCTTTTCATCTGGTCCCACTAACTGCCCTGCGTGCTGTATCCACTAGTGCTTGTATAGCGTTCACCGTAGATTTCCCACAGTGAAATCCAAACTAAGCATCAAACATAGGTTTCGTTTCCCTACGATGACCTGTTAGCGACTCACTATTATACTTTCCAGTATCTTGCCCAATGCATCAAATATGCAAAGTGGCCAGTAAATAGATTACGCTATTACTGAATTAGTGTTTTTTGTTTGCTGATATTGTCACCGAAGAGCGTTACCTAGATATACGAGTATTAATAAATAATTGATGACTCGTGCTCAAAGTTTCGAACGGAATCCCCTTAAAGACCTTAGCAAATAAACATCAAATTTCAAGAAAACGGAAAATTTGCTATATGTTCTGACAGTCTATCCTCGATATTAGCTATACAAAATCGAGAGCATAACGATCACACAATTCGGAAAATCCAGAAATTATGCACTATATACCACCACAAAATCACCATTCTTTGGGTTCCCAGCCACCAAGGTATTCGGGGAAATGAATGCGCCGATGAGGCAGCCCGGTACATCAGCTCTGCCCAACATACGTATTCACTCCAACCAGCTCTAGAGATTTAAAAAACCTAGTTACTCGTCATCTGCATATGAAGAAGTTAACAGGATGGGGACAGTTCCTCCACGGGTACTCTTCCATCAACCCAAATTGCGACAAAATCGATCTTCCTACTAACTCATCCAGACGGGCATGCACAGTTTTCATTCGTCCGCGTATTGGACACACACAAATCACGCACCAACATCTCCTCAAAGCTTCAGTTCGTCCACCATGCCCTTTTTGCGGAACCGATCTCACCGCAAAACATCTACTTGACTCCTGCCAACATTTGGAGAGCCTAAGGGTCTCCCTTTTTGGTTCCATATCCCCATCCCATCTATTAAATACTCCCTCACCATTAAATATCTCCAACATACATAATTTCTGCAAAAAATCCAACCTTACAATTTAATTACTATACATTAAATCTTTTACAAATTATTATTAAATCGCGAGTCTTAGGTTCGAAGACGCAGAATTGGAGGCATTGCTGGACCAAGACCCGTGCCAAACGCAAGAAGAGCTCGCCGAAACGTTGGACGTTGACCAAGCAACCATTTCCAGACGTCTCAAAGCGATGGGAATGATCCAAAAGCAAGGTAATTGGGTGCCATACGAGTTGAAGCCGAGAGACGTCGAACGCCGATTTTTCACGTGCGAATTGCTGCTTGAACGACTTGGCCGGAAGGGTTTTTTGCATCGTATTGTGACTGGCGCTGAAAAGTGGATCCATTACGATAACCCAAAGCGTAAAAAAACATATGTCAAGCCCGGCCAACCGGCGCCATCGACGTCCAAGCCGAATATTCATGGTTCGAAGCTCATGCTCTGTATTTGGTGGGATCAGAAGGGTGTGGTGTACTATGAGCTGCTCCAACCCAACGAAACCATCTCTGGGGAAGTCTACCGACGTCAATTGATGCGTTTGAGCCGAGCATTGCTTGAAAAACGGCCGGAAACGGTCGAAAGACACGACAAGGTTATTTTGCAGCATGACAACGCTCGGCCGCATGTTGCACAGGTCGTCAAAACATACCTTGGAACGCTCAACTGGGAAGTGCTACCCCACCCGCCGTACAGCCCAGACATTGCTCCTTCGGATTACCACTTGTTCCGGGAGATGCAGCGTAAGAGACCAAAAAATGGATCGATTCATTCATAGCCGCCCAGAAGCCGGAATTTTGAAGAAACGGAATCCGGAAATTGAAAGAAAGATGGGAAAAGGTTGTGGCTAGCGACGGACAGTACTTCATCATCAGTACTCATCTGGTGATCTCCACTCTTCGTAGCTGTAGAATCATTCGATTCGGAGGTGCTGTAAGAGTCATAAATTCACAGTCGGCACAAAACATAATTAGGGATAACTTTTACAGTACCTTCGAATCGCGTGATCTTGCAGCTGCAGTTAAGCCTAGTCACGGCATTTGCATGTGCCTTATTAAAGTTAGTTAAGTTATTCTTTGTTGTGTTTCTCATGTTCAGTCTTGACAGAGAACTCTTAGAGCTAGCACGAGTTAGCTGGTAATTAAATTTATATTAAAACTAGTCGAATGTTTTATTGGTACGCGCAAGTGCCAGCATTAACTTTCAGTAATATAAAGAATAATCAAACGAAGCTCTTCCCTATAACACCAATGTCGTAGCTTCAATGCGTACTTAAGACGAGGAGCCATGTTATTCAAAATATTATCCTTATCAGAAGTAGACCATCACGGTCTCCATATAATTCTCTCAAATTTAGGGAAAGCCCGATTTGAAATCTGGGTTCCACCAAATTAGATTACCGGAGCGGAACCCCAAAAAGGACCGCATTTTCTGTCTTTGATGTCGTTTACCCTTTGGTTTTAAAAATGTGCTGAGCATCTTTCATGACGTTCTCAGAGAATACATCGGAGAGTATTGTTTCGTTTATATTGACGATGTAATCATTTCCTCTAACGATGTGGATAAGCATTTGAAACATGAAGTAGCTATCCTCACTAGTCTTTTCTCTGCTAACATGCGAGTGTTCGTTGAGAAAACAAAATTTTTCGAGGAAGAATTAGAATAGCTAGGATTTGTGGTATCCGCAGAGGGCATTAGGTCATGTCCAGAGAAAGTGGAGGCAATACGAAATTTTCCATAACCAACAAATTTGTGGGGCTCTTGTCCTTCCTTGGAATGTCTAGTTATTATAGGTGCTTCATAAAGGATTATGCAAAGACAGCGGGTCATTTAATTAATATTCTCACAGATGAATATGGTAAAGTACCAGCATCGCAATAAAAAAAAAAAACAATTCTTTTGATGGAAAGTAAAGCGAGGCATTTGACAAATTGAAGCGAATACTGGTTTCAGTGGATATATGGTTGGCCTATTTAGATTTTGGTAAACAATTTGATCTTATGCCCTAGGTGCAGTGTTGTCTCAGGAGGGTAGGCTGATTGCTATGATATCAATGATACTAGAAAAGAGGGAGGAAAACTTCGCTACAAACGAACGGGAATCACTGGCTAGTTTGGGCACTGAAAAAATTAAGACATTACCTGTCTGGGGCAAAGTCCATAAATATTTATACCGATCACCAACCCATCGCATTCGCGGTTTCTTATCGAAATCCCAATACAAAAATTAAAAGGTGGAAGGCCTTTATTGAGGAGTATAATGCTACAATTCATTACAAGCCAGGAAACGAAAATTTTGTGGCTGACGCTTTATCCCGACAGTGCATCAATATGGTAGATGTGGAAAGAGCTCAGGAAAATGAACTGTTAACGCATAATCGTAATCGTGTTGCCCGTGCCTTTATTGTAGGAGACAAGGTATTGATTAAACCGTCGACTAGGGAATAAGTTAATTCCATTACACGTAAAAGGTATAGTTGAGAAAGATTTGAACTCCATCGTTAAAGTTATCGGCAGAATAATTCATAAGAATAATTTAATATAAGCAGTTTTTAAAGTTTTAAAAAAATTTTTTTCTTTTTCTGGGAAAGCATTGTAAGTTCAATTATTTTGGCACATGGTGGATTATTAAGGCCACTAATTTTAAATCTATTGAGTTTTTCAACTGTCAAAAAATTGAAATTTTGGCAATGTATTGTTTTATTACATTAGCTCTTAATGTTAAGATATTTCAAATTTTAGAGCGTAGCTCTTTTATGTGCGTTACGGCATGAGTGAAATTTTAAAAAATGATGCTAAAAATAGAATTGTCAGATTTTTTTCTATTGGTTATAGAGTGTAGGGCTTGCAAACCGATGGCATGGAGTTCGAATCGTCCATTGGAATTTTTTTCTTTTACTTAACCCTGTCTTAATGGAACTCTCATTCTATCATTAATGCAGTCATGAGCGAAAACATCGTTCATTCTCTTTTGTGGTTTTGTGTTTAAAGAGAGATACGATTTTGACAATAAATAAAAATAATATAATAATAATAATAAAAATGAATCAAACATCGAAAATTAAAAATACATTTTTCAATAAATAAAAATAATAATTAAAAATTTTGTTCTGAATGGAGCTGTGCTCCTATGGCACCTCTTTCTTTTGTTTTTTTTTTTTTTATTTTATATTATTTATTCCTGAAGCATTTGTTGAAAGTATCAATGTTGTTATGCCTTGTATAACAATAAGAGGGCAACAGCAGTGTGATGTCTATAGAAGTCCCTCTTCAAGGAAGGGAAGGGTTATGTGTGGCCAACGGTTGCTTAGTTGATACAGCTATTTATCCTTCCTTGCCATTCAAAACGTAATCAATAATAATTATTACAGCATTTTCTCATCTAATGATCTCCAATCTTCGTAGCTGTAGATTCATCCAATTCGGAGGTGCTTGTAAGAGTCAAAAATTTACAGTTGGTACCAAACATAATTAAACTTTTACAGTACCTTCGAATCGCGTGATCTTGCAGCTGCCAATGGTGGTGATCGCTAGATGAGGAAATGCTGTAAAACGTATTAGCTAGCAGTTAAGCCTAGTCACGGCATTTGCATGTGCCTTATTAAAGTTAGTTAACGTTTCTTTTTACTTTACGCAGTACATCTGCCGGAACTAGCCGAATCGGACCACTAGGGGGGTAGCTCCCATTCAAAACCAAACCCAAATTTAGTTTTTTATTAGAAAAACTATTTTGTTTTTTGTGTTATCTATCTGAAGTTTGAACAGTGTAAGTGCCTGACCCATACTCAACAACCGTGTAGATTTCAAAACTCTAGAATTAACCGATAGTAAGGCTCACATAGAAATATTTCGGTCTCAGTGTTGAAATGCTCTATGTGTTGACTTTAAACATAAGCCATATCATTAATCAAACATTTCTGAATGCTCTATCAGAGAGTGTAGGCAAAAACATTTTCTATGGAGTGCGCAAAGAGTATATTAACTTCGGCATAAACGAAGCTAAATTTTTTTTACTTGTTTTTTAGGATTCCGGACCTAAAGGGTGCCAAACAGAACCCTATTGCAGAGACTTCGTTGTCCGTCCGTCCTCGTGTCATACCTCATGAACCGTAATAGCTAGAGAGATAAAATTTTCACAGAATGTGTAGTTCTATCATTAGCATCAGCAACAAATACTAAAACTAAAATATTTTCAAAAAACTTAAAAGGGTCCCTATACAAGAAACATTTTGGTTTGAAAGGCAGCTATACGATCCAGTAATCCCACGATCTTGAAATTTGGATGGTTAGTGGCTATATATCAGAAGCTTATACTGTTGAAATATCAGTTTGATCGGACCACTAGGGAGGGCATCTCCCATACAAACCCCCATTAAAATTCAGGTTCTTATCAGGAAAACTTTTTGAAGTGAAACTTCTTTAGTGGCGTTGGACAAAAATTTATACTAAACATTTGAGTGAAAAATACAAATCGTAACGTTTAAGTGTTTTCTGTATCTCAAGCACTGCACTATGTAGAGACTCGAAAATTTCACAGAATGTGTATTTCTATTGCCATATCCCCAATAAATAATAAAACTTTTGGAAAATCCACCGGAAAAGTCTCAAAAAAGAGATTTCATTTCCACAACAACAACATGGAGTTTTTGTGTATAAAAATATTTATAACAACAACATGCAAAAAAACAGCTTGTGTGTTGTACCAAAAAAAAGCGAATGTACGAAGAAAAAGGATCGAGAAACACACAGAAGCTCCTCGATGATCTAACTTATGTGGAAAAGGGGACAGACGGCAAACGTAAACACAACAACAACAATTAGACACGCCAACAAAACCAAAAGCAATATACAAACGGACTGACAGACCTTGAGATGAACTCTCTTTGTCTGTTTTTAAGAAGTTTCACTTCTATCACGTGTACGAAGGCACACGTACAATTTTTTTGTTTTTTGGGCTATTGAACTGAAATTTAGATCCTATAAATTTCTTATATAAGCGTGGTACATTTGTTGGAATCAGTCAAATCGGACCACTAGTGGGAGTACCTCCCATACAAACCCCAATCTGGTACGGAACCTCCGTGTACGAGTCTGACTCGCACTTTCCCAATATTTTTTATTTCGGTACATACACCCCTAATATTCATATGTTGGTATTATCAGCCATTTTGCATGATTAGTTTTTTGTTTATAGATAAAAAGGAGACGTGTTTTGGTGTGCTTAACGTTAAAAAAAAATGGATCAAAGAATCAGTGCGATACTACAAAAAAACAAAAAAGTTTTTAATAACAACCTGAATTGTAATGGATAGTTTATATAGGAGGTATCTCCCTAATGATCCGATCCAGCTGATTCCGAAAAAATGTCCTTCTCCTGGTAAAAAGAAAAGTGGGTGCAAAATTTCAGCTCATAAGCTCTAAAACAGAGGAACTGACTATATATTGATAGACGGACAGCAGGTGCTACTCAAATGTTGTTTCTTTTAAAATTTTGTGCGATGGTACGAAACCCTCCGTGTGTGATCATTTTTAAATCATTGAATTACACCAAATGAAAGATATGTAAGTAATATATGTATGTATGTATTTTATATACGTACTGCTTATACAACTAGCGGCAAAATTTAGTTAATTATAAACTGAAAAATTATTTTTTTATAATATTATCATCATAAAAGTTATATGACTAAAAATACATAATACTTTTAATTCTTTCAAATTATTCTTTAGCTTAAATGAATATGACACGAAAGTTCGCAGAAGAGCTACTGGACGACAGGATCTCTTATTTGGTGACATTATTTAGAACCAATATGTAAGTTTATATGACTTCTACCATATATACATATATATGTACAATGGGTTAAAATTACATTATAATGATCTTTTCAGGGTGAACCGAAACTAGTTCCGAAACTGAAATCTTAATCCCATGACTTGATAATATTTTTACTGCAACAGGGTTGCCACGAAATATTATTCCAAGTACGCTCCTATTAATAAAAACACCTTTTGAATAAATTTGGATGTAATATTCTACCTGAAACCCGTTCGGCTCACATGATGGATACTTTTATTGAAAATAATTTTGTTGTATACAAAAAATAAACGGATTTTTAAAAATTCAGCTCTTATTTAAATATTTGTTGTTCCTGGAATTCTTCCCAATAATATCGCTCACTATATACAAATTATTACACCTCCGTGACGTCCGCCATCTATAATACTGTTTCAGAAAATGATGCTGAGAATAGAATCGTCAGATTTTTTTTTGTGCTGGTTAGAGTGTAGGACTGGCAAACTGATGGCGTGGGGTTTGAATCCTTGCACTGTGAATAATGTTTTTATGGTTTTTTTTTATTTTTTTATTGCAAATGATTGCTTTTGTTTTGTGGAAATATAAATTACTAGCTTTGCGCAGCCACGCTTTGTTGTGGCCTTTCAAATAACAAATATAAATAAGTAAAAATAAAATGATTAAGTGTTTCAAACATAATGATGATATTGATCAACAAATAAACATGATGATGATCATGATCAACAAAGTAAAAGTCCTTACGAAATTCGTAAACTCACACATACACCTTAACTTTTGTCTACTTGGATTATTTCATTCTGCTCTCTAAATGTTTATAATTATTATATTGGAGCTATTTAGGCTAAAACAATCAAAATTGTCTTATGGTGTAGTAGTAAGATAGTAGGTCTCGCAAACCGAGGGCGTGCGGTTCGAGTCCTGCACTGGGAATATTTTTTTTTTTTTTTTTTCATTTTCCCGGTTGGATATGTACTATTGTTTACACATCTTATATCTTAAATATAAAAGAAAACACTAAGTACATTTTTAACAATAAGAGGGGAAAAGTCAGTGGACAATATCGAACATTTTCGAATGGTCTCTTGCATAGTGGTCTGGATTACTGGGTGTTCTAGGCCTCATTTTTGAGAGCTACTTGCGGCAGGCCAACAACCGCAAGATGCCTCTCAGAGCCACCCGTAACCAAAGTTAGGTCAGATCGACTGGTCTGCTTCGTTTTAAGCGTCTACGTCTAGACAATTCGTTAGATGGAAGGTCTGTTATTTCTAGATTGGTATGTCGCTCTAATGTTTTGTGGTACCTCCTGCTAGCATTAATGATTTCTTCCTGAATCATAGTTATGCCGAGGTCTTTGTGAATTTCATACTTAGATATAAACCAGTCCGCATTAACTATTGATCGAAGTATTTTCTATTGTTGACGCTGTATAATGTTAATGTTAGTTTTCTTGGCTATACCCCATAATTGCATGCCGTACGTTCATATAGGATTAATTACACTTTTGTATATTACTAATTTTCCATTGGTTGTCTACTTAGATCTACTGTTAAGAAGCGGGTATAGCTGCTTAAATTTTAATATGAGTTGATCTATCTTTTTCTGGATATGATATTTCCACGTCAGTTTACTATTAATATGTATGCCCTGGTACTTTGCCACATTGCTTAATGGAATGTCAGTACCTTTTATTTTTAATTGTCTTGGCTGATAAGCTGTCCGTGTTGTGTATATCACTTGCGTCGTTTTTAGTCCATTCACTTCTATTTTCCATTTATCAAACCAAGTGCAAGCTTCGTCAAGAATATTCTGCAGCTTAGTTGTTGCTACAACTAAATTTTTATGGGAGTACATTGATGATGTGTATAAAGTATACAACATAGGACCAAGCACGCTTCCTTGAGGGACTCATGCTCTTATCTGTCTTAGGGTAGAAGATTCATCCTTACATTTTACGTAGAAATAGTGATAGTCAAGGTAGCTTTTAATGATTTCAAATAGATCAGTTGGAAATACGGTCCTAATTTTACTAAGTAGGCCGTCGTGCCTGACTTTGTCAAAGGCGTTTTCTATATCCTTTTTTTCATCAAGGTCCTTTAAGATTTTGTGAGTTACTCTGTGGACTTGCTGAATTGTGGAGTGACTTTGTCTAAACCCGAATTGGTGGTCAGGTATGATTCTGTTCACGTCTAGTATTGGTTGTATTCTGTCAAGTAGGAGACGTTCAAATACTTTAGAAAGTAAGGGTAATAGGCTGATTGGTCTGTACGATGACACCTTGGTTGGATCTTTGCCAAATTTGGGTATGGCTATTATTTCAGCAACCTTTCATAAAGATGGGTAGTGCGTTAGTCTTAATATCGCATTGAACAAGTTCCTAATAAATATCATTGCCTTCGCAGGGAGCTCTTTGAGTAACTTTCCAGTTATTAGGTCATAACCTGGTGTTTTTCTCTGACTAGTGCGCTTTTCAATACAGTGCCCAACTTCATTGGTTGAAATCATTTTTGTACAGTATTGCGGAGATGGAGTCCTGTTGTACAAATTGGTGTTACTATTAGATTGATTGGTAGTAAAAGCCCTTTCATAATAGTCTGCCAGAAGTGAAGCTTTGTCATAGTTGATTCTAGCCCATGTCCCATCCGATTTTAAAAGTGGCGGCTGGTGGAAGGTGCGATTTGTGAAGTGCAGCCTTCCATAATGAGTAGTTAGTGTCAGATGTCGGGGATAATGTTATTGTATAATTTACAAATTGTTGTATGAATTGCACTTAGCAAGTTTTCCCTTTGGTGTTTGTCAGCCTTGAACCCCAGTTTACATGTTTCGCGTTGTAATCACCTGCTACGATGACCCTTGGGCCAAGCTCTTTAAAGTAGTCCTTAAATTGAGCTGTTGAGATTGAGTGTCTAGGTGGGCAATAAATCGCTGCTATTGTGAAAGGTCCATATTTGCCCTCTAATAGCAATTTGGTCGACTGAATGTGAGCGTGTTGATAATTTTCTAGTTCAACGTGTCGAGTATTGTTTTTAACAATGATAGCCGTGCCACCATGTCCTGAACCATCCGGGTGATTTGTTTTATATATTTTATATCCGGGAATGCTCAAGTAGTGATTACTTGTGCAATGGGTTTCAGAGATTAGAGCTACGTCAATCATATTGCCATTTAGAAATAGTTGGAGTTCAAGGATATGTTTGTGCAAACCATTGGCAATCCACGCAATAATTCTTACTTTATTGTCCATTTTGTTTGTCAAGTTTGGTTATCAGGATGGTGATTATATTCATCATGTTAGTCACCTGTTGAATCAATTGCTTCATCATGATTTTAAGTGCAGCTGAATCGTCATTTGGCATAATGTTATTGTTATTCTGATGGGAGGAATTACTGTCTATGGTCGGATTCTCAGTTGAGATGACTTTAGATTTTTGGGTTGGTCGGTTGATTGGCTGGGGTTGGGAAGACGCAGCTGTAATTTGCGCGTAGCTTATACCATTCTCCACTTTCCTGGACGTTATGGGCATTTGCTGAACTTTTGTGAGATCCGTCAATATTTTGGGTCGAAGGGCAGGAAACCGTTGGATTTTAAGGGTTTTGTATATTTCACAACCCTTGTAGTTGGCTGTATGAGCTCCACCACATAGAGCACATTTTATTTTAGTATTTGACTCCATACAGCAGTCAATTGTTTTGTGCTTACCAGCACATTTGACGCATACTGGATCCCTGGTACAATAGTTTCGGGTGTGCCCGTATTTTTGGCAGTTGCTGCATTGCACTATCATTCTCTTGTTGTGGGGGGGCTCAAGTTTAATTTTGGTATGTAGTAATGTCGTAACATTATAAATATTTTTATTGGTTAAGCTACTTTTAAGTTCAATTGAGAACAAAGGAAGTGGTTTATTGGTTGTTCTTTGTTGGATATTATGTATATTTATAACTTCGTGGCCTAATATCTTCAGTTCGCGTTTTATGTCGTCGGTGTCTGTTGATTGATGAAGGTGTCTCAACATAACTTTAAAACCTCGTTCATCTTTGGGCTTGAAAGTGTAATATTTCGTATCTCTGGTTTTTAGCAATTCAATGATTTTTTTATAATATAGGGGCTCTGCCGGTTGGATACGAACTTCATCATTGGGCAATGTTACGTAATTATGATCTACAATTTCACACAGAGCATTATTATGAATGGAGATTTCTTCTACCCCCTGCACATAAATAGGTGGTGGCTTATTAGCTTTTGGAGGTTGCTTGGAGCCATTGTCCAGAGTATTCTTCTCTTCTTCTAAATCGATATCTAAGATGCCAAAATAATTGGAAGATGGCTTGCCAAGCCAGTAGTTAAGTGTGGTCTGTTTTTTTTTTTTTTTTGTATTATTATTAGTTTTTGAAGATATGGTAGGTGGCGCTCTGTTTGGTTTGGGCTGTTTGTTAATGTTTGGTGATTTTTCAGTCGGTATGGCTGGTGATTGCGTTTTCCTGTTTCTTTTATTTGAAGCTAACTGTTCAGATCCAGTTTTATTATTTGAGTTTTGTACTTCTGTATTAATTCTTGTTGTAGGCATAACTATCGCAGCGTTGAGCAAAGAGGCGACCGAATCATTGTTGTTGTTGTCGATATGAGTTTTGGTATTAGTTGTTGTTACGGTAACTGCATACGATGACGCGATCGAAGCAGTTGTTGAGAAAACTGTTGTTGTTGATGCAACCATTGAAGCTGTTGATGTACAAGCAGTGCTTTGTGTTGTTGTTGTTGTTGTAGTAGCTGATACAGTTGCAGCTTGGGTCGAGTACAGGGGCGGTTGTGGGGAAGGGCATTGGGTGCTCCATGGTAAGGAGCTGTCAGAGCAAAGAGCAGGAGAACAAGAATTTGCCCTGCGCTCAGGCGACTTGGTGGTTAAAAATGAGGATTCATTTTTGTTTTTAGGACAGGAAGAGACAAACGAGAAATATGCATTTCTTGTCGTCTGTGTTGTTGAACTGTTTTTTGATGAGCAAAGCTCATCTTAACGATTTTGTTATAGGTTCCTATTGATTTCTTTGTGTTTTAAATTTTACTTAACTAATGCAATGATTTGCATAGAAAAGGGAACTAAAAATTAAAACAACAAGAACTCCTCCAATCAATAGAAATACATTTTTTTTTTTTTGTTTTTTCATGCTGAGCTTGGGAGCGAAAGAAAGAAACACGTCATCACTGATCGAATGCCAGCAATGGAATGATAAGGGAATTTTGAGGGAAATTTATCATAGGGTTAGTGCAGCATGTACATGAGAGTCACACGTGCGTGGTTGTATGAAATATCCAATGTATTTGGATATTTCGTACAACGAGAGAGTTTTTTTTGTTGCTCTCTTTGTAGTGCATAGTTGTCTCATTTAAGCCTCCATAAGGTGAGTGTGTATGAAAGACACAAAAGAAGTAAGTGGTCATTTATTTGAAATTTATGAAGTGAGCAGAGGTATTTAAACGTGTGAAATATTAGTGTAGTACCGACAGCAAGTGTGAGTTATTCGGCTGTATGAACCACTTCGTTGCATGCGTTGTAACCTGCATCACACATACACACGTAAATGTTTATTACAGCGGTTATATCGTGTCTTGGTTACTTTAGTCTCAACTAAATAGCTACGCAAGCACTATAAAAATGTTTTGTAAACCATCGCTTGAGCTTTCAAATACTGTCTCTCTTTGTTCTCTTTGACAACAAAACAAAAGCTGCAGGTAGAAAAGCTTTTGATGTGAGAGCAAATACCGTATGAACAAGCCATAGAACTTTCAAGCATAATACGTGTGTTCGTCATGCTTCATACAAGCATGCCATTCGCTCACGCGCCCACGTCTGTTCTGTCAAAATATTTCATAAAAGTGAACACTTTCTTATATTTGCCTCTTTCACACGTGCTTACTTCGTAAAAGGGTTAGTGATGAAAGAGAGCGTTGAGAGAATAACAAGCATGATGAAATATCTAAATCGATTTGATATTTCTTTATGCTTCGTACATGTCACGCACACATCCTTATTTCACAAACAAACACCATGATAAATGAGTGATGGTAGTGCATGATCGTGTCGGGAACTATTAGAACTAGAGAACAAAACAGAAATAGAACAAAATTGTAGTAGAATCAAAACAAGCAGAACAAAGCGGAAGTAGATCCATACTTTTTATACTCTTTTTTTTATGTTTTTTAATAAATCAGTGATGTACACATTTTCAGTCATTTATTGTATTATGAAAAGTAATACTTCATATGTAAATTAAAATAATAAAAAATTAAATTCATATGTACAGAATTTCATTTGCACATTAGTTGCTAATATTAAAAATAAATTGCAAAATATAAAGTAATTTAAAGGTAAAATTGTGGTGTAAAAACATTATTTGGTACACAGTTTCTGAATTGCCACCCAGCGCACATCTTTTGTCTTTTAATAAAGCCTGGGCGGTCGAAAATACTCTTTCTGAGAGTACACTCGAGGCCGGAATTGCTAATGTACTGCAACTCGTTTTATACAACAATGGAAACCTATTTTTTTTTTTTGTATCCACCATTTTAATGCATCAAAGTCATCGTAATATTGTCTAATCGAAGTTTTATACATCTTTACCTCATCTGATACTCTTTCTGAGGAATTTTCTGGGTTCTGTTGAATAACAAAACTACTACTACTTGGAAATTATTGGATTAGGAACATTTTATTTCTTTGGTTGCTTTTATAATAACCTCTATTTCTTCGTCTTTAAATAAAAGAAGTTTACTTGCGTGAGGAAAGGGGAAGAACGGAACTTTGTGAAATATACATATTTAAATTTTCAAAAACCAGGGATTTTAAATAAAGCACGATTTTTCTCTGTTCAACAGTTATAGTATGTATTATGTAGGGTACTTGATCCCCTAAAGTTTTTAAGATCCTCTGCAAGCAATTCTAAAACCTCAATCAAATTGTTTAAATGAGAAACGTTTAATTCACCTTATCTAAGAAGCTCATTCTTTTCTTGCAATATTTGTGTAATTTCATTCTAATTCCTTTTGTTGGAAACGAATAAACGTATTCAAACGCGTCGGTGAATAATTTTCAAGCTTACTACAAAATTGGAATTGTTCTCTGCTTTTTCGAAATATCTTCCTATGTTAAGCTAAGCTTACATATATGAGATATATCGCCTACTTCATCCATTGACTTCTTTGAAGTATTTTGTATAATTGAAGTCATTGAAAGGTTGAAACGCGCTGATCATGTTGGAACCTCCTCATCTGTTACAATTACTGCCTTGTTATTTAAATCTTCCAAAACTTCTGTTACCTTCGCACAAGCACAAAAAATGAGACAGAGTTTTGCTATTCACACGTACGATCGAAGAGAACATCTAGAAAGTGTTCTACTGCACTCGCTGTGCTTGGTGTCATTTACCCGTTAACTTTACTTAAGAGCTTTTTCTGTTTTGATATTTTGCTTCATAATAAAACTCAAGCACTATATTGAAAGCTTTTCAAATGGTGCAGTGTTAGTTTTGATGTAAATCTTTAACCTTTCTATTTCGGCCTCAATACAACACTGAAATAAAGTGCTTGGACTAATGTGCAGTAGTGAAGAGCGCTGAATAGAAACTCTTACGCAGCTCTTTAGTTGCAACCTTATTTTTCCTGTGGATGTTTTGAAGTAATACGACATTTCGTCTGAGTTTCTAAAAAAATGCCGTACTTTGACACCGTGAAGGGGCGATTATTATTATTTTGTTTCAATTCAAATGTGTTAAAGTGAAATAAGGTAAAAATAAGTAAAAAAAAAAAAAATGGACCAAGTGCGAGTCAGACTCGTACACGGAGGGTTTCGTACCAGATTGGGGTTAGTATGGGAGGTACTCCATATTACTGGATCGTATAGCTGCCATACAAACCAAAATGATTCTTGTATGGGGACTCCTGTACGTTGTTGAAAATATATTAGTTTTAGTGTTTGTTGCTGATGCCCAGATAGAACCACACATTCCGTGAAATTTCAACTCTTCAGCTATTACGGTTCATGAGATATGACCCGAAGACAGATGGACGGACAACGAAGTCTGCAATTGGGTTCTCTTTGGTAACTTTTGGATCCGGAACCCTAATAAAAAGGTTAACTTCGTCTATACAACCGTAGAAAAACGGGTTTGCATACGCTTCCGTGATTGAGCATTCTGAAATATTTAATTATTGAGTTGACTTATAGTCAGTACACTTACAGCATTTCAACACTGAGCCCGAAATATTAGCTATGCTATGCGATCCAGAAATCCTAGGGTCTTGAAATTTACATGGTTGCTGAATATGGGTCAGGCACTTAAAAAGCCAAAATTTCAGTTCGATAAGAAGATAGGAAGAGAAAGATTTTCAGAAGGCAAAAATAGTTTTTCGAGATTGAGTTCGAAAGTAAAGTTGAACAAGTAGAACAGCAAACGATCAAAGTTTTTTCGCCAAGGTTTAAATTCCGGATGAACCTGAAGCTACCGTACAAGCTACGTTGGACCTGGATCGTAGGAAATACCCACTACAAAGCCAGAGAATATAACACACGCTACCAAGAATATATACACCATAAACTCAAAAAAATGAACTTCCACAGCATTGTATATCCCAAACAACAACTCCACCTACACAACACAGCCCTCTTGAATACATGATTGTTAGTTTTACACAATGTATGCTCCAAGAGATACTAAAAATGCAAAAACTCATCTTTTAAAAACTTTGATAGTTAAAATATCCTCGTTTAAAATAACCATCTAGAATGCAAACGACGTATTGAAACCAATAATGAGCTAATAAAATACATCTCCTTTACAGAAATTGATGTTTTATTGCTCTCAGAAACTTACAAACAGGTATAAATTTGAGATCCCAGTATACTCTTCCTACACCACGAACCACCCGGATGTCACATCACAAGGAGGAACGGGTATGCTCATCAGAAGGCGACTAAAACACTACAAATCGGTATTATACTCAAAGAACTACATACAGGCTACATCTATTGTCATCAAAACATCAAGTGGAAGTTTGACACTTTCAGCTGTCTATTGTCCACCCAGATTTTCGATATCCGAATCATGTTTCAAGCTGTTCTTCAATATGCTAGGATGCAAAATTCTCGCAGCAGGCAGTAATCGAATCCAAAGTACGAATCCGAGTACGAATCCGAATCCATCGAATACGAATCCAACGAATCTGAATCCAAAACATTTATTAAGAAATAATAATAATGATAATAAGAATAAATAAATTTATTAGTTAATAAATTGTCAATTATAATTTCAGGCAACAAGACGCACGGAAATAGTATTGAGAAAACCATAACAAGGCCAAAACAAACAGAATGAGATTGAATGCATGCGTACGAAACGAAAGTTGCATGCGTGCGAGCGAAAAGTCAATATTTCGCTTTTCTTCGCCACAATACAAAAAATTTGCTCTATCCTACTCTTACTTTTTATGAAATTAATAAAGCATATAAACAGTGCCTTGAAAAAACTGAAATGTTCACAACTGCCCTGTCGTTAGTCTAAATGGACTTCTCATCACCTCTAGCGTCAAATATTTAGGGCTGACTGTGGATAGAGCACTTCTTCAACAAACGAACGGACCCAGCTTAACTTCAACTTCAAGCGTCTGTACTGGTTACTCAGGCTTAGTTCGAAGCTCTCATTACGCAATAAGTTGCTGCTATATAATGCGATTCTAAGGCCAATCTGGACCTATGGCATTCAGTTATGGGGCTCTACTGCGTCTTCCAATATCAACGTTATACAGAGATTTCAGTCCAAAGTTCGTCGGGCTCTAGTTGGTGCCCCTTCTATGTTCACAGCGACCTCAAAATCGGTACGGTTGCAGACCATCCCTACTTTTAGCCGAAGCTATGAACATCGTCTAGAAAACCACGCAAACATCCTTGCAGTGCAACTCATGGACAAAAGTCAGTCTGCAGACTAAAGCGCTATCATCCTTTGCATGTCCCCTCCCGCTTCACCAGTGACCTAATCCATATTTTACCTAATAAAACGTCAAAATAAAGGATTACCTCGTAAAATTTATTTAAGGTCCATACATTGTTTCGATAGATTCTTAATAAATAATACATAATTAAAAAAAAAACAAAAACAACTGAAATATAATTATACTCTTCACGGAGTGAATAATATTATAAGTTTGTCATGAAGTTTGTAATAGGCACAAGGAGACAAAAGAGACCACATAAAGTATTTATATTCTTGATCAGCTCGATTAGACGAATTGAAGCCATGTCCGTCTGTACGTATGCAAACTATTTCCTCACTTTTTGAACTAGAGAGCTGAAATTTTGCATGAACCTTTCTTTTTACTATACGCAGTACATTTGTCGGAACCAGCCGAATCGGCCCACTCGAGGGGTACCTCCCATGCAAAGCACCCATTTGAATTCATGTTAGAAAAACTTTTTTGTTTTTTGTCCTATCGAACTGAAACTTGAACACAATCATGGTCGAAGACAGGGGCAGGATATTTGTTGACACCAGCCGAATCGGACCACTGGGGTACCTCCCCGTGAAGAGTATTTCATCTTCGCCTTTTTATTAATTTTATTCATAGTATTATTATTGTTATTATCATTATTATTACGCGTCTTGTTTTTATTCTTAGAATTATATTTCGCTTCGTATTATTATTCTTTTTACTAGGTTGGTAGTCATTTCTTATTTATATTTCATTGTTGTTCGCTTAATTACTCTATAATCACTACGCCATGCCTAGAATAAGTTCTCAGTTTTTACGTCACATATCTCATACAAGAGCACTACGAGTACGTCGACTGAAAAGTCTTCCTCTGAAACTACGTAGCGCCTTGCGAGCCATAGCCATCTCACAAGCAGCGGCTCGCTGGCCAAAATGTCAGAACTTCACCGACCTGTGCAAGGGAATCTAGCGACGAACGATCCCAGTATCTAGCCATAGAAAGGCAATGTATATTTACAGCCAGAGCGCGTAATCAAATAATTGCTCAGGAGAATCGGCCAGCCTTTAATTATTGTAAACCCAAATGTTGATTATACTCAGCAAAACACAGTAAAAATTGGGCAAATGAATACAATTTCCCTAAATGCTTTGCTAAAAAATAGTACCCCCTAATATTCAGAAGTCCCCATAACCCATAAAAGATCTATTGTTACCCTCTGATCTATTATCTTAGCTTTTTAAAAGCTTTAAAAGCTTAAAAAAAATTTCCTTTACCTGATGATGACAGAACACATTTTTGTTGCGAGGATAGTTTATTAGGGACTAAAAATATAATTCATACAAAAGAGTAACAAAAGGATATAAAGAAATAACTAAAGCAACGATCATACATGTTGCAACGGAACGTTCAACGCCAATCACATCAACTCGCCAATTGTTGATTGGTATGCCGTCGCATCTACCTTTCGACATTGACTGTTGTCACATGCTACCTTATGACTTCTAACGGTGTGGCTGCTGGTCCGCAATTTTCAACGCCAAGGCGTTGCAATAAATCCTCCATACCAAGAAACAATTCCAACGAACCCTTGTCAACACATTCAAAAGCTTTTGAAATGCGTGCCTTAATGTTGACTAAGTCTTGTTTTGACTTGCATGCTATAATGAGATCATCAACATACAGTATTAGTGAAAGATTAGCTCCTTTCTGTTGTCTATATACGCATGGCTCGTTGTCTAGCGGACAAAAATTAATACCGCGTAAAACACTATCAAGCTTGGAGTTCCACTCCCTTCCTGACTGCTTCAGCCCGTATATGGCCTTTTTCAGTAACAGATTTTTCCTGGCTGACTGTCATCTGCATATCCCTCCGGTTGTCTCATATACACAGTATCCATAAGATCACTATTAAGATATGCTGTGCACACATACATCTGATGCAGATACAGCTTTAATTCAGCAGCCGACATACAGGTGCAAATGGTTCAACGTAGTTAACGCCGTACTGCTGCGAGCATCCCTTTGCAACCAATCGCGCCTTGAAACATTCTACCTTGCCGTCTGCGTCCCGCTTTCACCCATTTGCAGCCAACAGCTTTCTCATTCCTCAGTGATTCGGTTAACATCCAGGTTTGATTTATCATCAATGCATAATACTTCTTCTGCATTGCATCACGCCACTCTGCTGCAAAAGTATCACGCTCGCCACCAGCCTACTGCTCACTGCTATGCTCATCAAACATAACATCGCGTTTCTCGACATTTTGTCTCTTTTCAGTATTATACAATCGATATGCCTTGGCTGATCTCGAATACCCAACCATACGGTACTCTTGGCCTTTTGGTTAAAACTTGCTCTTGTGATGACCTTTGTCAAGAGCCACTGTAACGGAACCAAAAACTCTTAGATGATCGATTGAAGGTTTCTTATCTGTCCACGCTTCCATGGGTGTCATGTTGATAAGAGCACTTGTGGGTGACCGGTTTCTCAAATACACAGCTGTGCTAATAGCCTCAGCCCACAATGCCTCGGCTAGCTTAGACTGCACAACAAATATCTAGACGTCTCTACCAAAGTCTGATTGGCCCGTTCTGGCACGCCGTTTTGCTGCGGCGTATAAGCTGCTGTCAGTTGTCGTGCAACGCCATTTTCTCTTAGAAGACCGTCGAATGTTCTGTTTACATATTCACGACCGTTGTCGCTACGAATACACTTGAGCTTCTGTCTTCACCAAGTTCTTAAAATCGACAAACTTCTCAAAGACCTCGTCCTTACGTTTTAAGAAATTTACAAATATGCGTCTAGATTTGTCGTCAATAAACGTCAAGAAATATTTTGCACCACCAACTAAACTTGTTTCAAACGGACCACACACATCAGTGTGCACCAACTCCAACAACTCGGTCACACGGTTGTCAGTTGCATTTTGGAAAGGTTGCATATGTATTTTGCTGACTATACATGTATTACAGGCCATCGTAGGTGAAAAATAAACCTTTTCCAATCCTTTAACTATATTCTTCTTAGCAGATTCCGTTAAACTAGAGTAGTTCAAATAACCATACCTTTTGTGCCACAGTTTCCGTCGTTCCCAATTGCAGCAAAACACTCAAACACTTTCCACCAAACATGTAGAGGCCACCAGCTTTCTTGACTTTCAATATACACTTGCCACCTTGCACAACCTTGGCACAATTGCTCTCAAAATGAACACTGCAACCGTTTTCAACTGCTTGACATGAAATTTCTATTCATACTTGGCACAAACAACACATTGATAAATTTCAATACACCAACATCTGTTTGTAGTTTTACTTCGCCTTTTACTTTTGCTCGTAAGAAGCCAGCGTCAGCCAAACCAATCATTTCTGTATATTCCGCGAATTTCGTGAACAATATGACTAGTTGCGCCACTGTTCAGATACCACATCGAACGATCAAAACTAACGGCATCCAACATACCTAACAGACTGCTTTGCTTTTGTTGCTTTTTTTCGTGCCCTCCTTGCGCTCATTCTTTGTTCCTTCGTTGAGGTATTGCTTTTTTATGTGTCCACGCTCACCACACTTATAACAACAACGATTTTGTTATTCTTCTTTGCTTGTGTGTTGTGTCATTGATGAACTGATGCAGCTGCAAATGCTTGAGCGTTCTCTTTCACATTCACACTGTCTTTCCGTTCCCCTTGTTCCTTCAACTTAATGCAAAGAATGTCGAATTATGGCAAAACATAACGCGTCTCAATGGCAACAACAAAGTTTTCGTACTCACTTGGCAGGCTAGACAACAGAATGATGGCTCGTAGCTCATCGTTCATCTCTATTCCCACTGTTCCAAGTTTTGGTCAATGTTAATCCATAGCTCCGAATGTACTAGGACACTACGCTCTGGACACACCAGGTATCATAATTTCTTTCCTCCAGTTTCTCTATATTGTCTACTGCACTCATAGTGATTCACTTAAAAAAAACTGTTATTAACGCGCAAGTCGTTGCCTGGGCCCATATCCTGTTGAGAGGTTAGTTTATTAGCGACTAAAAATATAATTCATACATAGCGCTAGTTGTAAAATGAATTTGATAAAAAAAAAAATGAATGAATTGGTGTTTTAATGTACTAAAAATATTTTTTTTTTAGTATAATGTGTTAATTAGAAAATCATAAGGAAATAATAACAACTTCATGTCATATGACAATAAAAAAAATTTTTTCTCAAAAGTTCATTTAATTTGCACGGTCAAAATAATAGTAGTGATTCATTTGTAGGTATCCCACCTGTCCAAACCGATATAAATGTTACGGATAATATTAAAATAACTAAAATTACGACTATTACACTACAATTGGTATTTAGTAGCATAGCCTTTGTTTGCTATAACTGCAGCACATCGTTTTGACATCGAACCTACAAGATTTTGACACGTTTGGAAAGGAATGGAGCAATAAGCATCTCTAACTGCTTCCTAAAGCTGTTGAACATTACTGGGTAGACGTTTGGCAACTTCGTTCTTCACGTTGCACCACAAATTCTCAATTGGATTGAGATCTGGCGACTGTACAGGCCATTCTAGTACATTTATTCCGTTGGCCTGCAACCACTGATTAGCAACTTTGCTTGTATGCTTAGGATCATTGTCTTGCTGAAACACCCAAATCAGTAGCATTTCTTCACTAGCATATGACAGCATTATCTCATGCATTATATGGACATACGGTGCCGATCCATGGTATCCTTGATCCAATATATTGGCCCCACGCCGTACTAAGAAAAACAAGCCCAGATCATAATGCGAGCTCTTCCGTGTTTTACAGTTTTTGTTGTTAATCTTGGTTGCCAATCAGACTTTGGCGGCCGCCTGACATATTGACGAGATCCAGTTCCACCATAAAGCACAATTTTGGATTCGTCCTATCATAAAATGTTTCTCCATTTCTGTACTGGCCAACCAATGTGATCATGGGCGAAATTAATTCGTGCAGCTAGATGTTTTTTTGTTAAAAAAGGCACTTATATTGGGCTCCGAGCATTTAAATTGTTTTCCCTCAAGCATCTCCGTATGGTTTCTATGCTAACATTCAGATTTAATTCCTTTTTTATTTTTGTAGAGCACTGAAATGGGTTCTGCCTTGAGTATCTCACTACACGGGTAACTAATCTTTCGGACATAATGGTCGTCCACGTGTTTCAATACCTGGTATGAATTTTATAGCATTGCGCACCATTGTAGTAGAGCAACCTACCACGTTTTGAACTTGCTTGTACGTTTTTCCGTCAGAAATCAATTTTTTTATGAGTGACTATATCTTTGCTTGTGTCGTTGCCGCTGTGTTGCTGTTTGCTTTTGTGCACAACATATTAACAACAATAACACACCTGCCGGCGATTACAACTGTTGCGTTTTCATTCTTCTCTTGGAATCATATTTGAGAGAGCGAATTTCATTCATGCTTTTCTTTTGTATGCGACACCGATCTCGCATATTAATTTGTGTGTATGTCACAGAGCCTTTGCTGTTATATGGCATATAAATAAATACGTTGTATCAACTAAGTTGATACAAAGATTTATAATTTATAATTTATTTTAAAATCAACAACAAAACACGGAACAGCAATAGATGCTATATTTACACGGGACTTCAACACAGTAGATACACGAATATTTGTATCTCGTTTTAGTTATCATAAACATCTGATAACGTTTGTATCACCAAATAATAAAATAAATTAACATACATAATTATAAAACCCAATTCTAGTAATTGTTTTAAAACTTGATTCCTATCATTTTGTTTAGCAGTTTCACTTCAATAGTGTGCTTATGTATATAGGTGAAGCACATTAGTTTTTTTTCGTGTTTTTCATTTGTGTGTATAATTAAAACAAAAAGCAACTGTTTCTAGACACAGAGACATGTCTAAATGATTATTTCACAATCACCGATTTTGAGTCTGTATAAATAGGCTATTTACAAGTTATTTATTTATCTGCTAACGCGAGATGTATAATTTCTCAAAAAGTAGTGTTTGTTTATTGCAACGTTTGCTTATAATAAGGCAATTATTAAAAGTTAGTGCCTACAAATTTTATGGGATGGGATGTTTTACTGTAGGTACTAAAAATTATAGTTGTGATAGTTATGTGGTTTATAACATTATCGATATTGTATAATAAACCTTAAATAGTACATATGTATTTATAAGATGGAATGCATAAAACTTCCATTCAACAGTAAAGCAGTAAGTCAAATGTCTACACCATTTTTGTAAAATATTTCACTCGTATATAGTGTCGGCTTCAGCCAAACATAGGTAGAATGGATAAATTTGTCTACCTCAACATTTTAAAACAGAATGTTAAGCAAAGTGCAGAAAAGCTAAACATTCTAGGTAACTTTGCATTTTACCAAGATAATGATCCCAAGCATACTTCGGAAGTAGCAAAGCTTTGTTTGATCTATAACTGCCCCAAACTGCTGCAGACACCTGCCCAGAGTCCGGATCTCAATGTTATTGAACATCTGTGGGAAGAACTTGGTAGGCGAGTGCACCGGAAAAAATTCAACTCATTGGCAGACTTAAAAGATGGATTGATGCAGGCATGGCATTCTATTCAGCCTGAATTATGCAAAAAATTGGTAGCATCTATGCCAAGACGATTACAAGCACTCTTGAAAGCTAAGGGCTATGCGACAAAATATTAATTTTTAATTTTTATAATGTTTTTTTTTAAGTCAAATTTAGTGTCCGATTATTCGTTGAACACTTAGAAATGACTTTTTTGTTATTATCATGAATTTTTCCGTTATTCTTGCTTTATTGTTTTTGTTTTTGTTGTTCTTATTAAAGATCAGATGTTGAACAATAAATATACACTAAAAAAGATTTCGTTTTTATTAGAAATTTACCCATTTTATTATAAAAATTATAATCACAACTTTTGTCCGATTATTCGTTGGAGCCAGTGTATGTGAAATGCAAACAACAATTGAAAATTTAGTTCCTACTGATGAGCAACGGACAAAGATTGAAATTGCGTATATGATTTACAATGTCTCTTAAGAATTTGGTTTTTTTTTTTTATTTTTGTTTCGAATTTATTGTGTTGAAACACAAAAACAGTAACAACAAGAAGTTGAAGCTGATGATGTTGCTGGTAATGATGCTGTGTTTGAGGAATATTGTACAATATATCAGTAGGCCGCTTAATAGCATATAAATTTGTTCTGTAATCGACATGGAAATAACATAAAGTCAACTATCATAAAAAAATTAAACAAATGTAACACAATATTGTTGAATCAAATCAGCTACAATGTTAATTAAAAACAGGCAGTGCTCCTTGAATAAAAAAAATTTTATTATGATTTATTCTAGGTCCTCACGAGGGCAAACACACAATATATTTGTGAAGGTACCGAAACGGGTGACAGTGTGTAGCTGTTCTCGCAAATATAATTGCCAATATAACTAAAAAAAAAAAAAAAACACCGAAAACGAGCGAAAAAGACAAATTAGTTAAATGAACTACAGAAATTGCAATAAATGACTTATTATTATTGCAAATTTTTGGTAATTCGTTGGTAAGAAGTTTCCACCATTCAGACCAATGTGGCAACGCTAATATTTTATGCAATTTACTAGGGATGCGCCGAGTAACGAGTACCGAGTTTTACTCGGCTCAATTTTTTTTTCAACCGAGTACTCGGCCGAGTAACTCGGTTCCATCAAATTTTCATTTCGCGCGCGTAAGCAAGTACAAACAAGTTCGCGGCGGTCGCGAGGCCCTCACTCCGCCCGCGCCTTTATACCGCCAGTCGCTTGATTGTTTGCAAACAAATACTTCACGTTGCGCGTCATAGTAGATAAATAATTGAAAAAGTTTTTAATTAACGATTGACTATGTGTAGTACCTGATCAGTGATTGTTGACATAATGACCACGTAAAATATCCCGGATTTGGGCGTTTTACGACGAGATGGTAGAAGATAAAGCAAAAGTGGAATGTACTTTATGCAATTCTCTAATTGCACGTAGTGGTGTTGGACGGAAGGCTTCTACGACGGCAATGTTAAACCATGTTAAAGTAAAACACACAGAAGAGTTTAAAGATTTGGAAAATGAAACTTTGCGGAACATATCTCAAAATCGTGAGCCATTAGCATCAACTTCGTCGTCGCAATCGAATGCAATGAAAATACAGCAAACATAACTGATTCGCGTACTAAAGAAATTCACAAAGCTGTAGCGGAGATGATCGCGGTAGATAACCAACCGTTATTTATGTTGGAAAATAATGGGTTCCAAAGATTAATGAATACCTTAAAACCCAAATACCAAATTCTTAGTAGAAATAGCGAGGTTGTCATACCAGAAGTTTACACCAAAGCAAAAAACGTAATAAGCGCGGAACTTGCAAACGCTAAAGCTATATCAATAAATACTGATATTTAGACCTGCATGAAATGGACCCAATGTGGTGAAAGCCATAAATGATAGTCAATATGTTTGAACAAAATGTAATCGACGTTATTGTCTCAGCTAGAAAAATTGTAGGCCACTTTAACCATTCTGCAGTGGCACAAGAAAAACTGACCCTGATACAAAAAGAACTAAAACTGCCAGAGCACAAACTCGTGCAAGATGTTACCACAAGATGGAACAGTACTTTTTACATGATAAACAGATTATTAGAGCAAAAAAGGGCAATATCTCTCTACATCACGGACAACCCAAGTACAGCCAATCTACAACAATTAACTGAACGTCAATGGGAGATCCTACGGGAGTGCATTACATTACTCAAACCGTTCGAAGAAATTACTAAAATTACCAGCTCCACATTAGCATCAATTTCTGAAGTAATACTCCACACTAATGCCCTATTAAAATATTTATCAAAACCTGAAGTCTCCCAAACTTGCCCAAATATAGCAGATATGAAACAAAAGCTTAAAGGTGAAATTCAGGGTCGCTTTCAAGGGTTAGAAAAAGACAAATATGGCAACTTTGCTAGACCCCAGATTCAGGATGCGATTATTTCATCCAGAAAACTATTAACTGATAAGGAATACGCTATTATTAGAATCAGTAAAAAGAAGTGACTTTTCAGAGAGTGCTAGCAGCATCTTTCTTAAATTGCTTTGAAGAATTAGCTTCCACCCAGCCACTAGAGCGCGATGATCCTAAAAGCCCCATTGCTTTAGAATTAGATTGCTATTTAAAAGAAAATTTGTTGGCAAAAAACAAGAGTCCTTTCGAATGGTGGACAGGGCACCAAACAAGGTATCCAGAGCTGGCATGTATAGCAAGA
Organism: Amiota minor; assembly: GCA_037043295.1. Lineage (NCBI taxonomy): Eukaryota > Metazoa > Arthropoda > Insecta > Diptera > Drosophilidae > Amiota > Amiota minor. Next base: position 145,759 of record JBAMAW010000322.1, read on the forward strand.
GTGTTTTTATGTGCACCTGCAAGCGAGCGATTGTTTTCGGAGGCTGGTAACGTCTACGAAGAAAAGAGGAATAGGCTGTTACCAGAACGTGCAGAGAGCCTTTGTTCCTGCATCATAACTTACCTTTATTAAATTTTAAATATTGATTATTTTTATTACTGTTCTCTTAATTTTGTCTCACTAACTACTCATTCATTAGGATAATTTTGATTTTATTAATTGAGATTGTCAAAGATTTCCTAAATTAGTAATAAATACTTTTTGATTAACACTGTTTTAGTTATATCTACCTAAATATATTGCTTTTCTTAAACAAAGGATACTCGGCATGCAAACCGAGTTGTTCGGCCGAGAACGAGTATCAAAAAACCGAGTCGTGTTTGAATAATTTTAAAGATAGTATTGCATTTCTTCTTCTTGTCGGGCCATATTTCTTCGAGCAAAGGTGTAAGATAGATAGGCAATTGCTACTTAATCGCTAATTTATGCACTTAATACTCATTGTTTAAGGCATTTATTAGTTAATGACCTAACGACGTTTTTATTTGATTATGATAAAAATTATATGATAAAAAAAAAATGGTAATAGAAAAATAAATACGATCATAAAAAATGAAAGCTACTATCAGGGCGGCATTAGGCTTTGCGAGACTCCGGGCGAGTAGATCTTTGCAATTCCCTTGTCTTTATGGAATTCGTTTTAATGATGATAATTGACGAGAAATGCAAAGTTATTAATAAACAAATTAGTTTTTTTTTATTGCAAATTAACAAAAATTAATAAACAGAAAGATAACAAGTTATTATTATTTTTAATATTCAGATTCAGAAACTATGTTTGCGGCTTTTTCCACGACTAAAATCATTAATTATATCATAATAATTTAAAAAATGAGCTATGTCATATTCAATTGAAATAATAGCAAGTGGTGAGAGCCGCTAGCTCTTGTATCATAGTATTACGCACATATGTTTCAGTAATTTTTAATCTCGAAAAACTTATTTCTGCAGATGCAACTGTAACTCTTGTCGTGGATATAGTTCTCGGGACTACTTCGATAGTAGGGTACACTTCCATTAAGTTTTTTTCTTTAATATATTTCATCGTTTCTTTCATACACACAGCGTCAAAAGAAAGTGAACACATGAGATTTTTGCATTAAAAGTTTTATAATTATATATTAATGAATACTAAATAAAAAGTTAGTATGCAGAATTCAAGGCTTATATTTTAGGAGTCGATTTCAATTTAAAGTGTAATCAAAATTAATACATAAACAAAAATAATTCACATTAATTAAAAAAAGTCCAAATTTTACGCGTCAAAAAAAAGTGAACAGTATATACAAAGTGGCAAATATTAAGTTAAAATATTACACTTTTTTAAATTTTAATATTTTGTATTTTGTACAACCGCCTTAAGTCTCCTTGGCATCGATTGGACAAGGTTTTTTGTCACATCAGGAGAGATTTTGACCCATTCTTCCATTAGACACTACTTTAGGTCTTCCTTGCTCAAACTCGTCCTCTGCCTGATCTTCCTGCCCAGCTGTTCCCACAAATGCTCAATGGGATTGAGGTCTGGAGATTGTGGCGGATGGTCAAATGTCTTAGGGGTCCTATACAGCAGCCATTCCTTCACAATTCTCGCTGTATGTTTTGGATCGTTATCTTGTTGGAAGATCCAATTGCCCGACAGGCCTAATTTGTCGACACGGGAGGCGACATTGTTTTGTATAATATTTAAGTAATCCATCTTGTTCATTGTTGATTCAATGAAAACCAGATTTCCGACTCCAGATGCCGCCATACAGCCCCAAACCATAACTGAGCCCCCACCGTGCTTAACTGTGTTGGTTACACAACTTTCTTTAAAGGCTTCATTAGGGGTACGCCATATTTTTGATGTCCTTTTGGCACGAAAAATTTCAAATTTGCTCTCATCAGTAAAGAGAATGTTTTCCCAAAAAGTTGGAGCCACATTAATGTATTTTTTGGCGAAATCCACACGCTTGCTCTGATTTACCTTTGATATGAATGGCTTCTTGCGGGGTATTCGTCCGTGTAGGCCATTTTTATGAAGGGCTCTCCTGACCGTACTCCGCTTACTGATTTGTATGATGTCTGGGTAATATTTTCTGTAATTTTGACTGCACTTGAGGCTGGATTTACCTTTACTTTTCTTACTACTGCTCTAACTTGAGTATCAGTAAGTCGCTTTGGACACCCAGTTCTCGGCAAATCTTCCAACCGACGATGTGTGGCATATTTGTCAATAATTTTTTTTATTGTGCTTGGGCCCCTGCCTATAATTTCGGCAATTTCACGCAAAGATTTGCCTTTTTCTCTTAAATCTAATATGATTTTTCGAGTGCCACTAGATGTTTGCTTTCCCATAGTAAGAATTTTTTTTTTTTAATTTTATACACTTTTATTTTAGGAATTCACTCAAAATAACATTTACCATAACAAAGCACATGAGTAATAATCGTTTTCCTTAAAAAATTTGGTTATTCCCCGAATTATAGAACGAAAAGAAAAATAAAAGTAAAAAGTGTTCACTTTTTTTTGACGCGTAAAATTTGGACTTTTTTTAATTAATGTGAATTATTTTTGTTTGTGTATTGATTTTGATTACACTTTAAATTGAAATCGACTCCTAAAATATAAGCCTTGAATTCTGCATACTAACTTTTTATTTTGTATTCATTAATACATAATTATAAAACTTTTAATGCAAAAATCTCATGTGTTCACTTTCTTTTGACGCTGTGTGTATATGCGGATAAACATATTCAGTTCTTCATATAATTCATGTCCATCAATATCAGATTTGTCTCGTACTGTTGAGATAATTGTAAGATGCTGCATTGTTTCAAAAGTTCACAGTAAGTCATTTCTTTTAACTTTTTTATGCTATACATGAAGCCAAATATGCTTTCATGATGTTTAAGTGCCATAAATCTAGGTTTACTAAATCTCTGTTCGGTCCGCTTCAGTAATTATTGATGGCCACAAACCTGGATCATTTTGAGCATTCCTATTTTCAATTTCGCCACACGTTGATGTAGAAAAAGAGTAGGGAGGAATCCGTTCGGACCAATAGCCACCGTCGTGGCTACGTGTGTGGTGTAGCCACTAACCCTCCCTCACCTTCCCCTGAGCGTTATTCCTACTCCGGAACCGTTTTATATATTACTTCAGAGTAGGCGCCCAAAGCATCCCTCTAAGAGCAATTCTGTCACTGTCCTTAGAGGTCGATCTTTAATTCACCCACGGTAGGTTCGGCAATTTTGTAGCCAGCATCATGCTCCCGGCTTATATCGTGCATTTGTATGCCAGCACGATAGGCTGTGGGCAGTCGGCATGCGCCGTAACTCGGGGATGGAGGGATCGTCAGACCCGTGACTTTTGCAGGAAGCCCCCCTGCCACTGCTGACACTCAAAAAATGTGTGCTCTACATCATCAATTTCCGCGTCTGCATAAAGACGCACGCCTCCCTGCATTTTCCCATTCTATACAGGTATCGACGGAAATAGCCGTGCACTGTCATTAGCTGTGTTATGTAGTAGTTTACCTCGCCATGTCCACGCTCCATTCAATTTTGGATTTGTGGGATCAGTCTTGCAGTCCACCTGCCCTTCGTATCGGTTTGTCACAGCTCCTGCCAGGTTGTGATGGTCTGCTCTTTGACATCCCTCTTGGTTTGGGCGTTCTGTCCCCTGCCCGTTTCAGCTCGAACAGTCCTTTTCTTTCTTTAGCCATCAAGTCGATGGGAGTGACCTCCGCAATGACCAATGCCGCTGCAGCAGATACTGTTCGATAGGTGCTCATTATTATCAACGCAGCCGTGCGTTGTACCGCTGTCATTGATCGCCTTCGTATACCAGTGCTCAACGCATCTGCCCACACTTCACAACCATACAGAAGAATGGAGTGACTTACCTCCATCAAAAGCTTGCGCTTGCTCGGCATCGGTCCCTTGACGTTAGTTATCAGTCTGCTTAAGTCTGCAGTTACCTTGGCGGTCAATGTGGAGTCAAGTCTAATGCCTAAATATTTGACCGATTTCTGTGTACATATATTTTTGCCACACACACATTTCTACTTGCCATGGAATATTCCGTCTGCTAATAAGTAAAAGCTTGGTTTTTTCTGGGGCCAGTTATAGCCCTTGGGTGGCTAACCAGTGTTGGGTTTGGATCATTACTTGTGTCAGCTTCCGTTGTGCCTCTGTTGTGTTTCTCGCAGTTATGAGAGCAGCCACGTCGTCTGTGTAGCCTACCAGAAAGGTATCATCCGGCGTTTCGATAAGCAGTATTTCATCATACGTGGCATTCCAGAGATCCGGATCAAGAATTGATCCCTGGGCTGCACCAGCAGTTACCATCATTGGTTTTGTTCCATTGTTCGTTTCATAGAGCAGCGTGCGGTCCCGGAAATAGCTCCGGATCATTTTGCTCAAGTAATCCTGAATCCGAAACCTGCCTTCAAGTGCAGTTATAATATTCTTCCAGCTAACACTGTTAAACGCATTTCTAATATCAAAGGTTACCAACAAGACAACTGGTTGATTTCCTCGTTGTGTTGCTGAAGCTGTTTGCACCACTTCTTGTGTAGTAGTTGACTTTTTCGCTCTAAAACCATACTGCCTATCGCTTAAACCTCCAGCTTCTGCTATTGCCGTCAAAAGTCGGGGCTTTAGCAGTCTTTCCAACAATTTTCCCCGAGTGTCGAGCATACAAAGTGGTCGGTATGCTTTCGGTGTGGTTGTTTCGCCTTGGCTTTATCAATAAGCACTAGGCGTTGTTTCTTCCACAATTCAGGGAAGATGTCCTCCATGATACTATGCCATTTAGTACTTCCGACGGTATTCCATCTGGGCCTGGTGCTTTTCTATTGTTCAAGCTGTCCGCCGCTGCTTTGAGGTCATCCTCCGTGAAGGGAGTGACTTGGGCTGGTCTGGAGCTCGGATCTTCTGTCCGGACAGGGTTTTATGGAAACAAACCAGTAGTGCACTGGTTATTGTACTTAGCAAGGCTTTGGAGGGCAGTGCATTACAGTGGCTGTCACAAGTGTCACATCCAGGAATAACATGGACACAGTTCAAGGAACTGTTTATTGAACTGTTTGAACGCAATGGAGGAAATAGCTGTTTCAGTGGTGCAGACACTCGCAGCTAACATTGATAAGCGACTACAGCGGTTGCTGTTTACCACAAGCATTATGACGCGAAGTGAGTTGCTGTCGGAATTGGAAGGGTCACGTAATGGAAATGATGTCGGTGATGGACAAGATGTGAAGAGAAGGAACTAACAGGAATAAAATGTTTCAATTGTGGCAAAATGGGGCATAAGGTAGCAACTTGTAGGTTGAAGAGGGAAACTCAATCAGATCTTCCTGGCGGAAAATCAGCAAACAAAAGTTCTTGGGAGTCATCTAAGGCGGCTATAAAGTATTTCAAGGGCCAGGAATTGGGACATTTTGCATCACGTTGTCCAAAAGCAAATGCAAGAAATGTTGGATCGGACAGACTGAATGAGAGGCGTGTTCATGTCTTCTTCAAGGGACTATCAGGTACTTTACGAGGTTCGGGTGAGTGGTATTCCTTTTATTTTGATCCGGGAGCAAAATGTTCCTTGGTGAAAGAGTCTATCGGACAAATATTTGGTGGTAAACGTTTGAACAGCAAGTTTAATTAGTACGCAACAAATTCTGGCATTGGTAGAGATTGATGAAGTTAGAGTTGAGATTTTATTTCATTTACTGCCTGATATTTATTTGCGTCACAGCATTATGGTTTGGTGTGAGATGCTGTGTCAGGGTTGCTCGGTGCAATTGAATGCAAATTGTGTGAAATTTAGTATGCATCCAGTGGTAAATGTGTGAGGTGGAGTTGAATGAGGTGGATTTAGAAAATATTGATACTGATATTCCAATGAATTTTAAGCCAAGATTGTGTGAGATACTTAGTGAATTCAAAAACAATTTCATCAAGGGTACTCCGAAAATTGATGCCAAAATCACACCTATGCAAATTATCAGACCAGATCAATAGGTTGCAAGATTGTCATTTTTTTTACGACCTTGGATATGGCCAGTGGCTATCCTTAAGTAACTCAAGTTTTCAACTCAGTAAATCATTGACTGACTGCAATTCATTGAAATCGTCGCGTACAAAGTTGGAGTTGACACCGACGGTTCACAGGATAGACTGAATGAAAATTTAGCTAACACATAAGAAATGAGGTCTGGTATGTCGCATCGCAAAGTACAGCGTAATGGCAGAACACTTTGTTTGCCTATTCTTCCTCGAGTATTAAGGTGGTCTTTGATTAACGCGGTTCATGAAGCTGTAATGCATCTTGGTTGAGAGAAAACATTAGAAAAGCTTTACGAAATGTATTGGTTTGAAGGTATGTCAAAGCTGAGCTTCATTTCCATTCCATGGCACATGGTACATATAGACGCAACGGGAAAGATGAGCAGTAAGAACGATAAGAAAGAGTACATTTTCGTTTTGATTGACGCCTTTACCAAGTTTTTGTTTTTACATCATACGCTACAAATCAACTCGACCAGTAGCAACGGGGCCTTAAAAGCAAGTATTTCATTGTTTGGTGCACCTAGGCGCGCTATTGCTGATCAGGGCCGCTGTTTCACCAGGTCTGAGTTTCGTGAATTCTGTCCTTCACATATTATTGAATTGCAGCAGTCCTCGTGCAAATGGACAAGTTGAAAGGGTGATGAGAATGCTTAAAAATATGTTAACTGCAGTGGAAGCTGATGGGGAGCTTCATGGTAGGAAGCATTGCCTTGATGTACAGTTAGCATTGAATTGTACAGCGAGTCGAGTTACGAAGTATAGTCCTCTTCATTTATTGATAGGAAAAGTGGCTAGACCATGAGGATTGATGATTTTTGATGAGCAAATCCGGGAGACAGATGTAGAGAAAATACGACAGCAGGCTGTGAATACTATTGAGAAATCGGCCAAGGGAGACAAGGCTACATTTGATCAAACATAGGTAGGTATATCCTAGGTGCAGTAGGCTCTAACAGGACTTCCAAATACCCTCATGACCGCCTGCGTGGAGTGCCTGAGATAGAACCCTTTACTGATTAAAAAAAAAAAAAAAATAGATTAAGTGCACAATTATGGTAATTAAGTTTTTTTTTTCTTAGATAAAGAATGAATTCATGGTTTCTGAGTGTGCCATTGTCCAAAGGTGATGGATAATTGGAGCGTTGGCTAGAAGTAGTGACGTGTTATTTTTATTTTTTATGTAAATATGCTCAGAGTGAATTTTTGTTAACAATGATAACAATGTAGGCTATTTTAAGTTCAATTATATGTTAAGTATCTTACCTATGAGAGTATCAAGTTATTTGTTGCTGGATGTAATCAACTATTGTGTTGATAACTATCGCTGGATGTAAGTGATAGCTGTTATTTGTTGCTCGATGTAAGCAACTATTGTGTTGATCACTATCGCTGGATGTGATAGTTGTTATTTTTTACTGAATGTAAGCAATTATTGTGTTGATAACCATCGCTGGATGTAAGTGATAGCTGTTCTTTGTTGCTGGATAAAAGCAACTTGTTGTTACAAACTATTACTGGAGGAAAGAAATAGGTGTCCTTGTTGTTGATATTTGTCCCAAGTAAAAGTGATAGATAGTTGTGAAAGGAAAGTCACACGGGGACGTGTGAATGGTTACGATGGCCGTGTCGAAGCTAAAAGGATAACCTTTAATAACGTCAAGCATTTATGTTTGGGTGACATCGCTGCTAGAGAACTTGCAAGTGAGATAGTTGCAATGACGGCAGTCTGGCAAGGTTTTGCATTGTGGCGGACATGTTCTTTGAATGGCGTGATTAGAAAAGAAAGATAAAAAGAAAATCATGAAAAGAGTTCAGCAGCAGCGAGATCATCGCGTTAACGAAGAGGAAAATGCTACTCCGACATACAGTGGGAAGCAAAACCGTTCGGATGTTAGTCACTTTTGCGTTCAAGTTACTATAAATTCTCTACAGGTATTTCAAAACTAACCAAATTTTTACAGTTAAGTATTTATTTGCTGTACAACAAAATAATAATTAAGAGCAAAATTCAAGAACAAAGAGAAGAGAATCTCATAATAAAAACGAAAACAAACTCATTCAGTAGTTTTGCTGGCTGCACTCAATATTAAACAAGAACACTTTTCATTGCATTTTGAATCATACACCACTACTGGAAATGAACCGTTACTTTAATTTTATGTGCTTGAGAGACGAGCAAATGCATTTGGAGTTGATCTTGTCAATCGTTATTGAATGCTGATGGCATCGCGAAGTTATAGATAAAATGCGCAAGATTCCATTATCCCTTGAAGACCAATGTGTGTCTTTGACAAAACGGGGTTCTTCAACGCGTGAAATTTCAAAGCAACTAAAACTGGCTGTCAGCACCATTGTGGCTGTAAGAAAACGCAGAACAACTGCCCCGAATGTTGGAGGACGTCCACGTCCGCTCACCGACGCCGATGCTAGCCAAATAGTAAGAATACTGGACAAAGTGGAGAGCCAGAAGCTGCTGTAACAATTAACTGACGTGTGAGTGAATGTTAAGAAAAATTGGCTATGTGTCCGTCCGCTATCAAAAAGCAGAAACCGGCTTTGTCGGTAAATAATATAAGAGCGCGACTGAAATTTTGCCGAGACCACAGAAATTTGACTGTGGAGGATTGGAAACGTGTTATTTGGTCTGATGAAACCAAAATGAATCGTTTGCAATCCGATGGTAAGCAATATAATTGGCGACGTCCACATGCTCTCTTACAAAAGCACCAAGTACAACAAATGATAAAACATGGCGAAGCCAGCCTAATGATGTGGGGTTACTTTCTGCGGCGGCATGTTGGTCTATTAGGAAAGATCGCAGGAATTATGAAAAAAGAAACTTATTTAAATATGTTGCGGATCAACTTGTCTGATTTTGTTGACCACTGTGCTTATCCGGAAGAAGAAATAATATTTCAACAGGATAACGACCCTAAGCACACAGCCAAAATAGTAGCCGAATGGTTGCAAAGTGAGAATTTTCAAGTTATGAAATGGCCAGCACAAAGCCCAGACCTCAATACGATTGAGAATTTAACACATGGATGAGGTCCCACACCTGAGCTGAATAAAGTAGCATTCCAAAAAAAATTATAAAGAATTTGCAGAAACAAGTTAAAACTGTAATAAAACATAAAGGACTGTGGACTAAATATTAGTATTTCGGTCTAATTGTTAAATTTCTTGTTACGCGCAAAACTGTACTGAAGTAGTTTGTTTTAGTTTTTATTATGAGACTCTCTTTTTCTCTTAATTATTATTTTGTTGTACAATAAATAATGAATTAACTATAAAAATTTGGTTAGTTTTGAAATACCTGTAGAGAATTTACAGCAACTTGAACGCAAAAGTGACGAACATCCGAACGGTTTTGCTTCCTACTGTATATATTTGTCATAAGTTCTAGTTTATTTTACTTAAATTTAAAAAGTTATTTCCGACAGACGACTTTTAAAGTCATTGTTGTATATTCTGAGTTATTTAGAATAAATAAATAATAATAATATATATAACATTGTTTTTATTAAATCTGATACTTACTATTTTTTGTGAAAACAAAGCACCACTGACAATAACCCGGCTTGTACTGCACAAAACACGCTCGGTATAGCAAAAGTAAACGCGAATTCATCAATATAATTTCGCGGCGGTACATGATCGCGCTTATAGCAAGTCCATCGCTTGTTTTGGATTATTGTTTTTGAATCGCCATATTTAATATGGTTGTGATACAATATTTCAGCTTTTGACTCAATATCTACCATTTTGAAAGCACACCAATCCAATTTAAACCCAGCATTTTCAAATAGTTTTTGAACTGAAGTTCTTTTGTATGTACATGAGGGTAATTTGTAAAGAGGACGAACTTCTTCATTGAGATCCAATAGACGTGGCGAGAATTTTGATAAACTGCCTAAATGTACAATGACTCTGTGAAATATTTTATTATGAAAATAAACTTAAACAGCACATTAAAAGCTATACCCTTCGCGTTGTTGTGGTTGAAGTGGCAGCCGCCCACCCATATTCACCGCAGACTCCATGAAAACGACACATAAATCGTCAACACTTTCTGGCCATAAGTTCTTGCGGAAGATATTGCGCAAATTTTCTATTCGCCCCGGATCCATCAAATGTACCCAGTTAAGATTGTCTATTTTCATTTGCACAACATTTGGAGTAAATAATTTAAGCGACGTGAATATTGTTGCAACCACCTGCCGCGTTTCAAAGTTTTGTCGATTCAAACCAACAATGTCAAGATTGAACGACTTGCCTGCAATTGATTCTGGTGGTGTGCCATATAGAAATCCACTACGATATTCTTTGCTGTACATGTACCGCAGCCAAGAAGGCAAATCTGGATATCCCCCTAGCGAAGGGCGGTAGCGAAATTGATCGATGACAATTTGGTGCGTCCAGTTAAACAATTCTGGTTCTATTCTGTACGTAAACAATTCTCCAGTTGTAGCTTGGAAGACTAAAGCTAAATTGAATTTAATTAGATTAAAGACCGTCGCAACTAACATAGACATATTCCAAGTATCCTTTCTTAAAAGCCTCATTTTTCATGCTGTTCTCACTCGAATCAATATATTATTGTAACGAAATTACAACTATTGGTTACAAATAATACATATGTATATCACATGCAAATATTTTGTATAACACGTTGTGTGTTTTAAGGCTCACCCGCAGTGGCACTGCATCATGAATGCGGTGGATGCAGACGACATGCTTCTTTATTTTCAACATCCACAGGAAATCAGGGTTGCTAATATAGCGGCATATCCCCGAAATGCACTTTTTGGCGAGTTGTGACAAGAGTCATAATTTTTCTGCGCGACAAACATTGTATACAATATATGATGACAACCTTAGTGAATTAGAAATTGTTGTAGTTTTTGTTAAAAATTTAATAAAATACGTACCAGGCATGAGAAAGAGAGGTACAAGCATACACTGCCAATTAATCTTATTTATGATTTTTCCACAAATTTGACGTTTCAACTTAGCGCCACCTACACACAATTTTCCATGTGTATGTATAACCAAATCAAAACACACAGTTCATATTGCAGAAATGGCCACCGCACTTCGAATTTTGAATGCGCTTTAATGTTGCAGCGCCACTTTGAACGTGTTTTTTACCTTCTCACACAGTATTCAAAACGTAAATTTTTGACCGAAATACATACAAGCTTTCACACAACAAAGCCATGTTCAATCGAACTCCTCTATATCGAACTCCCCAATAGCGTAAACTTCCCTGTAACGAAGTTTATCTAAAGACAGAGTTTTTTATTTTTTTTATTATATTTTAACCTCTCTGTAGTAACGAATTTTTTCAAACGCAACGTATAAATTTTTTTCTCGTTTTAAATGCAACTGCAAAGCAAACAAAAAATACTTGTGTACATAAAAATCTTCATAAAGTGAACTGTAAATTGTGTACATTTGCCTTTACTTTTGTATTCCAAAATGTGATTTTTGCTTTATTCATGTTTAAACAATTGATTGAATTAGAACAATGGCAAAGCGTAGTTGTTTGTCTATTGGAAGAAGATTAAATTTAATTTCGGTGGTCGAAAAAGGCAATAAAACAAAAAAACAAATTGCTGATGATGAAAATAATATTCTACAGCAATTGCAACTAATTGCCAAGAAAGTCTCAACAATACAAAAATAAGGGTTTGCGAAAATACAAATAAAGGCGATGCCATGTTTGAGTGGATAATAGCCATAAAGCAGAGAAATCTTCCTGGATCTGGACCGTTTTTGCAAGAAAAAGCAAAGGAGTTTGCGGAAGCATTAGATTATACAGAATTTATAGCAAGAAATGTTTAGATGCTCAAACTTAAAAAGAGGCACAACATTATCGAAAAGTCATTTGCGGTGAGGGTGGCGTAGTGTATATAGAAGCAACCGATGATTGGGTCAAAAACTTCCTACCGGATTTAGTTAAAGGCTACGATGTAGTGATAAATTCAATTCACTTCAAAAATCAAAAAAGCGTTGGTGGAAAAAAGTAAGGATGGAGTAACTGCGATGCTGGGAATCAATTTCAGTGGAACAGAGAAGTTGAAACTGCTTGTTATTGGCAAGGCTAAAAATCCGCGATGCTTCGGTGTTTATAGCAAGAGCAGATGCTAATCTGTTAACATGCGATTTTAGCCGGTCATTATACCGGCTTGTGTGAAGGTTGATCTGCTAACGCACTGATAGAATTCTCAGATCCCTGGAGATGACATCATTCCGCACAAACCAAGGAGCATTTACTATGTGACGTAGGGCAGAGATCTGCATCTTCTGAATGAGATAGACGTTTGACTCTGCAGCAGTGCCCCATAGGTGAATACCTTATGTCCAGGATGGGACAAATATAGCCTTATAGATTATAACTTTGTTACTTAGACTAAGTTGACTATTGGGCCGAATAAGCTAGTTAAGCTTCTTAAGTTTCTGGCGACAAGTTGCACCAGTTTTGACAATGTGTTTGCGCCAGGTAAATCTCCGGTCCAAGATCATGCTCAGGTAGCAGGATGTATCCACATGAGGTATGACCGAATTGTGTAGCAAAACGATTGGACAGGAGTCTCTCCTAAGAGCAAAAGTACAATGCTAAGATTTTGAGCTTTTAATCGCGATGTTCCAACGGTTAGCCCACCTGCTGAAGCCTTCTAGAATCGATATGCACTGTTAATGTAATCGGTTCAAAACAAATCTTTATAACAATTTGTTGATTAAAAATTATTAATCCACAATAGTCCACTAATACATATTAAAATTTAAATTTTTAAAGATTCAGATTTTTTTTCTGAACTCCCCAATAACGAAAACCCCTCTATAACGAGGCTGCTGTCTGCCCCCAGCGAGTTCGTTATAGAGGAGTTGGGCTGTACATTGTTTTCATAAATACCCTTTCATTCCGAAACAACAACATGAATGCAATTAAAATACGTGGTGGCGATCACACAGTTGCTCTGGCATTTTGATTAGCTGTTTTTTTGATGTGATACATATAAATGAAAGTTGTGCGCACGTCGCGCTAAGCTCAAGCTTAAAATTAGTGTAAAATATATAATTCAGAACAATTTGCAGTGTATATGAATGACAATTGCCAGAGTTTATACAGAAAAATGCGGCATATGTTCGGAATACAGGAATATTCAGTATTTCATTCTACAAGTAGCAACCCCTTTTTCAATTCGTTGTTAAAAAAAAATGCTACATAATTTCGCATTTCTAAAATATTGGGTTACCCCGTTCTTCTTTCAAAATAAGTAAGACCACATGCATAAACCCTTTATAATGCGACTAGCTTTGCCCAGCTTTGCTGTGGCCTTTCAAACAACAAATATAATAGTCCGAAGTAGTGTTGTGTTGCTCATGAGTAAGTGAACAAAAAAGAGTTGCTCACTACACTGAGCAAGTGAGTAATGTTCGTTCCTTATTGTTCTTTTTTGCTCAGTTGTTCTTTTTTGCTCAGTTGCTCTTTTTTGCTCAGTTGTTCTTTTTTGCTCACTTGTTCTTTTTTGCTCAATTGCTCTTTTTTGCTCTGTTGTTCTTTTTTGCTCAGTTGCTCTTTTTTGCTCACTTGTTCTTTTTTGCTCTGTTGCTCCTTTTGCCCACTTGTTGTCTTTTACACAATGATGTCGAATAGGTAGTTAATTTTCAAACGGTATTTTTCTTTTTACTTCAAAAATCACTCAACGCGTTTATACAATAGAAGTTTTCACTTAAATAATTCTAAAATGTCGCTTATTAAGAAATACAGCGAAATTTGGTTGCATTTCACTAATATGGGAAGCCAGCAAGCAAAATGCAAGTATTGCAATAATATTTTAAGCTGTAAGTCGCAATGCAACCTGAGCCGGCACCTAAAAAGTAAACACCCATCAGCTATGGAGCCCGTTGTTAGAAGCGAAGATGTTGTTGACAATGTTCAAGTTGGGCAGCAAAAAATAACATCATTTGTATATAAGCCACACACAGCAAGTAAAAGCCAGCAAGTTGATCGACAACTGGTACGAATGATTGACAAAGGTCACCATGCGTTGAGGTTGGTGGAAGAGCCGGACTTCATAAAGTTTGTTGAAGATGTCTCGGTTACTCCCGGTTACACGTTACCAACCAGAAAAACTTTAACCAACGTATTGTTACCAAAAATACGGGATGAGCAATTGGACAACTTAAAAGAAAAGTTGAGTGCTGCGACTGCTGTTTGTTTAACAACAGACGGTTGGACCACTATCACCAATGAGAGTTACCTGGCTGTAACTGCTCATTTCATAGAAAAGGAATCAACTGTGCTGACCTCTTACATGCTTGCTTGTGAGGCGTTTGAAGAGAAGCATACAGCCGCAAACCTCTGCGAATTTTGAAAAAAAATTGTTGCTAATTGGGACATTGAGAACAAAGTCACGGCAATAGTGTCAGACAATGCCAACAACATTGTTGCTGCTATTAAGATAGGCAATTGGTGACACATTCTTTGCTTTGCTCATACGCTCAACATAATTGTCCAAAAGGCATTGGCAAAAATCGACAGTGTGCGAACAAAAGCCAAAGCAATTGTTGAACTTTATAATCGCAGCACAACAGGTCTCAAAAAGATGAAGGAAGCGCAGGCCCGCTTAAATCTACCAGACTTGAAGCTAACGCAAGATGTAGCCACACGATGGAACTCCACACACAAAATGTTTCAACGGCTTGCGTTATTAAAAGAAGCGGTTATGGCAGCCGTATCGATTCTGTGGCCGGATTTGATGTTATCTATGCCAGAATTGGACCTACTTGAAGACGTGTTGCCAATACTGTAGTCTTTTTTGCAAATTACTAACGAAATCTGTGCAGAGAAAAACGTTACTTTATCCAAAGTAATCGTTTTGGTAGGCATTTTGCAAAAAAGAATGGCAAACATGAGCTCCAGTTTGAATGAGTCCTTAAATGCAGTTTTCGGTGTTATCGTCTCGGAGATGGACACTCGTTTTAGGGACTACGAAACAAATGTTTTGTTTGCAGAGAGCACAATATTAGACCCACGATTTAAAGGTCGTGTGTTCAAATCCGAGGACACATCTAAGAGATCAGCAGCCGAAATAAAAAAAAAAAATAATGTCCATACGGCCAGCCATCGTGTTGCCTGATACTGCCCAGACTGAGTCTGTGTGTCTATCTGCAGTATCCAATGATGAAGATGACATTTGGAACGACTTTGACATTGCATTTAATCGAGTCAGCAAACCAACCAACAACACAGCTGCAGTCACTAGGGAAATGGATAAATACCTGTCAGAGGAATATATAAGCCGGAAAGATAATCCGTTGATATGGTGGGAGCAGCGCAAAACACAATATCCCCACTTATATATATATATGATAAAACGCCTTTGTGTAGTGGCCCATCGGTGCCATGCGAGCGCATATTTTCAAGTGCAGGGGAAACTATACACAAAAGGCGATCACTATTAAAGCCAAAAAACATGGCAAACCTTATGTTCTTGCATAATAATATGTGAGCATGAATTATTAAGTATGTATATATTAAGTAATATTCGTAGAGCGTAAAAAATAATTTTTTTTTTCTATTTCAGGGTCAGTGTAAAAGGAAACGAAACTTTCATTTTTATCAAAGAATTCCTAATGAAGGAGGGAATAAAAATTTATTTTATTATTTTGTTTTTTAGTATGTAGTTAAACTGGATTTTTAAACTGTGATTTTTTTTAATGTTAATACATAAATGTAAGTTAGGTTAATTTGTTAAAGTTCTCTTACCGAACTATATAAAAAAAAAAAAAAAAATTATGTTAATAATTATTATTATTAATTATAAGTATATAATCAATCATGCTGAAATATCAATTTCAGCATATGTAAGTGCTGTTATCATGAGCAACTGCAATTCATGAGTGAGTAAGTGAGCAACTGAGCAATGTGAGCGAGTTGACACACTTCAAAAAAAAGAACAAGTGAACATGTTCTCCAAAGTGAGCAATACTTACCCAACACTAGTCCGAAGAAGAACACTAATATGCACTTTTACACGGTATACAGGCCGTTCATCGGACGTTCAATGTTAGAAACAATACATATGCACCCGCTCTCAGGTCGCTCGCATGCAGAAGTCAGCTATTTATGATTGCTTTCAATCTGTGAACATTGAGATTAATGACACAAATGCTAATTACATCACCGATGGAGGATATCTATTGCACCATTTTGTTTGGGATCGGGAAGGAATATATAATGATATTTTCGATAAATACGTTCAGTATGTTCAGTATTTGATGGATATTCTAATTATAAGAAAAATATTAAAGTTGCAGAACAACGACGGCGGATTACAAACATTCATTTTCTGATGTCGTTTTTCATCGATTTATGACAGTTCCAACAAACCAACAACAATTTCTGTCAAATAATCACAATAAGTCCCTCTTCATTTCAATGTTATGTGAATAATTCACAGCTATGACCATTTTGAGAAACAAGCTGATAATGTCGCTGATGTCCTCATAATTGAAACAGCAATTGAAAAATCCAATGGAACAAAAACAACTATCGTTGTCGGTGAAGATGTTGATTTGTTAATACTACTGACTACACGAACCCCAATTGATAGAATTATTTACTTTTTAAAACCAGGGAAAGCTCAGGTACAAACTCATTACCACAAGTGCTATTCGCTTTCTTCTAGCTATATATGAAGTTCCAAAAAAATTTGATTCAATTGACAAGTTCAGATATTTAAGTTTTGTAAAAAATACACGAAACAATAAAAAGAGTACAACTATCTTGTCTTCCTCCAACTGCTCCAGAAAAATTTCTTGACACCATTTTGTGTAATTGTAAGAAGGATTGCAGTAAAAATTGTGGCTGTAGAAAAATTGGACTATTTTGTTCACCAGTATGCACCAATTGTCAAGGCCAGTCTTGCTGCAATGTGGCATCAAGTGCAGATTCAGATGACGATTCTTATGATATAAGTGAGTAGGAAAATGATGCAGCTTTCTTAGAGCAATCTATAGATATCCATTAATATGAGAAAGAAGAATGCGAAGATAAAGACAGAAATGAATATTATCAGTCCGACTAAAATGTTTCCAAAATTAAGAATAATCGATTCCACTTTAATTAAAATTGATAGTACGATTTTTTGAAGCAATATTGTGTAATAAATCTTAGTCCAAAGAGATCGAGGAGTATGCCTACCACGTTAAAAAAATGCGATAAATACACTACCTCATTTGGTGGTGCGGAAATGTGTGCATATTATGTAAATTATGAAATCTTCAACTTTTAAACTCCTCATAACTCAGGAATGGTGATTCTTACGAGAAAAAGTTTAATAACAGTTTTTATAGAGAATTGTAGATCTACAATATTGCCTTAGACATTTTTTCGATAAACTTACCGTTTACGAAAAAAATGTGAACAATATTTGACATTTGACCCTGAATAACTTTTGTTGCGACCCTCGGATCGGTGGGGACATTTCACATTTCATTTATAAGAGAATCTTTAAGGTATATACCAATTTTCAGCTCTATGCGAATTATTGCAAAGTTAAATGCTATTTTGACCGGACTATAAATAAGTAAATATGAAATGATTAAGTATTGCAAACATAATGATGTTAATGATCAACAAATAAAAATAATGATGATAATGATGAACAAATAAACATGATGATAATAATGATCAACAAACAAAAAGTAAAGCATCAATAAAAATAACTTAAATTAAAAATGCTTCAAGTAAAAAGCCCCAAGTGTGAATATCTCCTTTGAATAGGCGTCGATTAGAAGTCGAATTTACATTTTTCAATAAGTGAAGTGAATACAATGTGTTTATTACAATGGGGAAAAGGAAGAATGAGTCACAAGGAATGTGCTGCAGCAATGGTCGTGTTCGGCTGAGTGATATAAGTCAGAATTATCAGAACACTGCTAACAGGAGTGCATCAGACGTCAATTAATTTCAACAGAAACATAACAAAATTCAATGGTTCTTTCGCTTTGATTTTTTTCAGTAATAATTAAATAAGGGAGGGTAATTACATGCCGACTTACAAAATACATGGCCAAGTTTACCATCGAATAGTAGTTTGTTATCAGCGCCGCACTTAGAACGCTAACTTTTACAAATTTTATTTACTTGCTGCACCACTTCTACATAGAAATGTTTTAAAATCATTGCAACAAATTCCTTTTGAAACCAATTCTTATGTTCGCCTTTGCAATACCCTATTATATTTTTAAATTGTGATCTCTTGAGAGCTTGACTTGTTTTTTTCTTTTGCTGCACGATATTAATCGCTTTAAGTGCTTTTAAACTTTTCTATTTTGTACAATTTGTTTAAATTATAATTACTTATCAATTTTATCGTGTTTCGGCCTATCTAGTTGTATCTAAAAGTAAATTTGCAATTACTTATACATTTATAAAATTTTGTATCATTTTTTATCTTCTGCGCTTGTATTTTGTTCTTGTAGATTTGCATTAAGTCAAGTGCATCTGCATTATTTTTGCATTCTGAGCATATATCCATATCCAACGATGTATTGCTTTATTTTTTAAATTATTCCATTATTTTTCTGTGTATAAATCCCAATAGAAATTCAATGATGTTTTCGCTTATATGCTCAGTAGGAATTTAGCTCATTTTGACGTTATTATTATTTGATTTCATGTTAATTCTTTACTTATTTTATTATACTTTTTCGAATTCTAATATGCGGTGTGAGCTGTGCTTGTCTAATATTTACAGATTAAACATCTTTCTTCGCAATTGTCAAATGAATTTGAATCTGCATCGGATCTTCTGGGGAATTATGATTTTGATCTTCCCTTGCTTTCCCTCTCACCTTCTCCTATACTAGTCACTATACCCCTTCCTGAAACACAATTAACATTGCCCCTTGTGGCTTTCGTAACAATTCCTGATTCTTCCCCTCATGCCTCTAATCAACTATATAAGCCCTTAACTACAATCCTCTCATACCTCCACCGGCACAAATCAACACTACTAATTCCATGCCGACATCTAATTCACCTTGTGCTAGTCAGCTGCTGTTTCTAAATTCTCTCCTGTTCTTACTATGGTTGCTACCCATCGATATGATTTCATTTCTAGACTGGCAGCAAATGCAACCTTTGATGATGTTGTTTCTTATACTGACATCCATATAGCAACTTGAGATCCATAAAGGAACTTGAGACCCATATAGCAAGATTGGGACAAAAATTGAATTGAAAATAATCAGTTTGTTATCCACTGACAACTGAGACTTCCGATTTATCAAAGGATAGAGCACACAAATATATTTGTTGGTCTTGTCTAGCGTGTTGGCGATGTGGCCCATATATGAGCCAGAGTATGTCCTTGCTATTAAATCTCAGATTAGCATTTAGTATGTAATTTTTTTTTTTCCTTTTCCTAGTAAAGAGAATTGCAGATAACTTTTCAGCGTTCAGCTTAATTTTTCACTTTTTGTAATACAGTTAAGACAGAATAGTGAACGTTGAAGTGTGCTTTGTATTTCAGAAAAGTTGTTTCCTTTACAATAAAGAGCCGTGGCATCTGCAAAGACAGATGTTTTACAGTTTTCCAATACAGGTATATCATGGGTTTATCTGTTGTATAAAGTGCGTCCCAAGACCGAACTTTGAGGTACTCCAACACTGACATGTGCACACTCGATTGGACACCTTGCAAGTCAATATAAAATTATCTTTTGGTAAGAAAGCGAGATGTTTTCTATCAGGCGAGTATTAGCGTTAGGGATTTCACAATGTTTCAATGTGTTGATAATTATAATAGCAAACCCACCGCCCCTGCGTGCGGTACGGTCTTTCCTATATATAGTATAATTCGGAATTTTAAGCCTATCCTTGATTGTTAGCCATATTACATATTAAAAAAAAAAATGTAAATTTGATTGAAACTTAATAATCTAGAGAGTTCAGCTTGTTTGTGTTGAACGGCACGGGACTTCCATGCCATAATATTGAGATATACTATGCTAATTATTGCCATAGGCATACTTAGGTGCTACTTGAGTAATCACATTAAACTGTTCACTCTTACTAGACCAACTTCGACGTTTATCTAATAGCCCTGTTATAAGAGAGCCCCAATATAAATAGGTTAGGAGCTGGCTCTGTTGTTTTCATAGTGTGTGTAAGTGAGGCTGGTGCCAATTGCGATTATCGTAAAAATACTTTGAAACGAATGAAAGGAAATGAAATTGTCAAGTAAATTTGAGTAAATTGCTGCTTGGTTGAAAAGTAAGTATAATGTAGTAATATTTTTATTAATACAACTTTTGTTTATAAGTGTCTGTGTTGTTAATATGTATAATAAAGATGTGTGAAATGAAGGATATAATATTTGTTGGGAAGATCATTAATGCAGATTTGAAGAGAGAAATTTGCTAAATAATTCAGAGTGAAAAATACTTCGAAACATCAACGTTATTTAATTTAAATTGCGTCAGACTTCTAGGCCGCACATTTCACAACGTCGTAATTGTACAAGTTGTCAACACTGCATTAAGAAACGATAAATCATTCAACACCCACCATTTAAAATAGATGCTATTTTTCCATTTAAGGATGGGTTCCATGATTTCGAGTGGTTATTAAAAATAGCTTACTAGGGTCAGTTAAGAAGTTAGCTTCTCCGCCCGATGGCGCTGCTATTACAAAAGAGTGTTACCGTCGTGCAGTACATTATTTTAGTAGCCTACTGTCAAAGTTTCAGTCAATTCCCTACATTAGTTTTGTTTTGATAGCCTTTGGAAGTGAGTGTGTTGGTCAGTTTTACAAAAATGGAAAAAGAGCAATATCGTTCTGTGATTCGTCTCTGGTATGTACTAATGAATCCATGTTTCGTCGACGGTCACGAAACGACGGAAGGACTGCGCCGGATTGTGCTTAAAACAGCGCCAACACATTTTGTAATAGCAGCGCCATCGGGCGGTGAGGCTAAGTGCTTGTTTATAGACTAGCTAAAAAATAGTTTTAAAGACTATTTTCCAGATATTCCTTCAAATAATATGTGGATGAAAGATACTTTTTCTGTCGAAATTGGAAAGGAAGAAATGATTAATCTCAGTGAACAAGAAGTGGATACTATAATTGAAATTTAATACGACACCGATCTGAAAAAAGTGTTTGACACTGTACCACTAATTGATTTTTGGTTGCACTGTCAAAGGGAGTATCCAAGCGTAAGCGAAAAGAAATACAATTTTTAATGCATTTTGTCACCGTGTTTATCCGTGTTAAGCTGCGTTCTCAGCCATTGTGTACTTAAAAAATAAGTATCGAAACAGATTGGATGTCAAACCTAATTTGCGAATAAAATTAACATCATTACCTCCTAATTTAAAATTGTTATGTGAGGACAAACAACATCATCCATCGCAAGAAGTTTTAACGTAAGTTTGTTTTGATTTACATGGGGTAAAAGCAGACTTTGAGCTGTTATGCTCCCTCTTTCCTCCTTGACGTAATGCTTTGCGGTAGTGCCAGGGGGACTGTAGGACTTGGGACGGTGGGGTTTAGTGGATGCAAGTCCCACACTTCCAATAGTAGATTCGTTCGGCTTTTAATGCTTCCCCATCGGTATAAAAAAAAAAAAAAAAAAAATCCATCGCATTAAAGACAAAATATGTGGAAAGAAAGTTTGCTTCATTTAGTAAAGTTTCAAATAAAGATAATTGTTAATTTCGTGACCCCAGTAGCTAGTGCTCGTTAAACTTGTATATTAAGTCTAGTATTATATATTATGTTTAATGTGTTAAATAAGTAAATAAATAACAATTGTTAATTTTTTAATTACTTATATTTTTCTTAAATATTGTAATTATTTTACAACTTTTTTTGTATGAAATAAGCAAACAAATAACTTTATTTTTTTTTAAAAACACAATTTTGATTCATAAATAAATGATGTTTTCTCTAAAGTGGGTCGCGAAATATTTTAAAACCTCGTACCGGGTCGCGGTGAAAAAAGTTTGAGAAACGCTGGGCTATAGTATAGCTCTATTGCACAATAAAAAGAACAAAGGGATGAAACTAATAGTGTCCACAATGAATTTATTTTTAAAGGTTATTGGTTGACTTTAAACCCTCTGCTTTAGTTTACGTTTCACATGTTTTTCAATGCATGATTGTAATTAATGAACTGTGTTATTTTCCAAATACTTAATTCTTAATACAACTGAACATATTACACAAACAAACATACTCACAGCGTCAAAAGAAAGTGAAAACATTAGTGTTTTGAATTAAAAGTTTTATAATTATGTATTAATGAATACAAAATAAAAAGTTAGTACGCAGAATTCAAGGCTTACATTTTAGGAGTTGATTTCAATTTAAAGTGTAATCAAAATCAATACACAATCAAAAATAATTCACATTAATTAAAAAAAAGTCCAAATTTTACGCGTCAAAAAAAAGTGAACAGTATATACAAAGTGGCAAATATTAAGTTAAAATATTACACTTTTTTAAATTTTAATATTTTGTATTTTTCTCTTTAGATTGTACAACCGCCTTAAGTCTCCTTGGCATCGATTGGACAAGGTTTTTTGTCACATCAGGAGAGATTTTGACCCATTCTTCCATTAGACACTACTTTAGGTCTTCCTTGCTCAAACTCGTCCTCTGCCTGATCTTCCTGCCCAGCTGTTCCCACAAATGCTCAATGGGATTGAGGTCTGGAGATTGTGGCGGATGGTCAAATGTCTTAGGGGTCCTATACAGCAGCCATTCCTTCACAATTCTCGCTGTATGTTTTGGATCGTTATCTTGTTGGAAGATCCAATTGCCCGACAGGCCTAATTTGTCGACACGGGAGGCGACATTGTTTTGTATAATATTTAAGTAATCCATCTTGTTCATTGTTGATTCAATGAAAACCAGATTTCAGACTCCAGATGCCGCCATACAGCCCCAAACCATAACTGAGCCCCCACCGTGCTTAACTGTGTTGGTTACACAACTTTCTTTAAAGGCTTCATTAGGGGTACGCCATATTTTTGATGTCCTTTTGGCACGAAAAATTTCAAATTTGCTCTCATCAGTAAAGAGAATGTTTTCCCAAAAAGTTGGAGCCACATTAATGTATTTTTTGGCGAAATCGACACGCTTGCTCTGATTTACCTTTGATATGAATGGCTTCTTGCGGGGTATTCGTCCATGTAGGCCATTTTTATGAAGGGCTCTCCTGACCGTACTCCCGCTTACTGATTTGTATGATGTCTGGGTAATATTTTCTGTAATTTTGACTGCACTTGAGGCTGGATTTACCTTTACTTTTCTTACTACTGCTCTAACTTGAGTATCAGTAAGTCGCTTTGGACACCCAGTTCTCGGCAAATCTTCCCAACCGACGATGTGTGGCATATTTGTCAATAATTTTTTTTATTGTGCTTGGGTAGAATGTAGAATGAAATACTGAATATTCCTGTATTCCGAACATATGCCGCATTTTTCTGTATAAAC
This sequence comes from Amiota minor, assembly GCA_037043295.1. Classification (NCBI taxonomy): domain Eukaryota; kingdom Metazoa; phylum Arthropoda; class Insecta; order Diptera; family Drosophilidae; genus Amiota; species Amiota minor. The sequence continues at coordinate 169,387 of JBAMAW010000322.1, forward strand.
TCTGGCAATTGTCATTCATATACACTGCAAATTGTTCTGAATTATATATTTTACACTAATTTTAAGCTTGAGCTTAGCGCGACGTGCGCACAACTTTCATTTATATGTATCACATCAAAAAAACAGCTAATCAAAATGCCAGAGCAACTGTGTGATCGCCACCACGTATTTTATTTGCATTCATGTTGTTGTTTCGGAATGAAAGGGTATTTATGACAACATGTTCTGAATGGAGCTGCGCTCTACACGGGTGTCCCACGACACTTCTTTTTTTACCACATTGACTGCCGGTTGAACACAAACAGTTTCTAATGATTTTTTGAATGATATACTTACAAAGAAAGGTTACCTGTAAACCAAAACGAAATACACAAATGATAAGAAAAAGGTTTTTTCTACTGAAGTGTGTCATGTGTTAAGGGAGTCGTATCATGAGGGTGAGAGAGAAAGAAAGAGATAGGGTAAACAATGAATATCACTTGTTTGTGCGGCTGCATCTGTGCTTCAGTCGCCTCGCTAACTTTGCCATTGTAAAACAAAAAAGCAAAAGGTCTTTACGTGCGTATGTGCTTTAATGGCTCTTTGTTTTTTATGCCTTGCGCTGTGGTATGCTTTGCTAACCATCGTCTATTATATATATACACACCGCTTCAAAAGAAAGTGAACACATTAGTGTTTTGAATTAAAAGTTTATTATGTATATATGTATTATTTTATGTATTAATGAATACAAAATAAAGAGTTAGTATGCAGAATTCAAGGCTTATATTTTAGGAGTCGATTTCAATTTAAAGTGTAATCAAAATCAATACACAAACAAAAATAATTCACATTAATTAAAAAAAGTCCAAATTTTACGCGTCAAAAAAAAGTGAACACTTTTTACTTTTATTTTTCTTTTCGTTCTATAATTCGGGGAATAACCAAATTTTTTAAGGAAAACGATTATTACTCATGTGCTTTGTTATGGTAAATGTTATTTTGAGTGAATTCCTAAAATAAAAGTGTATAAAATTAAAAAAAAAAAAAAATTCTTACTATGGGAAAGCAAACATCTAGTGGCACTCGAAAAATCATATTAGATTTAAGAGAAAAAGGCAAATCTTTGCGTGAAATTGCCGAAATTATAGGCAGGGGCCCTAGCACAATAAAAAAAATAATTGACAAATATACCACACGGCGTCAGTTAGAAGATTTGCCGAGAACTGGGTGTCCAAAGCGACTTACTGATACTCAAGTTAGAGCTGTAGTAAGAAAAGTAAAGGCAAATCCAGCCTCAATGCAGTCAAAATTTCAGAAAATATTACCCAGACATCAGACTAATCAGTAAGCGCGAGTACGGTGAGGAGAGCCCTTCATAAAAATGTACTGTTCACTTTTTTTTTGACGCGTAAAATTTGGACTTTTTTAATTAATGTGAATTATTTTTGGTTGTGTATTGATTTTGATTACACTTTAAATTAAAATCGACTCCCAAAATGTAAGCCTTGAATTCGGCATACTAACTCTTTATTTTGTATTCATTAATACATAAAATAATACATATATACATAATAAAACTTTTAATTCAAAACACTAATGTGTTCACTTTCTTTTGAAGCGGTGTGTATATATATAATAGACGATGGTTAGCAAAGCATACCACAGCGCAAGGCATAAAAAACAAAGTGCCATTAAAGCACATACGCACGTAAAGACCTTTTGCTTTTTTGTTTTACAATGGCAAAGTTAGCGAGGCGACTGAAGCACAGATGCAGCCGCACAAACAAGTGATTTTCATTGTTTACCCTATCTCTTTCTTTCTCTCTCACCCTCATGATACGACTCCCTTAACACATGACACACTTCAGTAGAAAAAACCTTTTTCTTATCATTTGTGTATTTCGTTTTGGTTTACAGGTAACCTTTCTTTGTAAGTATATCATTCAAAAAATCATTAGAAACTGTTTGTGTTCAACCGGCAGTCAATGTGGTAAAAAAAGAAGTGTCGTGGGACACCCGTGTAGAGCGCAGCTCCATTCAGAACAAAATTTTTAATTATCATTATATTTTTTTATTTTATTTATTAGAATTAATTATAATAAATTTTTAAAATAATACTATAACTCATAATTGACAAAAGAGCACTAGCTAGTAGCCTTCGACTCTAAGCATTTATAAAACATTATATTACAATAAATTGCAAGGTTACAATTTTTTAGGAAGTTGAATATTAATTTTCTATATTAGATTTGGAAGCTGTGATGAGGGGGACGTCATGTCGTCATCTGATGAGGCTTCGTCGGTAATATCGACGGCATCGCGAAAGGTGAGTGTGAGGCAGCAGCAGTTGAGGAAGACTGTTTCCGAGGCTGCTGTTGACTCTGTCGGGGGGAGAAATAGGGGGAAGGAACTTTTGTTGTCCTTCAGGTGCCATACTCTGATGCAGCGTCGCCGTGTGGTAAACGCAAGAGGTCTGCCATTGAGAGGATGAAGAGCATAACTGCTGACGTCACCGGGTGTCTTCTGGATGAGTTTAATGGTGTCTCATCTACAGTGACCCGATCTATACTGGAGTATATGTATGAGTATGAGTTTTTGTTGATGACACTAGTCGCTGAAAATGAGCGCCTAAAAGGACGTTTAGATGCGGTTCGCGAGTGTAGCGTCCAAGGCGTCTCACCCGTGAGCGACCCTGGTGTTCCCCCGACGACATCTGCCCCTCTTGTGAATCCAGTTGAGACCTGGTCCTTGGCTGTCAAAAGTAAAACTTCTGGCAAATCTTCCACGGACGTGGTGGAACAGGTGGTGAAAGAAGTTGGGCCTACACTAGGTGTACGTGTGCACGAGGTGAAGCCACTACGGGATGGTTGTGCGATCATTCGCACCCCTTCTGTGGTGGAGTTGAATAAAATGAGGGACAACAATAAGTTCGGTGAGTTAGGATTGGAAGTGAGTGTGAATGAGAAGTTAGGCCCTAGAGTAGTAGTTCAGGGGGTACACTCCCAGATTGGATCTGATGAGTTCATGAGGGAGTTGTACGAGATGAACCTGAAGGATAAGAAGAGTGAGGGGGAGTTTAAGAAAAGTGTCCGCCTGTGTGGCAAACCTTGGGTGGAGACCGCTAATGTGGCGGTGAATGTGATTCTGGAAGGTTCTACTGTTGCCATGCGGAGCCTTCTGGAAGCTGAGCGCTGCTTCATCAAGTGGTTCTCGTTCAGGGTTCGTAGCTATGAGCCGATCTTGGGTTGCTTCCGTTGCCTTGGTTTCGACCATAAGGTGGCGGAATGCAAGGCCAAGGATGATGTCTGTCCTCGTTGCGGACAGACAGGTCAGTGGGTGGCGCAATGTTGCAATGCGCTTAATTGTCGCAACTGTGCATTTAAAGGCAAGCCATCGGGACATTTGATGATGTTTCCGGCTTGTCCTGTGTACAGTGCCATTATTGCCAGGGCGAAGGCTAGACACTAAGATGATTAGGATCCTTCAGGTTAACTGTCAGGGGGCGTATGCTGCAATGTGTGAGTTAGGACAGACAATTTGTGAAAGTGGCAGTGGAATTGCCCTGCTTCAGGAACCTTACGCAATCAATGGTTGTGTAAGGGAACTAACTGCAGTAATGCGGGTATTTCCTGATAGCGGGGCAAATTCTGCTGTGGTGGTGAATGATGTCAGTCTTGAATGCACTTTGGTGAATTCAACTGACTGTGGTGTCTGTGTGAGTGTTTGTGGATCTTTCGGTAGGATTTTTGTTGTGAGTGTGTATTGCAAGTATAGTGGGAGTCTGGAGCCGTACATTTCGTACATGGATAAGGTGCTATAATACTGCTGGCGAGTAGCGAACCCTATCATCCTTGGTATTGACGCGAATGCAGCATACCCATTGTGGTTCAGTAAAAGACCTGGACATGCGTCCGGATATGCGAACCGCATACGGGGTGAGCTGCTGGCTGAGTGGGCCGTGTTCCGGGATGTTAGGGTCGTTAACGAACCCAGTGAATGGTACACCTTTGATGGTCCAGTAGGGAAAAGTGACATTGATATGAATGAGGCAGCGATGAGGTTGTATGAGTTTGAATGGAAAATTAAGGGTGGGTGGGGTGTGAGTGATCATAATCATATTGAGATTATAATGACTTACTCTCCAGTTGTGCGTGAAAGTATACCCGTGAATGGCAATATACATAATAGCAGCGAAAACGGCACTATTCAACGACATCGAAGCATCGTCAACGGCGATAGGCGACAATAACAAAGCAGTGGCAATGGTATCGAACAACGACAGCAGAAGAGCATTACTGAAGTGTGAAGTAAGAAACATTACTGTAAGTGGAAGATTGTACAAATGCTTTGTTGTGTGCATTTTTCCCTCGGACGGATCGTGGGGAAACTCTACCTTTAGTTCCTTGTGATCCGCTTGGGACTGGTGAATGGGAGGTGGCTTTTTGGATGGATTGACAGGAGAGATGTGCAAAAGCATCTTTAAGGCCATTCCTGAGTACATGAATGCGTTATATGGGAAGTGTGTACCGGTTGGGTATTTTCCCAAAGCGTGGAAGTGTGCTAAGGTGATAGTGCTTCTGAAGTCGCCTGATAGAATTGGAAGTAATCCTCGTTCTTTTCGGGGCATCAGTCTCTTGCCGGTACTTGGTAAAGTGCTGGAAAGAGTTCTGGCAGAAAGGCTTCAGGAGAGAGTGAATGAGCAAATGTATGATTTGCAATTTGGGTTTAGAAAGGGTAAATGCGTCGAGGATGCTTGGGGCTATGTGTCTGACTGTGTTCGGGCAAGTAGTTTCAAGTATGTGCTATGTGTGTTTGTGGATTTTACGGGTGCGTTCGACTATCTAAGTTGGGATTGTGTGTTGAGGAAATTGAGAGATTGTGGAAGTCGGGAAATTGCTCTTTGGAAGAGTTATTTCTCTGACAGGCGTGCTTGTGCGGTTGGGTTGAATGAGTGTCTTAGTGTTTATGTGGCTCGTGGATTACCATTGCTTAGAAGAGCTTAGAATGTTGAATGAGTGTGTCCTGTCTGAATGGCAAATCAGATGGGACAGTTCTGTATGTGGGCGGGTAACATACAGGTTCATTCAGGATGTCACATTTGTTGGCGGTCGACCGGACTTTGGTTTTAACCTTTGGCTCGGATTCCTGTTGACTGGTCATGGTTCCCTTAATGCTTTTTTGCATTCATGGGGCCTAAATGACAGTGCGGAATGCCCTTGTGGCTCGACGGACGAGATATGGCAACATGTTCTCTGTGAATGTTCTCTGTATGATGATTTAAGGGACATGAATGAGTTCGGTATTTTGAGTGTTAATGGGGGTTTTGATTTTAGTGAGGTGCTCTCCAATAGGGACAGAGTTAGGAGATTAAATGGGTTTGCACGTGCAGTATTTTTGAGACGTCGTCCGATTGTAGCCTGAGATTGTCCGATATGTGTGTGTATGAATGTGGTTGGTTAGTGTTCCCCCCGGGGTAACCAGTCCCTGAGCTTCATGGAGCTCTACTGGTAGTAACTTAGTTACGCTGCCTGACCAGAGGTATTTTCTGATACCACGAGCGTCTGGCTTGTAGCGGTCTCAGCCTACTACCCTTTCGCTTAAAGTCCTAGTGACAGTGGAGACATATGCTCGCCTGATCTTTATCACATAAATGCTGCCAAGTTGGCGGAAGAGGTGGGAATAGACCTCGCTCCCAACAGTGAGGAAGCTGTACCCATGAGTATAGCTTTATACTGTGCCATCTGTAGGCTACCAGCCTGCGTGCTATTCCAGAGAGCTATGCTCAAACTTGGCCCACCAACCCATGAACTTTTTGGAGTTCGAATTTGGTAGTACCTCTGGTACGAAGTCTGACCAGAGGCTATTTTCTGGTACCCACGGAACTTGTTTCCGTACGGCCAGCGGGTACGGCCCCCTTGTGGGAGTATCATGGTGGCTGTGGTTTGGTACCCAAATGCGGGTAGAGTAATAACTCGACGTGGAGTTGCGTTATACAACCGGGTGCTGTGACCCAGAGAGCAGCAGAGATTTAAGATGAGCCTCGCTTCCCACCAAGGAGAGAGTCATATTTACCAAAATAAATATGACTTAAATTTGGGACCTGCCGATATATATTCAAGGGGACGTTGATTGACGTTTATCAATCCATGTACTTGGCACCGTATTCTTAAGTCTTCACAGACAGGTGAGCACGTAAAACACTGGTACTGGTAAAGACTTTATACATATGTTGAAAAGCCAACCAGTTTTCATATTGATGAGATTTCAAGATACCTATGCTTGACCTATGCATGTCCTTCTCTACGGAAGGAATTGTGGTTAGTGACGCTGACTGCGATACTAGCTTAGGTGCTATGTCAGCCATTTCATTTCGGGCGATCCCTTTACTCGGTACCCAGAATATTTTGATGGATGGTGTCTTGATGCAAGTGTCACTAATTTGACAAATAGTAAACTCCCGATTGGTTTTTGACAGCATCGACTGTAGAGAGACTGTCGATGCAAATAACAAGTTTTCATCTAGTTTGTTCCGCAATTTGCACTGCCTTTAGGATGGCAGCTGCTTCTGCAGAAAAGACCGAACAGTATTTTAGCCACCCTGCTGTAAGAAGTGAAGTCTTGCTCTACACAAGCGAAGGCTGTGACATATTCAGTTTTGGTCCCATCCGTGTGCAACCATTTCCAATTGTTATTATTAAATTTTAAATCTACATATCAACAGTGCGAAATCTTGCATTTATTAGGGGAGAGAGTTGCACCGGACTGCTCTCCCCATTTCTGAATTTGCTTACAATAACAGCGTCATCCGGGTACATAAAAAGATTAATTTGCTTGTTGCTAAGAATTATTTTAGTAAGTTGTTCGAATGCGATTATAAATAAGACTACAGACAATGGCGATCCTTGGGGGATGCCATTGTGTAGTCTTTTGTAGGAAGACAGCTGGTTGTTTATCTAAAGTCGGATGAACAGTGGGTCATAAAAGCCTTCATCAGGTGATAGATTTTTGGACCCACTCCCCGTGACACGAGCTGTTGAAGAACAGTATGGACACACACGCGGTTAAATACTTTTCTAAAATCAGTCGATAACATGGTGACATGATTTTTAGACGAAACAGCATCTGACACGAAATGTTGCAAGTGCAACAAGGAATCCATTGTACTGTGTTTGGGTTTGAAACGCACTTGATTATGACTAATGAGGTTATTTTTGGTCATAAACCACATGAGCCGGACCGCTATAATTTCTTCTAAGGTCTTGCCAAGACAGGAGAGTAAGGAGATCGGACAAAACCTGGTAACTTTCCAAGCAGGCTTATTTGGTTTTGGTATTGGTACTACAATCGCTGATTTCCAGATGTGGGGATATTTACCAGTTTTTAGCATGAGGTTATTATTATATTCCCAACAGTTTCCCTTTGGCAGAAGGCGGAAGTTCTTTAAGCATGGGGTAAGATATGCGGTCTATATCTAGGGTTTTTCCTTTTGCTTTGCATATACAAGATCTGAGATTCATTGTTTTTGTTATCATCCATTGAATAATCGAACCAATTTGCAAATTGAATTAAGAAGCCATTTGTATACAAAGAGAAAAAATCGAGAACATTGGATTTAAATCGTGCACATTCGGGCACGATAGTCCGTCAAGCACGAATGTTATCATAACAAGTGAAATGTTCTTACTTGAACGTACTTTCAAGAACAAGAAATCTGGAATTAAGCTTGTTTTGATACGTTTTTGATAACCTATGGACTTACTTCGACAACAAGGAATGTTACTTCAAGTACGTTTTCTGTTACCTACCACTCCATTCGGTCTTGTTTTAAGACCAAAGCCACTTAAAATGAGACCATTTCGGTCTCAAATCAACTATAGATTGTGCTTCGGGGTCTGAAAAGTAGAACGGAATGTACTTTTCGGTCTCAAAACAAGTACGGATTGTTCTTAAATTAAGAACCAATGTACTTGAAATAAATAAATTTTTATTTTTATTTTTTTTTTTGTTTTTTTGTCAATTTTGTTTATTTCTTATACATATTAAATTCATTCATACGATTTGACATTATTTTTATTTCATAATTTTTCTTAACAACAACTTCAAAAATATTTCATTCTTACATATGATGAGCCATTATTTAACGGATAGAGGTGCAACGGTGGACTCATAAAAATTTCGATGTTTTTCAAAAATACATTGTTTAACAAACTACCAATTTTATACGCTCTTAAATGACTATCGAAAGTCTTGATAAAAAGTTGGTAATTTATACAATTCAAAATCATTTCGCTTAATTGCTAAATAGTTGTTCTTTTTGTATTTAGTTCCTTTATATATAATCTCTTTAGTAATTCAAACTTCATCGAAACTAATATCTGTATTTTTAAAAATTTTACAAATGTAATCTTGTGTTTTCACATCTAATACTGCTGAAGAATGTGTAAAAATGGGTTCAGCTAAGTCCTCGTGTTCAAAAAGAAATTTTGCAAATTTCACACCACATTTAATAGACAACGTGTACGTTGGGTTAATTCTTGATGTTATGCTGTGCAAATTTGCTTTTGATTCTTTGTGCTTCGCTTCAAAACGCTTACACCAAAGATATTTAAGGGTCCACTCCACTCTTTTTGATTGCTGTAGCGTAATGAATTAAAAATGGCTTTAATGCGCCAAAAAGTTTTATATACAATACATTGTGTGGTGTTCACTCACCAATTTTTGTAAATTGTCTAGGTCAATGGTTGTGTATTCAGGTTTAAAATGCGCTAATTTCAACAATAAATGCCAGTATTCATTATTACATGGTATCAAATCTCCTATTAATAACGGTATGAAATGAACAAGGCAATAAACTTGGCTTGCAGTCTTTCCTGATCTATAGTTTTTCAATCGTATAAAATCAAGATCACCAGATATGTTACTTACTTCTGCCTCACCATATTGGAAAAGTATTTTCCTACAGTTTATCACCTTTAAAGAGATTACTTTTGTTTTGATCAATGACACTAGGATGTTGCAGATATCATATGAACACACCCCCTCGAATAGATCGTGCATTATATCGAAACATAAATTTTTGGTTACATGAAAAGTTGGTACGCCATCAAATAAACAAATATCTTTTAAACCGGTTTCCTTGTAATTATTTTCTAACAAGTCTAATTTATAATTATGTTTATTTCTCAAAAACTCTGTTGTTTCTACAATATCAAACTTCATATCAGATTTGCATTTTCTGCAAGCACGACAATATTTATTTGGATTGAAAGATTGTACGAACCCAAGCACACTATTAACAGCCAAATTATCGCCTACAATCAACCCCCCAAAAAAACAATTTACCATTCTCACCTGATTTCAAGTATTGATGTTTACACAATTTTCAAGACCTTTCAACTCTTCTACTAAATAAAAAGATTTTTCATTCCCACATCTTTGTATGGAAACTAATGAAAGAAATGCAATTTGAAGGATGTATTTTAGTTTTGATGCAAGGTGTTCTGGCATGCTTTCCTTTTTTGCATTTGCATTTTTATATAGATTATATTTTGTTAACATTTGTAATAACTTATACTCTGACCGAATCTCATAGAATAGCTCTTTACAGAAACTTATTAAACTTTTCACGTCATCCCCTATCTCGCTCTCACTTAAAACATTTTCTATTGCCACTGCTATGGTGAAAGATGAAATTTTATTTCGCAAATCAATAATTTGATTTCTTGGCATACTATTTTGATCGTGAAGAGTTAAGGATAACCGAAGCGCTTCTTTTTCAATTTCAATATTGTATAAGGAATATTTACTTTGGGTTGGTGGTGAAGTTTTATTATTTTTATATTTTGGGTTTTACAAAAATTATCTCTTTTATCAGAAGGAGTTTCAGTTGAAAATATCTTCTTTTTACTTTGTTGTTTTCATGTCTTTTTCCAAATGAATATGAAAATATGAAAAATTACTAAATATTTGATTGCAGTTATTCTGCACACATTGCAACTTTAAGCATTTGGTAGTCATGAAATGATCTACCTTGAAATGCGATATTAAATCAATAGTTTTTTTCAAAACATTTCATACAACGATAACATTTATACATACATTTTGATTATATAGTAAATTTTATATAGGTTCACATACCTTTAAACAACTTTAGAAACAGTTAAGAAAATGAAGAAGTGAAGTAAGACTTGAAGATTTGAAATCATAAATAGTGTTTATGTCAAAAAAATACTTTTATATGAATAAGCAAGATTGCTGGCAAGTTTACTTTAATTAAATTCCTATCAAAATAAACATAAAAACCTGTAATGCTGATGTCGGACAATCCTTCCACAATAATGAAAGGTTGAACAGTTAAACCCGCTGAGTAGAATTTTTTAATTATATCATCCACCATTCTCTCGTAATCATTCAGAATCACCAACTTTAACACCATACTCCTGTGCGTCCATAGTTGTTGTTTTTTTTTTTTCTTTGTAAGATTTATCTTTAAATCGTGCTCCTGATGGCAAAATTGCATTTAGCAGTATGCAATATAAGTAATCCTCTGTATCTATTAACGCAAACAAGTAATTAGAAAATGCAATTCATTAGTTGTTAATTTTTTTTTAATTCAATTTAAACATTGATAATTCAAGTTTAAGAAATGAAAAAATACCTAGAGATGTTGTTGACTTTATGGAACCAAGAAGCTGCTCACAATAATCATTAGTAATATTGCTTTCATAATATGGAAATATATTTTCTTTAAACATTTCTAATTAGCTAGTAGCAAATTCTCTTTGCAGAATGTTTAAATCAATTGAAATCAATATTGATCTGTAATGCAATAAAAATGCAATAAAAATGCAATGAAAAGATAGGATGAAAATTACTGCAATAATTTAAATTGAAATTATTCAAATAATAAATATTACCAAATCGGCAACCTTTGCATGGGAAAATTTGTTCCATTGATGAAAGAATTCAATGCTGTTCAATTCCGTTATGTTTTTATGACGTAACTGAAGGTTTTTTTTTTCCAGTTTTCGCATACTTTTTCCATTCTGCGCAATCTCTATTTAAACTGGTTTTTGTGACTTCAGCCAGCTCCTCATCAACTTCAGTAACGCATAAATTTGCAGCAAATGAAGAATTTTCTTTGTGGCTGCTAACGCTACTTGACCTCAATTTAATTTTTTTGCTTCGCTTATTCTTGTATTTTGAATATAGCTTGTCCACTTGCATTGGAACGCGCTCCAATCCTAAAATTAAAACTTCATTGAAGTTCTTATACTTTGAAAATTTGTTTTCAGTCCGCAATAATGCTATGCAATCTAAGATGACAGAAACTGTGTAAAACTCACCTGCATTTTTCTTTCATATTGGAATAAATAACAAATTTCGGCCAGTGTATCCGAAGCTTAGAACAATGTTGTTGGAAAACGCTTCTTCTAAAATTATTGAGATAAGGTCGTCCCTTAACTCCTTTGTCAAATTGTTATCTTCCTCCTCATACGACAAAATATTTCTCCCTTTGCTTGTTTCTTTCAATATTGAAGTCTCAAAAATCAAACAAGAAAAAAAAAACAATGGTGTACCTTTTTTAGGATGAGCCATCCATTGTACATTAGCTGCTTCTTTGTATGCAATCAAGAAGACACTTTTGATGGGACTGACATGGGCTCATCATCTATTCCAAACTGAAGTAAAACATTTTCATAATAATTTCTCCCTAAACTCCATTCTGAGGACAAGAGGCGGTAAAGCCTCCTTTATGTCATCATGTTTCATAAATTGCAGGTTACTATACGTCCCACTTGCTCCTAACATATCACAAAACAGACAAATTTATTCAAATTACAATATTTACGAAAATAATAAGCAAAAACCCGAAAAGACAACAATGTATAATATTGGGAGTACAAATTATTTTGGTCCGTTTTCAACTCCACCTGTAAGTTGTGGCCGATTTTGGAAGCGATTACCTATTCCATTGGAAAGGTTTGATATCTGTCAACAATAATTAGTGTGCATCAGCGTCTGTTTCTGACAATAACACTGTTTTCTGCCTCTTCGAAAATGTCCGGATTTGTGTTAAATAAACAGCATTTGCGGGAAGTTTTGATTTTCTTTTTTAATGGGAAGAAAAGTGCAGCTGAAGCCCATCGAATGCTTGAGGAAATTTATGGTGAATCTGCTCTGACCGATAAGTCATGTAGAGAGTGGTTTCGACGCATCAAGTGTTGATTTTAGTGTCGAAGACAAAGAGCATTGGAGGCTTTACTGAACTCGCAGAATGGTTGGTAGTGACTCAGCAAGCAAATTCCGTTCGGTTAAAACAATTGGGATTTATTCAAAAGCAAGGATATTGGGTGTCATACGAGTTGAAGCCGAGAGATGTCAAAAGGCGATTTTTTGCTCTTGCGCTAACCCCTTTTTCACGCCAGCAGTCCCATTCTCATCCCTTTTACATGTAAATGAGCTGCGCATTTTACACAGGCAAATCCTACGAAGGGGTCAATCGCCACCTCTCGATTACCTTGGGACCGATGCTGGGCCGGTCCCTTTGGGACTAGCGTGGCACCGGCCCCTTTGAACTAGCGCGGCACCGGTCCCTTTGGGACTAGAGTGGCTCCGGTCCCAAAGGGTCAAGTTCTGAAATTTGAAGCTCGTCAATTGAAAATTGAAATTAAAAAGATTTTAAATTCATATTACATTTTATTCATTGTTTTACAACTTAAGTCTAAATATTATCAAAAAAAAAAAGGTTTTTTTTTCAACGCTATTTTTCCTATTTCCTTGTGCAGCTTCCCGTGTTTCCTTTTGAGAGCCTGCTTCTTGTGCAGTTACTTCTTCCGGAGTTGGAAGCGGGTATTCGTGAGAAATTATATAAAAAAAAAAAGAAATTTATAATAAAATTGTATGAAATGCACTAAATTTATTTTTTCTTTATTTTACTTACCTATTTAAATGGCGCAACGATATTAATTGTTATTTTACATTGTTTGGAGTTTGTTGTTGATGCTAGACAGTTAGATATTATGAAATACATATAGAAATGCGATTTATTTATTATTATAGTTATTTAAATTGTAAAAACTTAACATAACTAAAAAATGGGGAGCACTGGCTGCTATGTCCTTCGGCGCAGAAAAGCAATTTAAAAATTCACTCTATAAAATATTTTTCTTCACTTACCTCGCACAATAATGGCACTGATAAAAATCAAATTTAATTTAATTTGATTTCCACAGGTTCGTAAGAAAGTTATAGTACAAATTAAAAGAATAAACAAAAAATATTAACAATACACCACTCACCTCACTTTATTGTCTTTAAGACGCCGGCACAAATAATGTGACAAATGCACTGGTTCAACAATACGCGTATTCACTGCACTTCACAAAATTCCATAACGTTTCGTTTTCACATTCCTTTGTTCAGAATTTTCGCTCTCGACACCAGTTCAAAGAGAGTAAACAAATTTTGCCTCTCAATTGTTCTCTCTGTTACTGGCTCGGTTCTGTCTCCCTCGTGGCTAGTCCCAAGTGTATAAGAAAAGGGACTACAGAATAACTTCTAGAAAAGGGACTATTACCACCGAGCATACTACTGGGTACATACTTGTGCACACATTTGCATTCGTTTGCTTCTGCGTTGCAACGACAAATTTTTTTATCTGGTTGTTTCGAGAAGAAAAATCGGCGATAATGCTTAACACAATGTATATTTTAAAAATATGTTAAGGCACACAAAAATATTTTATATTTACCATGTAAATATGGAAGCACTGCTTCGATATTAAATTCTTGTAATGGTTGTATTAATTTTATGTCACTTTCTATAATTTCTTCACTCATATTCAGTTTTGACGATCACTTTACTACAAAGTCACAACTAAGAATGGCACGCGTCGTCAACTCTTTTTAGTTATCAGACTACAAAGATCATCAATCACAAATTATTTACGCTCAATCGCAATAACAATTTCAAAGGAATTTTACCGAATAGAAAGCATGAAAGCGTGATTTAATGTGTGCTATGCAGACAAAATCTTTCATTACAATATAAGTAAGAGCAGAATGAGAGCAAAAGTTACAAAGCCTGAGTCCTGTGCAGGTGTATCTGGTTTCGCCTGTATTGTTCACTTGTTGGTGTCTCTACGATAACAGATCTTAGATTATGCGTGATCTTTATCGCCCTTGCCGGTTTCCATGATCGATGCGCCGTTTGCATACGTACTGTATCTCCAACCTCCATTGGTACACGTGGTGTTCCCACCCTATCAATATACTTTTTTTGGTGTTCGCGTAACTCATGGAGTTCATTTGTTACTCTATTGATTACCTCTGGCTTCAACTGTTCAATGCTAATCGGTATGATCGTCCGACGACCTAGTCGACTAAACAGCCTTTGACAAGCTGATCCCAATATTTTGTTCCTCGGTGTGTTTCGTAACAGTAACATCGCCAAATAGGGTTCCGAACCATCTTGATAACACTTCTTAAGTAGGTTTTCGACCATCTGCACATTTCGTTCCACAAATCCGTTTGAACGAGGATAATACGGCGATGAAATTCGGTGTTTGAACTGCCACTTTTCGCATATTGGGGTCCTCATCGGATTTAAAAACTTCTGGAATCCCATGCGCTGAGAACCATTACCTCAAATAAAGAACCAAATCTGCTGATTTAGATGTCTTTAATTTCCGGACATCCACAAATCCGGAGTAATGATCAGCAATAAGGAGGAAATCTTCTCCCCTGAACTTGAACAAGTCCGATGACACCTTATCAACGGCTCTTGTTGATTTTGCTCGCAGATCGCTTTTAACGTAATTGTCAACTTCTGATGACAATCCAACCCAAAACAGTAACTGTCTAATACGCTTTAGTGTTGTTAAGATATCACTGTGACCAGCATGTGCTTCTGCAATGATGGAACTTTTTAATATCTTTGGAACAATAATTTGGTTACCTTTAAGTAGTAGCCCATTCTCTTAAGTGATTTCATGTCGGAATGGTTCGTATTTTTTAATGAGTTTCGGAGTCTCCTCAGGCCATCTATCCATTATTGTGTCTTTTAACATCTGAATCCGTTTCTTTGACGAATTTGCGCATAAGAGTATCTTCGATCGCGAAAATCAAATTTACTTCTGGCTCCCTTTCAACATCTTCAGTTATACAATCCCAATTCAATGTGTCAGCTATTGGTATATGCGCACCCTTTAGAGGTACGGTTACAATCAAATTTCGTGAAAAATTTACTACCACTTGATTTGGCAGCAATTTCTTCAACTGTCTTCTTTGGGAAATGGCGACGCCTAATGTTTTTATTTAGTTCTGTTGGATCCATACAAACCCTTCCGTTACCCATATTGACCACCATTGTTGGGCTAACTGCTGGTGTTGGTTCATTGACTCTTTTAATGACTCCAAGGATAATCATATTCTGCAATTCCTTTTTGACTCCATCTTTGACAGCATACGGTATTTTTCTTGCAGGTATAATTTTGAATCTAGGATTTTGAATGAAATCGATATCGTATTCGAAGTTTCTACAACATCCAAATTGATTGACCTGTTTAACGAAGCCTAATTTCTCACAATCATCAGCTCCCAAGATTGTTTGATACTCTCCGTTGATCACTTTGAATGTATTTTTTTTTTCTTTTTTTTTTTTTTTTGTATATGGATAGTATTTATTAAAAATCCTATATATATGAATAGGACTAACAATAAGGTTTCTTTAAGAAAAAGGGCTGCACGATCGTTACGAATCAGACGAGATGAGTTCCTTGTATGGACAAGGACTCTGGATAGAGGATTAACATGTCAAACTAGTTTGTCCACGTAAATAGCTTCACGCTTGAAACATTCTTCTTTTACTGGCGGTACTTCCAGGTCCTTGTGAATGTCTTCATTCCTGATATACCATGGAGCTTCCATGATTGTTCTAAGTATCTTGGATTGTGCTCTTTGCATAACTTCAATGTTACTCGCGCTCGCGGTACCCCACAATTCAGAACCGTAAGTCCAAATTGATTATTTATTTATTTATATAATGCTAACCTAAAGTTAAAACTAGAAGTTAACAGAGTTAACAAAAATAGCCATGGCTACCAGGGCCTTCAGCTAATAAAGATATATATTATATGTAAATAACAATGATGATAATAATAATAATAGTGACTGGATAAGTGCTTAAGTTTAAGGTTAAAGGTTACTGTACAGATTTGCTTTTTTTAAAGAAGTTAAGAATAAGATTAATGTTAGAGGACGGATCGGAAATGATTGAGATGGGGTCTATATTAACGAATGTGGATGATCTGAGGGGGTGCAATGAGGAGCAGGATGTGATAATGTGGTGAATGTTATTAGGAGCGTTATTACATAAGGGACAGATGTTATTTAGGTTTTTATCGATGAGGTGCATGTTTGTTAGGTGTGTGTGACCAAGTCGGATTCTAGTAAACTTTATCTGATGAAGTCTAGATAAAAATTTAAAAGTTTGGGAATTATAAAATGTGGTAGAAGGGGTATTTGGAAAGTGTATTAGCTTATACCAGCTGGAGGTGTGTTGTAGCATGGTGATGTGTTCAAGAACTATGTGTTTTTTGAGAACATTGACAATGTCGCCTATAATGTAGATGGGTGTGTATATAAGTGGTAACTTAGTAGCGAGCTTTGCTGTTAAATCTGCCTTTTCATTGCCTATGATGTTGGTGTGGCTGGGAACTAAGGTGAGTTTTATTTTGGGGAATTTTGTATTAAGTAGGGATCTTAATGTTGAGGCGTAGTAGTTGTGATTATTGAAATTGGTTATAGCGGATAAAGCAGAAAGTGAGTCAGAACAAATAGCCTGTCTACCTGGCTTACGTATACTAATGTCTATAGCTTCATGGATTGCAATGATTTCAGCTGCAAATACTGTAGAATAGTGGGGTAGGAGACCTGATGTCATTGGGTTTGTTTCGGTAGAGATGCCAAAGCCTGTAATTTCGGATGATTTGGAGCCGTCAGTGTATATAAAGTTGTATTTAGAATGTTCGTTTTTGAGGGAAAGTTGGAAGACTATTGAAGGAGTGTTGTTTTTATTAAAAGCAGTAAGAGATAAATTTATCGAGTCATAAATGTTTTGCAAGTTGTATTTTTTGCTGTTGATGGGAGAGAAGGGAAGATACATAGGACTAACAATAAGGTTACAATTCTTAAAAAACTAATACACATGTGTCCCTCCTACAATAAAGAGGAAGGAGTTCACTTAGCACTACGAGCCTCTAATTAATCAAAAGGGCAGCACGATCGTTACGGATCAGTCGAGATGAGTTCCTTGTATGGACAAGGACTCTGGCTAGGGGATTAACATGTCGAAATAGTTTATCCATATAAATAGCTTTACGCTTGGAACATTCATCTTTGACAGGTGGTACTTCCAGGTCCTTGTGAATGTCTTCATTCCTGATATACCATGGAGCTCCCGTGATTGTTTTAAGTATCTTGGATTGTGCTCTTTGTATAACTTCAACGCTTATTATTATTATAAATATCATGTATAGAGTTGGTCCCAAGACACTACCTTGGGGAACTCCTGCTTTTATCTTAAATTCATTTGAAACGAATTCTTTCTGCC